>CM029020.1:8251898-8728284 GCA_016801055.1 Panax notoginseng
GAATAAGTAATATTTTTATAATTCACATTATTATCCTCACATTTCAATATAATAAATTTTTATTTTACAAACCCATATCCCTAATTTGTTTTTATAATATAGAGAGGTTGTTGCGCAGATTTGGAACGAAGGAGATCCAATTGCCATTGATGTCGATGTTTGAGAGCTTTGATTCGACAGTTGATGAAGCTATGAAGAAGATGAAGTTCAAAAAAATTTGGAAATGAGAGGATTTTTGTATAAATAAAAGGAGGAGGAGAAAGTTGTTTAACGCTAAAACTGAGCACATTGTTTGTTTCAATACTTTTCTTTTCTTCTTCGATTTCTTTATTTAATTTTAATAAATATAATAGTTAATATTAAAAATTATTTAAAAAGTATTACTAATTCAAAAATATTGTTATGAAGTTTTAGATAAACTTATATCTCAATTTAAATTTTAAAAATTTTTATAAATTAATTAGTGTATATTTAGTTACTCCGCGTTTGATGAGTTTAGAGTTTAGAAACTCAAACGACTTGAAAATCTTATTCATCTAATAACAACATATTTTAAACACAATTTATTTAACTCACAATCGTAACAAACATTAGTAACCAATCAAACCCTTCGATTAAACTCAAATAAGAATCTTTTTTATAAAATAAAAAGAGTATTACATAAATAAAGAATATTTATATCAATTTTTTAGTCGTCACTTACGTAAATAAGTATATCAAACATTTATGTCGATATTTTAGTTCTCACTTACGTAAATAAATATCTTATATATTAACATGTTTCAAACTTATAATTTGTAAAAAATTATCACAATACAAACTTTCTTTAAACCACAATGACTTTCCTAGTCAAATTTATATACAATAAAATTAAATAAATAAGAAATCTTAAAAGTGTTTGGCGTGAACCCCTTCCGTTATAGTATTAGATACTAATTGATTTTATAACATTGCTAAAAAATATTAATATTACAAATTTTATTTTAAATTGTGAAGTATCATAATAATTTAATATTTTACAAATTATGTTAAAAGAAATTGTGAAAGAAAAAGAATAATAAACATAAATAGATGGATAAATTGATGAGACCTATTTATGGCTACTAGAAAATCAAGATAAGACATGAATAGTGTTTGTGTTACCGTTAGAAAGGAGATTGAATTTGATGAATAATTTCCATTAATATTAACAATATAGATTATGTTTGATGACTTTTGGATATGGTATGACAATGACTTTGTAGAAGTTATTTTTGTTTAACATTTATTTGAATATTTATATTTGATTATGGATTTTTTTCTTTGATTAAATTTATCTTGCATATTTTTATTCATGGTTCAATAGTTATAATTAATAAAATGATAAATTAATAAAAATAATATTTTTCTTTTTTTTTCACTAGAACTAAAAAACGCAAGAAAATAAAAATTTTAAACTTTAAATTCTTCTCTATTAAAAACTCATAAACAACACAAAGAAAAATTTAAAATTTTCTATTTATATTTCTTTTGTGTATTTTTTTTCCGTCCAAAGCTCGGAAACAGAGTGTTAGTGAAACCCCTCAAAATGCAGGCCCTTAAGACAATTATATTATTGTTATATTACAAAACAAATTCATCAACTTGTCCACTAGACAACTAAATTCCCGTGGTTACCACCAAATCACATATCCATCTTTTTTTTTTTTTTTTTTTTCACACATTCTGGATTGCTCATTATCCATTGGATTAAAAGAAATGGGTTACTTTCAACAGTTTGGTCCCAAGCACCTTTCGTCTTATATCAAAGGGTATTTGTCAATTGTGATAGATAAGATGCAATAATTAATTTGTAATATATTCAAATAATATTTTCAATCTCTTTTATAATTATTTAAGATCTCAAATCCTAACTAAAATAATGATAATTTAACGTAATATATACAACATACTTGCATTGTCTGCATCCAAAAAATTAATAATAAATAAATAATTAAAATTTTATATACTGCAGTCAGTTTATTACTACAAATTTGAAGTCATAATCATAGGTAAATATGCAACAACAATGCAACTATCACATCAAACAGATCGCATAATTAAGTATAAAATGAGTAAACAGTTCGGGTTCGATTCGTACTCGTTCGACTAATAGTTTGATTCGAGCTCGACTCGAAATATAAATAAGTCAAATATGAGTACATTTTAAAGTTCGATATAAACTACTCGAACATTCTCAAATTATAATTTTCTATTGATACTCGGATCATATTCGTTGAAAAGTTCAAACTGCTCGGGCATTCGGAATCGTGCTCGACTCGTTAGCCAAATAAACCTCAATCAAACCTTATTTTATACTCGATAAATTTTGTGAATCAAATTTGAACGACTCAATACTCGGATCGACTCGATTCGTTTACACCCTTATATATAATACTCACATACTATTGTGGAACCTCGCCTAACATATAAATAGAATACATGTGTGTATATGTCACTCTTTTTTATGCGATAATAACATATTATTTTATATGCAATTATAATCTGCACTCACAAATTTTATTATAAGTTATTTATTTCAGCCTTTCTATTTCTTTTTCCCATTTTCCATTTCCATTCTTGTTACGCTACTTTCATGGCTGAAATCAAAAGCCTTCTGCAAATCAACCTCGAAATACAACTGTTTGCTTCAAAGTTGTACAATCAATCATCAACCTCCACATATAGTGCTCTGGACCCACCTATGTACTTCACGGGTCCTTCTTATATTACCCCTCCCCGTCCCCTTTCTTTCGGTTCATATCTCCACTTCTCTCTCTATTTAGGCATATATATATATATATATATATATATATATATATATATATATATTGGCATGTATCTATATACCGTCTAGCAATTAGTCCACAGCTGTTCCGTATATATTCTTGTTTATTAACTTGTTAATTACTAATTGACTTAAGCATGCATATTTATAATCTAATATCTTGTTTTGTTTATTCTGCTCATGCCAGTTTTCTGGCAGTTTTAGGAAGTGGTCAAGTGGGTCTAAGCAAATCTTGTTGTGACGGTATGTTCAATTGTATTAATCTAGTTCGTTAGGCGGTGTCTTCACTTTATAATTTGCCAGTCCTTATCAGTCTCTGCATCATTGCTTTGTTTATTGCAGCATATTTTAGTTCCTCCATAGTGATTAGGGGTGTAACTCATAGTACTGTTTACCCATAAATTTTTTTTGGGGTGCCCAGTTGGTATTTTTTACTCTTTTGATATAATATTTTTTTGGGTAGCTAATTTTAGGTATATGACTCGTTTCAATAATGCAATTTGAAGCTGAATTATGGTTTTTTTTGTATTAGTTTTATATATTTGTTTAAACTGATTGTGCCACCATCTATCTCCCGACTGAAAGTTATGGGTGTTGCATCAATTGATTTTAGTACTCTAGATTTGTTGGAGTATAACTTGTAACTGAAAGTGACATTCAAAATTTTATAGAGCTCTAATTTGAATTTATTTCCATTTTATATAATATCATGCTTGTTTAATTAGGTGAGAAAACAACTACGTGCGAGGACCAATTGAGTTTTTCTTTTTTCGCAACTTGAGGTTGTGGATGTCTGTAAGCTTGACCATTACTTTTCCTGTCCTTTCTGTTTGGTCCTAGTACGAATCTTCCTAGTTTTTGGCATCAACAAGCCAACTCGCACACCGACTTAGTTTGCAGTGGCTTTTAAATTCTATTATTTAACAATTTAGTTTCCAAAAACACGGCCAAATAGATGTCTATGTGCCTACTTACTTAATCAGGAACAATTCATTTAGTATATGATACTTGTGTAATCTGAGCTTGCATTAGTACTGAATTTTTATTATCTTGGGAGGATGAATGCCCGGAGAGGAAAGCGTTCTGAGGTAAGTTGAATTGGCTTTTGTACTTCATAGTGTATTTATGATTTTAAGGTTGACTTTATAGTCTTCGATAATAAATTTGGATGGCTACAATAATTTGCAGCCTTTTTGCCTTCCATTGTGATGAAGAAATGGCTTAATATTAAACCCAAGGTGTATGAGTTTAGTGAAGATGAAGTTTCTGAAACTGAGAGCGAGGATGATGGTATTGATATCTTTATTACTTTACAATGCACTTTTGCTTATTCTATGCTTAATAATTCTTTTCTTTGTAATTTTCTTTCAGCCGACTCTGTTAAAGCTGAACAGCGGCGTGCTACAGAGGATCGCGCCTGTAGATCACAAGGGAATCTTTCTGAATCCCAAAGTCAAACTTCAGGCAGTACGTTATTTCTGTTAAAGCGATTTCTTCCTGTCTAATAAAACACACCCAATTTATTTATACACGTAACCTTAACACTCTATATATCTAAACATTTTCTGCTATTGCTTAAATCATAAGCTATATGTCAATACCTACCTTACTAGAATATTTGATTGTTAGGTGCCATCTAATTGTTATTAGCTACATCTGCTGAAAAATTCACGTATGTGGTGTCTGACGTCTTGTACTTACTTATTCTTGATAAGTGAAGTGCCTGCTCATTCACTTATGTTTCGGGTGCATGTTAATATTTGGACGCGGCTTTAGCATTTAAACTTAATGAATTTCCACTATCTGAATTGTTAAATTTAAAATGTTCAATACTCTTTGAAATATTTTTACCATATGCATCTCGAGTTTAGTTTTGCATGTGTTGAAAGTTCTATAAATTCAGGGACACCTTCACAAAGCAATTACATGAGACACAGGAGAGGGAAATCAGAGACTCTGCGCGCTCAGTATATTAATACGAAAGATGTGAGGTTTGTCTAGCATTTCTCTCTGATTTCTACTTAATTGGCAATGAAAGACTGGTTGCTAGTTTTTTATTATAGCTGATTCAATTAGCACTTGCATTTGGGTAGGGTGACAATAGGCACTTGGAATGTTGCTGGAAGACCTCCAAATGAAGATCTAGAGATCGATGAGTGGCTCTGTATGGAAGAACCAGTGGATGTATACATTCTTGGGTATGTACTTTCTCACATCTGTAAGTCACGATAAAATTCTAAAATTCATAATAAGCTAGTTTGACGTAAGATCTACACCAATTTTTTATGGACATTCGGTTGGCAACTGTATCAGGCAACTTGCCTTGTGTTGGTGAATCCATTAGAAATTTGTCATAGTTACTCTTCAGTATTTTCTGTGTGTTTGGTGTTCAGATTTATGTTTTTGTGTGCCTATCAAACCACGATGTAACATTGAGTGAGCATCATATGCCACATCATTCTGACTGTGACTCTGTCTCCCAAAACATGATGAAACGATCAAAAAGTGCTTAACAATTTTTTTCGTTGTTTTAATTTCGTCTGATTTTTGCACGTTTTTCAAGAAAAACTTTTATCGGCTAACATAATTTTTCATGACATATTATCGTCAAATCTTGAAATAGAAAGTCATTTCGACATACCAATATCTCAAAAAGACTTAGGTTATTCAAACCCTATACCCTTAGGTTTCATCAGATGAATAGTGAATATTTCATATTTTTCTCGGAAAAATTTATTTCCTCATAAAATTTTTATTTCCGTCTTGAAAATTCTTACACATTTATTCTAGCACATAGCTAGAATCCTAACGTTTTATAATGGTTATAGAACAACTAATAAACATATATCATAAAATATTATTAATAAAAATCTATTTTATTAAATAATAATTCTTTAAACTTAACTTACAGGACTGTCCGATTTTCCGGGTTGTCACAAGAGAAATTAAAGACAATTAAAGTTGCTCTCCAGCAGAAATAGCAACATTTTATTTCGATAAAACATTGATTTTATAGGAATAAAGTTTAAAGATGGTAATTTTAACGAGTGTTCATGTTTTATAGTTTCCAAGAGGTGGTACCATTAAATGCTGGGAATGTTCTGGGGGCAGAGACTAGAAGGCCAATCCCAAAGTGGGAGTCTATCATTCGTAGAACTTTGAATAAATCATTCGAGCCAGACACCAAACACAAAAGCTATAGTGCTCCACCATCTCCAGTATTAAGGACTTCTTCCGTTGCTGACCTACTTGCTGATGTGGATGATACTTCTGCATTAGAGTTGATAGGAGAGGAATCTATAAGCACTGCTAATGCAAGTGACCCTGAAAGCCAGAAGCTGCACGGGGGTATGGGGAAGAAATTTCAGTTGAAAAGAACATATAGCATTGATCGTTATAGTAGATTGGACTGGCCTGAGCATTCACTGGATTTAGCATCGCAGGTTCATTCTTCTGGCCTTAAACTGCGGAGAGTATTAAGCAGTTCAGCTAGAGTTGGTTCTGACTGGATGGAGAATACTCAAATTTTCAGTTCTCAAAATATTGCAGTGGGTGGTGGTGGGTTGACAAGGGTACACCATAGCTCTGGGAACCTAGGATTGATGTGGATGGATCAGAAAGATAAATCTGAAGTTCTTGATTCTCTCGCTGATGTTTCAGATCATTGTTCCGAAGAGGAAGATGATTCTTTTGAAATATCTGAGATGGAACATGAAAATGTTCTTTCAGGAGTAAAACCACATCATAGGTATGTTCGAATTATCAGTAAACAAATGGTAGGAATATACATCTCTGTGTGGGTCCGTAGAAGGTTGAGAAGACATATAAACAACTTGAAAGTCTCTCCTGTTGGAATTGGGCTTATGGGCTACATGGGAAATAAGGTATTTACTTATTTCACTTTGAACATCATCTACCTATTTGTTAAGGTGACCAGTATGTGCTTGTAATAAAATAGAGTGTATGCATTCATAGAGAACTTGAAATCCCATAAAATTATACTAGTGCTCAAAATTTTTAAAAAAATAAACAACTGGACTTTTGTATTGGAGAAAACAGGAAACTAGAAGTGTAGTTGTTCAATTGCAGACCTCTAAAAGAAATACTTTTCACTTGTAGCAAGCACCAAACGTTTGTGAATAAAATTGTGCCGCATTTCTCCATGGATACGTGTAGTGTTCAATTCTCTTTCATGTTGTGGGGAGTTGGTAATTCAGTTCTTTCACCTTTTTCTGAAACAAGTTTACTTTAATGTACTTATAATGAGAACAAAAAAAAAGAAGAAAGAATTGCCCTCTATAGTTATATGTGACTGGCCACTGGCTGGTGGTTGCAGTTGTTAGATGCCCTACATGTTACTGATAGGTTCATATGTATAGTTACAAGGCTTGTTGGCCGGACATTAGATCTTATAATAAATGGTGGTTTCCGGTACAGGGATCAGTGTCCGTTAGCATGTCACTTTTTCAAACGCGGTTGTGCTTTGTGTGTTCTCATTTATCTTCTGGTCATAAGGATGGGTATGAAGAGAGGCGTAATTCTGATGTGTACGAGATCTTAAGGCGCACTCATTTCTCATCTGCTTTTGACACTGACCAACCACTGACAATTCCATCGCATGAGTAAGTGCTTCATTTCATGGCATCCAGATACTATTTACACAAGGCAGTCTATTTACCACATTGTAATCTTTTCTAGATAATATATTGTGTTAGTGTGCATGTAAAAGGAACTATAGGAGTGGATACTCTGTAACTTCCCCTTTCCAGAATGGAAACACAGTTTGGATTAAATATAAATTCAGTATAAATCTTTTTCCGCAGTAAAAATTAATTTGTGGTTGTGGAACCTATATAATAGATCAAATTCAACATATGTTGATTTTCATTATTTTCTGCACGCCGTAACTATGTTTTGAAACAAATTCAGTGAAAGCTTGGGCCTCTCAATAGGAGCAACGTGGTCCTCTGTTACCTAGTTTGAAATTAGGAATGTTCCATAGGTGTGACTCATTTAACTGCTCTAGATTTTGGATATCTCGGATCAAACTAAAAAATTTAAACCTCCAAATTTCCACACGGATGAAACTTTGATAATTTTAAGTGGTAATTTATACCTATATTAACTCCTAATTTTAATTACTCATTCATATTTTAAGTGGTGATTTATATTGAAATATTGATGGTGACACGATTTCTGATCAAGTGATTCTGTAAACAGTCAGGTGTTCTGGTTTGGTGACTTAAATTATCGTATCAATATGTTGGATTCAGAGGTAAGGAAACTTGTTGCCAAGAAGCAATGGGATGAACTTCTCAACAATGATCAGGTGAGACTTACGACACTAAGTTTAAATACAAATGTTATCGAGTAAATGAATGGCCTTTTTGTGCTGGTGTGATTAAAAGAAGAGGAGAAAGAAAGATTTGATTTAATATATGCCCTTGTTTCAGCTAAGCAAAGAACTACGAAGCGGTGTGTTCGATGGGTGGAAGGAGGGAGTAATAAACTTTCCTCCCACTTACAAGTATGGAATCAATTCTGATGTATATGTTGGTGAAAACCCAAGAGAAGGGGAGAAGAAGAGATCTCCAGCATGGTAAGTGAGAATTTCTTTCAACCACTAGATTGCAAATCTCCAAGAAATATTTGTTCAGCATAAAATAATTGATGAAAATGTAATTTCTGCTGAATTCAGAATTGATTACAAGTTTCCTGAAATAATGAAGATCTGTTTGTATTAGCTGAATATAATAACTGAAGTGATATTAATATAATTCATAAAATATTTAAATGTATTTGTTTGCTTAAATATGTGACAGACAAAAAAACCCAAGATCAATTATTGATTAGAGAAGGCAATAGTCAGGCAAATATAATAAGCTGGGACGATCATGCTAAATGTCTGGTGGACATATTTTATAATTTTAAACATTACAAAGCTATAGTAAGGTTTTCAGTCATCTCTTTTTCTAGCCCATGGTAAGTTGTATCAGACCCGCTAATCTTGGTGCCAATATGAATCGACTCGCCCTGAATTCCACTCAACTCAGTGGAACTTCTTTTCATCCTACTTTGTTCACATGGGAGTTGATAATGGGAATTATAAAATAGCACCCTGTTTGTGGGAACTAGAGTTGACTGTATATCTTTTTGGAGAAAGAAACTTCATCCAATACGAGATTGGCTAATTTGAGTTAAGAACTTACGGAGATGTGGATTTTAAAAATGATAAGCAAGTATTCACTTTGCGGTTTCAACTTTTGCAATACAGGTGTGATCGTATACTGTGGTTGGGAAAAGGCATAAAACAGCTCTCATACAACCGAGCAGAAATATGGCTCTCAGATCATCGGCCAGTTAGTTCAGTCTTCTTGATTGCAGTTGAAGTCTTGGACCAGAGAAAGCTCCTGAAGGCTCTCAACGTCAATAGTGCAGTAGTCCACCCTGAGATTTTCCAAGAGGAAGATGAGAGTTAGAACTACACAGCTAGCTGGCCACCAAGCTTAACAATAGGTGAGTTTTCATATTTCTCCCTCTCACATGAAAATAAATAATAAGTTGGTCCCATGCTCATATGAGCAGGGACCTTGTCGAATGAGCCTTTTTGCTAGTCGAAATAGCTGCCTTTAAACTTACTAATGCTAGGAGTTCTGATGAACAGGATGAGGTTATGCATATATACGTTCTTGATATCTTTGCAAGTAACGCCATGATTTGTTTTTGCCTTGACGTAACGAGCCAAGAGAATATATTTTCGACATACATAGACAAACAGAGCTTAATATACTTGTAGGTTAAATTTACTGCTTTATTCACTTCAGATTTTCCAACATCTAAAAAAAAACCATAGTTCAAACAATTTTAATCTGTGAAATTATTATCAAGTGTGACAAAAAAATTGTGCACTTTTAGTTGCATATCTGCCTTTCTTGTAGGTAGACTACTTTCCAACATCCTTGTTATGTGAAAAAGTTCTTGGAATTGACCAATTAGTTCGAACTTTCTAAGAACTGACAAAAACCTGCCCATCACAGTTTAGTTACAATATCGCTAATAATTGTGATATCGTTTCTATACCATTAGTATCCTTTTTCTCACTTTACTAGTAATAGAGATATGCAGTTTTTGATCTAATACCATAAAATTTGAATAAATGCGGTATTCTGAAATTTTGTCACTGAATATTTCTGAGACAATACAGATAGATTGGTAATCATCTTAGAGTTTGGCATAGTAGATATCTTAAACTTCTGCATTTCAGTTAGTGTGAAACGAGTGATCATTTTCTTGGTTTCTTTCTCACGCAGGGAAATTATTACTTGAAGCATGAAACTGAACAAGCGAGATAGGTTATACAACAAACGAGTTTCACGTTCCTCTTGGATATGGCCCTTATACATAGATCTTGCAAGTAATGTTATAGGCTTACATGCATTTTGAGGATGATAGCAGGGACTAACAGTAGTTCATCAAGAATCATCACTAACAATGTATTTAGTTCTGAAAGATTTTCTTGTATAGCATAGTTGAAAACCCAAAAGGGAAGGGATATAATTATGTTTTATAAATTGGATATTTTATGTTTTGTGGTATAAAGAGAGTGAATTTTACGAAAAGGGGCGAGTTTATGGCATGGTAGAGGTCCTTGTCAGATATGATGTGCTTTGTGATATGCAGAGTAAAATAAATATCTTGAACTGTGTCACTGTGTGTAATAAATATGTCTGATGACCTCATTTTTATTTTTATTTTCCTCCTGAATTGGTCATAACACAATGTTAATCACAAGAAATAGGAGTACTACATTGTTTAAAAAGAGGTGGGCTGAAAAGTTGTAAACTTGTCAAAGAAAGTAGTCATTATAGGCCACAGTTCTTTGGGACCTCATACTCTCTGGATATCACTTATTTTTTGGTTATCATTTTCCCCTTTGAAAATCTTCCACTTTGCTTCAGCCCAAAGTTGAGGAAAGGAAAAGAAGGTATATCTCCTTTGTTGTTGAACTACCAAAACAAGCAAGCATTGTTGGGTAGACCAAACAACCATATTTTTGTTTTTGCTTTGCAAATAATCTGAAGAAAAGAAAAGTCCTAAATCATTTGAGCTCAAAAGGCAAGCAATATCACCATGAAAGTCAACTAAGGTCGGCTGTACAAATGAAGAGTTGAAAACTATCATTTTCTCAACTATAGTGCTTGATAATCTTATGCATATTTCGATTCTCTTGTACTTGATCTTCTAGAGGACCATAAGATATCCTAATGGTGCCAGCTAGCGATTGAACCACCCAGCCGGATGGAAAAATCACCCATAACCAGAAGCCTAATATTTATTAGAGTTGGGTCTTACCTGTCTTTTTTTCCCTTCTAAATCTATGTAGATTATACTCCTTCCGTACTAGGATAAAAGTCTTTATTACGTATTCTCAAGTTAAATATCTACTTATATTAAATAATCTATTTTTTACAATAATTTACCTATAATACCCTTATTATTAATTGTTATATTTCTATTCTCTACGCATATTTATGAAGCATCACCAGTAATGTACAGAAAGATTGGGGGGGGGGCGGCGTCGGTGCACCTATTGACCGGTACGTCCGATGCACCTCTTTTTTCTTTTTTTTACCAAAATTATGAGAATAATAAATAAAAAATAATAGAGCAAGTTTGAACAAAAAACTGTAAAAAAAAATATATTTTTTATTGAAAAAATACTTTAAACTTGCTCTATTATTTTTTATTTATTATTCTCATAATTGTGGTAAAAAAAAAAAAGGGTGCACCGGACGGTACCGGTCAATAGGTGCACCGGACCGCCCCCCAATCCTGTGCAGAAAACTATGCAATTAAATGAGAATTTAAATATGGACAATTTTGTCATTTTATACCCTTTCTTAATATGCGCAAAAAATCAACCACAACTTTTATCTTGGGGGGGGGGGGAGTATATAAGAAGATAGTTTATTTGGGTTTATTTGGGATGTGAGAATTGCAGGTGAAGAAAAGAAAATGGGCACTACTGAGGGTGCTAGCAGAAAAGATTTGGGTGGTTCCATTCCTGTTGAAAATGTACAATCACTTGCTTCCAAGAATTTGAAGGATATTCCACTACGATACATTCGAGTTGAGGTTGAGTCCGATGAACTTCTAGCCGATGAATCCTTACAAATTCCGGTTATTGACATGAGCAAGCTTGTCATTGGACAATATCGATACGAATCTGAATTGGAAAAACTTCACTTGGCTTGTAAAGACTGGGGATTCTTTCAGGTACTCTACATACAAAAATAAAAACCAACTTTCAATGATTTAGCAGCATGAACAGTGATTTTTTTTTATTATACATGTCTGTGAGGCTAATTGTGAATTTTTGATGGTAAAACAGTTGATCAATCACGGGGCGTCAGAAGCAATTGAGAAAATGAAGATGGTCACAGAGGAGTTCTTTAAGCTGCCATTAGAGGAGAAAATGGCCTGGGCGCAGCTACCTAATAACATTGAAGGCTATGGCCAAGCCTTTGTTGTGTCTGATGATCAAAAGCTTGATTGGGGTGACATGCTATTCCTTCTTCCACTTCCAGTTTCTCAAAGAAACATGAAACCCTGGCCTAAAACTCCCACTTCATTCAGGTATAATAGAGCTTTTGTCACTTAATTTTAATAGATATTATAGTCGAACTATGTTTATAAAAATTATAATCCCGAGATGAGATTATAATAGATTATCCCAAGACTATTAATTCTAGGATTATAATCCCGGGATTATAACTATTAAGTCATTTTATAATCCCTAGACTAATAATCTCATGTCTAAAATTTGAAAACAAACAAGACACTTGGAATTAATAATTTTATCTGTATAATCCTTGCAAACAAACATAGCAAAATGCACTAGACCTTGGTCTTCACCATTAGGCGAAGATTTTACTGTCTCACAGTTGTCAATATGAACAAATAAATGTTGTAATAAATTCTTGGGACAAAAGCTTTGCTAAATCTTTTTGCATAATTGTGTATTATCATCAGACCAACATTAGATGAGTACTCATCAGAGCTGCAAAAGGTTTCGATCAGCCTCTTAACGTTTATGGCAGAAAGCCTTAAAGTTGATCCACATAAAATCACCAGCATGTTTGAGGATTGTGTTCAAGGGATCAGAATGAATTACTACCCACCTTGTGTCCATGCAAACAAGGTTATAGGCCTCACTCCACACTCCGACGCCACGGGACTGACATTGTTGATACAAGTCAATGAAGTTCAAGGACTACAAATCAAGAAATACCATAAATGGGTGCCTATAAAACCTATTCCAGGAGCCATAATCATCAACATTGGCGACATCATGGAGGTACTTTAAACTTTATGATGATATCTTTAAACTGTTTCTTTTTTGTTTTTTGAAAGAGTACCAAATATTAGGACTGAAATTTATTAAGCCCCGAATAACTGCAAAAACAAGAGGATACCTCGGATGAATGAATGCAGGTAATAAGTAATGGAGAATACGATAGCATTGAGCATAGAGCTGTTATAAACTATGAAAAGGAACGGCTTTCGATAGCTGCATTTCACAGTCCGAGCATTGCCACCAACATTGGGCCTCTGCCGGAGCTTGTCAAGGAAAATCATCCAAATTACAAGACTATAAGCCATGAGGATTTTTTAAGATTGGTCATCAATAGGAAATTGGATGGTAAAAGCCTTTTGGACCATATGAGAAATTAGCTAGTGAGAAGAAAAGGGAAATGGAGTTCACAAGATAACCTGGCAATGGTACAAGGCTGGTTATGTTTTACAAAATTATGAAATTTTTTAGACTTTTTTAAGTCAATTTTAAACTTAAAATTGACATTATAAACTATCTAAAAAATTTCATAATTTTTAACTAGCCATTTGAGTTTGAACTTGTCTCAAATTGACTTTCAAAAAGTATATAATGATCATAAAAAGTATGTTTTGTGGCATAAAGAGAGTGAATTTTATGAAAAAAGGGGTTTATAGTATGGTAGAGGTCCTTGCCAGGTGTGATGTGCTTTGTGATATGCAGATGTCATACGAGTAAAATAAATTTAGTGAACTGCTGTAATTATGCTTTTATTTTCTTCACTCGGCTTTCTATTGCTGCATTTCAAGCTCCGAACATTGCCACCAACATTGGTTCTCTGCCTGAGCTTGTAAAGGAAAATGAACCAAATTATAAGACTATAATCCATGAGGATTTATCCAGATTGGTCTTCAATAGGAAACTAGATGGTAAAAAGCATCTTCCGATAATTTGATAATTAATACTCCCTCCGTCCCAAATTAACTGCTCAATTTTGACTTTTTAAAGTCAAATTGACCATTTTTAAAACTAATATTTTTACTATTTTTGCTAAAATATAAGTGAAGTGATTATAACCAAAAGAAAGTATATACAATTTATTACTAATCCCAATTTTTATAATTTTAAAAATATATTTATATATGCTTAATTATTAATTCTAAAAATAATCAATTTGAAAACTGAACAATTAATTTGGGACGGAGGGAGTAAGTGAGAAGAAAGTGGTAATCTTGTTCACAACATAAACGGGCTATGTTCGAGTTATTCAAATGACATGCCTGAGCAAGAAATGCGAGCAAATCTTGTTTCTTCCAAGTTCCAACAACAATCAACTTTTTTTTTATAATTTTCATTTCCATCTTCTAATCTAGCTTTTCTACCACCTTTTTAACTACTACCAAACAAGATCTTAAAAATGAAAAAAAAAAAAGATAAAAACTTTAAAAGGTTGTAAATCAACCAGCAAAACCTCAGGATGAATAATGATTATCATTATCAAAAGTATATATTTGAAAGGACTTTTTACACTGGTTCTCATGAAAAATATATACGGATCGAGGGAGGCATCAGTTCTCCAAGGTGAGTATAGCATCAAGGAAAATTCAGACGCAAATTACCCATTTGTTAATAAGGATTCATCCTCTGCCCCATTTCTAATTGAAACAAAATTTCAAACTGAAACCAAAAAAGAAAAAGAAAAATAGATATACATATAATAAATCATTAAATAAAAAGGAGATAAAAATATAGTAGATATGTTTGAAGCGATCGGAACCTGTCGGGATTCATTGTTTCACATCAGAATATCAGTGGATTGACAGACCAATGAATTTTATCGTCACCTCGCTTAATTCAACCAATTTTTTTTATTAAAAAACTTGAAAATCACAACAAAAATTGTATATAAAATGTGGAAGAGAGAGAAAGAGAAGTAAAAAGAGTGCTCAGAACTTCTTAGAGGATTGTACTACCGTCACAGACAGAGACTCCTAAGAGATCCCCCATCTTCGGAGCACTGTTTTGCTTTCCTCACTGCACCAATTCCCTCCATATCTACTACTAATTCATTTACTGGAGACTAATTTTGAGATTTGTAAGCAAAGAAAGTTGAGAATGGAGGCGGAGAAAAGCCATGGAAAGTATTAGATGGATAAAATGGAAGAGGGTGCCGAGTATTTATACACCTCACTAACCCTAATCTCCCCAATAAAACCTAGAGGCAGCCGAGGGCAATGCATTCGCCAATTGCCGCCATAAACCCTAAACTTTTTTTCTTTTTCTTTTTTGTCATTATTTGTTTTAATAAAAGTTATTAATAATTTATGGTAACATATCACATTTACAAATTATTTGTTATTATATTTTCCTTTTTATCACTACAAATAACTTCTTTTGTTTACTTTTTTTCTTAAATTTTTTTAATTATTACAAAAAATATAGAAAATCTTGACAGAATGGGGGTTGTGTAAACGATTTGAGATTATGTCTGTGATCGTATATATTTAAGATTATAATACATTATTAATAAAATTAGGTGGTATTTAATTGTATCTTAACAATTCACCTTTTAATGTATTTTTATTTAACCATCTGAATAGTCATATTTCTATCTTAATGATTTAGAGACATTCAGGAAAAAAATTTAGAGATATTAAGATGCAATCAAACACTAACTGAGTGTGTTAGATAAAATAACTCTTATTTTAATAATATGTCATAATCCGAACAACGCTCGCATATATACTAATTTTAGCTCTTTTTAAAAAGAAGACGGTGTATGGAAAGCTACCCGAACTATACTCATCATGTTGTCATGTTAATAAAAATGCATATATTTATGGGTAAATTATAAAATTGTCCCCTCATATTTACAAATTACAATATATATGTTAATATTTTAATCTTTACAATGTCATAGCTAATGTTTCAATTTTTTACAAAGATGTCCCTTTTACTAATTTTGATAAAAATAAGTGAATCATGCGAGTCTTTTAAGGGGTAAAATAGTCAATTTATACTCTAAAATCTATTTCCTTTCTATATAGAGGTAAAACTGTAGCACAATAAATTAAATACATAATTTATATGTATGACAAAATAAAAATTAAAATAGTATCTCTATTTATAGATTCTAGACAATTAGAAGAGAGAATATTTTACTAATTGCAAAATTTATAAATACTAAATTTTGAGAATGATTAGTATGAAGTTAATTTTAATCAATTGATCAATATAATATCGACATGTAAATTAAGACGCGATCTCTCTCTACGTGTCGGCGATATCTAAATTTTATTGAAGATTTTGAGCAGGACTTGTGTGATTCACTCACACTTGTATGAAAAGACAATGAAGGACAAGCAATCATATTGTTAAAATATTCATTAGACTCCTAGGTTGGTGATTATTGGTTAGTGTAGCATTGCTGATTAGATCGCTCATCACCGAGTTTGGTCTCACTGTTGGGTTCTAATGATCACTTATTTAATGAGAACACAGTTTCAGAAAAAAAGGAAAATAGTATTTATATATAGAAAATAATAAACAATTATAAGAGAGAATCTATTATACTTTTTTTTTGTCATACATATAAATGATTTATTTTATTTATTGTGTTGATGGTTTTACTCTTCTATTTAGAGGAATTTATTTTAGTGCAAAAATTAACTATTTTACCCTTCAAAGACTTGCATGATTTACTTATTTTGACTAAAATTGGTTAGAGAGAACAATTTTATAAAAAATTAAAATATTAGCTATGACATTACAAAAATTAAAACATTAGCGTGAATGTTTGCAATTAAAACATTTTTATTGGATTCAACTTCTTTTTTTGCCTTTAAACAAATATCTTTATGGTATTTGGTCTGTATTTTGTACTGGCTATATTGATATAATGAGGCTTGAATCTCAAAACTGAAATAAGGACATATCGAAAAACTTATAAATCAGAATAAAGTTTTTTTTTTTTTTTGCCACTACACTCCAAATCCAGACACCCAATTTGCCATTCCAAACAAATTGCCTAAACTTTTTTTTGTTCAACAACATACAGCTCAAGAAAATATAAAGCAAGTGCTACTGACCATTATCTTTTGCCAAATGCAAAGGGGGATATTCACATACTCAAAACTTGTTGGTCAATATTCTAAAGAAGAGAGCGGTGAGAAAGGAAGAGCATGAAATGAGAGATTTAAGTCTGGATTCAGTTCGCATATATCTAATGGAATGGATGGAAGGGTTTCAAATAATGGTAATGGCTTAAGAGAATTAAATGCAAGATGTTAAAAAATGAATAATGCCGTCATAGAACTGCTATAAATGGGCATTGAGATTTTCTGCTTGCAATGCAATGAATAAGGAGGTCGTGGCTGATCTGTAGTATGTTGGTTGGTTCACTGAAAAATACTGCTAACAGAGCAGTCATCGTGAACACGCCAAATGGTTTCTCCCAAGAGATTTGCTACTGAAAGCACGGTCAACTGTGGGAAGTAGTTCTTGTCCGGTAATGGGATTGTGTTTGTAACTATGACCTCTTGAAATAGCCCAGATGACAACCTCTCAATTGCAGGAGGGCTGTAAAGAGAAAATATCAAAAGAGAATCATACAAGTATACATTACTGATACATGGTTAAGCATATATAATTCTTGTCATGATAAAATTTAGAGGGAAACAAAAGAAAAAGAACAGCTTACAAGCTTGAGGGACACACTCACAGAGTCAATAGCTCGCCTGAGAGAGTATTAAAAACCATTCACCCAACAGGATTAATTACCTCCATTTTCTATTTGATATTGTTTTAGAAAAAGTTCATAATGATGTGGGATTCTTTTTTTGGATTTTCTAGCTAAAATGCATTATAACAAGGCCTGGCAAAATGAGTGCCAACTCAATGGGTGGCCCATATTAAATGGGTTTGGGTTGATAGGTATGAAAACAAAGGTATAATTGGTTCCGCCCACATTCACCCACATAATAAGTGAGTCGATGTGAACTGTCCATGAACCCAATTATACACTATCTTCAAAAGCAATAATACTATTTCAAAAGTGAGTTCATTTCAAAATTTATTTATTGTACTTCTACATGATTTCACTCTCCTTAAATTTTATGTTTTCTCTTTCTAAATTATTTACTTTCTCTTTCTAAAATATTTACCTTTTCAAAACTATTTACTCTCTCTAAAATATTTAATTTCATCATCACACGAAATCCACCGCTGTTGGCAAATACAGTAAAAAGTTAGTGAAGTACTTACTTGAACATATTACTAGCAAGTTTCTGTATAAATAAATAAATAAATATTTTAAAAAAAGCATGTTAAAACTGAATATATTGTTGAAAGCATTAAAGTGTAGACTTCTGGATTGTTAATTCTAACAGTAATAATAGTTACTTCCAAGAACTTAGTTGTGGATGGAATCATAGAAAAGGTCACAGAGGCAACAGAATATCATCATCATGCAACAATGAAGTCAATAAACTAATATATATATGTTCTACTCGTCATTTAACTTGTTACCGTTCTCTCCCAGTTTCACTGATCTCTCTTGCCGACCTTGTATACATTTCATTTGTCAATCAAGTTTTTCGTGGCGAGTCTTTCACCTATTTCCATATAACTTCTTCAATATTTTATTAAATAAATAAATAATTTTTGTTATGATCTATGACTATAATAGTAGTAATTACTGTAATAATAAATAAAATTGTTTTATGATCGCGCATTTTGTTTTTAGAGAGAAAATTTTGTAAATTTTAGAGAGAAACTAAAAAATGTATTTTAATTGTAGAGAATGTGAGAAATTCATATATACATTAATTTATATTTGTTAGATTTATAAAATTGATTCAAAGTCTAGTATATAAAGATATCAAACTCTATAACTCAAAACCAATTGAATATGAGAAGCGTTGGCCCAAGTCATTATATACTAGTCATATTTTTTTATAGGTATTCAATGTGAGACAAGATATATACTCTAACACTCCCCCTCACGTCTAACCCGGTGTATTGAGGGTTGCATGTGAACCTGATGAATATGAAGACCCATATAATAAGATAAGCAAGCCTAGAAGAAGCTAGTAAACTACGGACAACTATTGGCCCAGTTGATAAGTGGTATTAGTTAAGAAATAAGTAACTTTGACAATTAAGAAATGGACTACACATGGGTAAGAATGAAGGCTAAGACGAGTGTTTAATCAAACCCAAAGATAGTATGCTCTGATACTATGTTAGATTTATAAAATGAGCTCTCTAACTCAAAATCAAATGACTATGAGAAGAGTTGACCCAAGTCATTATATACTAGACATATTTTATCTAAGTATTCAATGTGGGACAATATATATATATATATATATATATATATATATATATATATATATATATACTCTAACCATACTTATGTTCAAACTTGATATATGGGTTAGCCCATATCCATTTATGATGGCCCATTTACGGCCCACTTAATTTTCAACCCATTTAAACTCAACACTTATAAACCCAAACCTATATATCTCCACCCAAATCCGCCCATTTGTTGGGTCTAATTATACCCAATCAAGGTAAGGTCTATGACAATTCTTGTCAAGGGAAGAAGAATATGTAGGAGTAACTCAATGGATAGAGTCAAATTAGAAACACAATCTTGTACAACAGAAAGTTCTGGAAAAAAGATGCAAGAAAGAGGGGGGGGGGAGTGAACAAAGAGGGGGGGGGGGGGAGTGAACAGAGAACGATGACATTGTGCTATGTTTAGGTGATTTAATCAGAAAACTAATCAGATGAGTTAAATTTAGACACAAGGAGGGGGAAGAAGGGATAGGGGGGGCATCTAAGGATATGAGCGAACAGATCAATAATAAGGATAAAGTTGTTACCTGAAAACAGCATGTGTGCAGCATGCATAGACTTCCTTGGCACCCGCATCATGTAACAGAGCTGCACCTTTGGTAATAGTTCCTAAAACCAACAAACAAGTCACACCATTTAACTAAGATAAGTAACGCCCACAGCACAAAAGAAGAGGAACCAAAGAAGTGATGAGCTGTGAGCTGGTGGAGTGCACTGCTACCCAGAAAACATGTTTGCAGCTCAGATCCAGCACCCCAGAGATAAAGAGGTGATGATACAAATTAAGTGGCAACTTTCTCAGATACTTTTCCCACATAAGAAATTAAATTTAAAATAAAACAAAGAAAGAAACAGCTGAGAATATTTTATTATATTTTTGACAAGTTAAATAACTAGGGAAATTCATGAGTTGACATCAGTTCAAAGCTATTGACAAGAAGAAACAACAATCGCTTCCAAATTAAGTTTAAAATGTGAGAACAATCAAGTTTTAACTTGGTTATGACATGGAATCATCAATAAACAATTACAGACGAATGCAAGTAAGCTCAACATTTCCCCTCTTCTTTCACCCCTTGTAGTTTATTCATTTTTTGGGCAAAGGCCTTGTAGTTTATTCATAAAATATATTCCAGGGTTGTGAAAATTTAGACTGGACTTACCAGCAGTGTCAATCATGTCATCTACCATTACTGCAACTTTTCCTTTAACATCACCAATCAGATTCATCACCTGTAAAAGGAAAAAAACATTCTATTACAAAACAGAAATATGCAAAATTTCTCAATAAATTGGTTGTAAATATAAAAATCAATTCCAATCTTCAAAACCACAGTTCATGTTCAAAATATTTGGCGATGAACATGAAACTTGTAGTGCTTTAATTAAATGTATATATTATAAGTAGCAACCCTGTCACTCCAGTTCAGTGTTTAGCAGTTTCTCATTGACAACGAATCAAATAGATTTGTTTCTCATAAACCCGGCTTAACCAATTCATTTGGTATGTTCACTTCCCTAACAACAAAACAAAGCGTAACTGGCATTTCTCAAAGATGCTTTGTATCTATGAGAATGCAATATCACTGTGATTAGAGGAATGAGAATTAAAAAAATCCTAATTCATGATTCCATTAAAAGAATCATTCTATAAAACTGGGAAGAACAAAGCAAGACCTAACTTAATTAAGTTAAAGCTGAAACTCCTTAAATTGACTTTGAGTTAGCCAGCACCCATGCTTTCAAACATGGAATAATATGGCTAGTATTGATATTTTAGAAGTACATGACACTAATGCTAGTACAATGTTTCTAACTAACAACAACGTAGAGTAAAGTATTTCTGCAAGATAATTAGAAGAAACATAGACTGTTCAAATATATACTACGTATGATACCAGCATGAATGTAACGTCACATGTACAAGCATAATAGCGGGCACTTGAAAGTGTCTAACGGGCACTTCACATATATACTACGTGTGATACCAGCATGAATGTAACGTCACATATACAAGCATAATAACGGACACTTGAAGTGTCTAACGATCTCTAACAATATCTCGCTACCCCTAATTAATTTCATAAACAAAAGCATATGTAAACATTGTTCACTAGTTTAAAAGCATATAAATACATCTACTAAATAGTACTTCCTCCGTCCCTAATTATTTGACGTTTTAGAGTTATTCATTTGTCCCTAATTATTTGACGTTTGTTCAAATCTAGGAGAAGTAATGACAATTTTTCCAAAATTACCCCTCATTACTCTGTCTATTTTTTTGATACTTTAAACTCTTCAGCTCTCCTTATCCGGTTATCCCAACAAAACTCTCTTTGTCCCAACAAAAGATTTAAGGGTATTATAGACAATTGAGTACTATATTTAATGCTTTCCAATCACTATCTTAATTCTTGTGTCCACCTCTAAAACGTCAAATAATTAGGGACGGAGGGAGTATAAGCATTGGAAAAATAACTGCAATGCCATGACTTAAAAATAACCTCAGCAATATTGTGCCCATGGCGCCTTTTGTCCACAATCGCTAAAGGGGCGTCAGATAGTTTTTTTGCAAAGGCACGCGCTCTTGCAACTCCTCCAACATCAGGTGAAACCACTACCAAATCATCAAAGGAAATCGTCTTGCTAGCAAGATAATCAAGAATAACAGGCTTTTGCAAAGAAAACAAACAATATAGTTCATCAGTAAATAACAAAATAAGTTAAGCTTGTAATTATTAAAACTTCCTGGACAAAATTACCTGACAATATACATGGTCAACTGGAATGTCAAAATAACCCATAGACTGCCCAGAATGAAGATCACAAGCAATAACACGATCTGCACCTGCTATAGTGATAAGGTTTGCTACTAGTTTGGCAGCAATAGATTCACGACCTTGTGTCTGTAGATAAAAACATAGACAGTAAAAATGAATATCATAGACATGTTTTAACAGTTTAGATGCTTCGGTAAACTATTTCTCCAACAAGCAACCTGACTAAGACTTTTGAAGCAACCTAGCATATATATAACTAATTAAACTTTACCGGTTTCATATCCTTTAACTGGAAGGTAAAAAAAACTGAGATCAATCAATAACAGGAATATTATGAACTGTATATTTGTGCCACATGATCAATCATAGGCACACAAGCTTGCCATATGTTCTTGATTTAGTTTTCAATCTCTGATGTATAACATATATGTCCCCTATATAAACAATTAAATTTGAATTACCTTTCTATCAGCTCTCGCATATCCAAAATATGGAATCACTGCAGTGATATTTTTGGCTGATGCCCTTCGACAAGCATCTATCATTACTTGAAGCTCCATAAGATTTTCGTTTGCTGGGGGGGAGGTAGGTTGAATCAGGTAAACATCACATCCTCTAACACTCTCTTGAAGCTGAACATAAGTTTCACCATCAGCAAATCGCTTGACATTGATTTTTCCCAAGTTGAGGCCCATGTACCGTGCAATTTCCTAAGTGGGGAAATGAATTTAGTCAGATAAGAGGTAAGAAACCCAAGCATAAGATTATATTTCATAGCACTAAAAATGGGAATAGAAGTTCTTCTGAAAAAACATACAACATTTCAAATCTTTTCTGTCTCTAACTTTCATCCTTTCTCTTCTTCAGACCCCCACCCACCTTGGTGAATGAGGATGATAATATCTTTTAGTATGATAAATATTATATAAATAAGAGTGAGGACCACACTCAAGGATTCACATACAATATTCTCAACAGTGCGTAATGGACATCCAATCCACGTAACTACCTACTGAAATTTTATTTGATTTCCCACAACAAATCGATAACAATCCAATTCGTCAAGTATTTGAATGAGGTAACAGTTACCTCCACCAAGTGTCGATCAAATTCCATTCAGTACGGATGACTACTAAAGTAGAAAAGAAAAGACGCCACATTATATTAGTCGATACAGAATCAAATTTATGTTCTGCACGACAATTGAATTCGCTAACTCTTCTATGGCAAGGGATTGGTTGAATTGCTTCACATAAGCATTGGGTGTATAATATGTGCAATGAAACTACCATACTCAGCACAAAAAGTATAATCCTCGTTGTAGAAAAAATTCCAAGTAATGTAAATGTATTTACCTGAGAGAGAGTAGGATTTGCAGTGCCAGAGAATATTTTCAGCCTGGAATTAGATGGAACAGCATTCTCAAGGCGATTGGATTGCAAGAAATTGGGAAGCACTCCATCATTATTGATACGCACAACAGGCCTCCCATTCAGTTGTTCATTAGGCACAACAAGCCTCCCATTCAATGGTTCACTTAGCTCACATTTCTAGCATACAAAAAAATAATATTAATAAAATCCACAAAAGCGTTTCATTCGCAAAATTTGCACAAGTAGGTATATATATATTTTTCTTCCATATTTATCCCTAAATGTTATGAGTCTTTATTGAGTAGTAATGGCATGGAAGTGAATTATGTTCTTGTACTTCACCACATTATGCAACTTTATACTATCAATCTATCATCAATAAAATAAATAAATAAAGGAATATTTTTGTGGAACAAAATAATTTATAAACAGAACAGATTACAAATGAGTATTTATCAATGATTGTTCTTTGTATGTATCAGTGAAATTTAACCTAAAATGGAGTCTTTTTTTCTACTAAAAACAGAGTACCCTATCAATCTATCATGAATAAAGAAAGGACTATATTTTGTGGAACAAAAATTATTTGCAAACGGGACAGTTACAAAGGAGGATGTATCAGTGAATGTACAGTGTAACTGTCAAAGAAATTCAACCTCAAAAAGGAGTCTTTTTTCTACAAAAAACAGATTGCATATTTTGATATATTTTGTCACTGAACCACAAGAGCTATCACCAATAATAATCAAGGAAAAATTAAGCAGTAAAAAAAGAAGAAGCAAAATTCAGAAAATTCAAGAGCTTTATAATATACCCGTGTGGCCGTGTCATCTAAATTTAGTTTCTTTGCAGGCTAAGGGGGGTTGTGTCAAAATGCTAATTAACAAAAAAAAATGGGAAGCACAAATTGAAAGATGAAACGTACGATGGCGTATCGATTACGGGAATCGTTGAGAAGGAAAGTGCTGTTGCGGCAGAGAGGGAAACCAGTAAACAGAGAGGAAGAAGACGAAGATGTAGAACACGGCGACAATGGTAATACTAAAGAAGCCATTTTTCTAGGGTTTCAACTGCGTGTTTTGTGTGCGCGAGAAAATACACACAAATCGAGAGAGATTGTGCTATGTTGATTCTCTGTTTTTTTGTAAAGAGGATGGCGCTTCCATCCCGTTCCGTGATTATATAGTGTGTATATATATATATATATATATATATATATATATACAAGGATTTTGATTTTGTGGGTGAAGAAAAGAGATGGCAGTTTAAGATTTAAACGACGTCGTTCGCAGTTTTTGGCAGTCAAATAAAGCGGACTGGAATATTATTATTATCAGCATTTAGCGGAGAATAAGGTAACAAAGACAATATAAGAAGGAAAATTCTCTTTCATTTTGACAATAATTAATCATGTGTGTGTGCCACATGGAAAATGTGTTCAGGCCGTTTCTGTATTTGTGGAGTGTTAGCACTCATAACCAGAGCCATAAGCGCGATCTCAATTTGAGTCGGCTCTCAATTAATTATGAGTCAACAGTTTAATTCAATTACGTAAAAATTTAGTAACTTAATTTTATTTTTACGAGTTATACTCTCTAATTTAAATAAAAAATTAAATAGTTATGATCCTTTATAATAAATTCACAATAAAAACCTGAAAATTGATACTTTTATATGTGTTTTTTATATTTTTATATGATAAAAATGTGGATCCCAAATTCATATGAGAGGAGACCATATGAAAATATCAATAATTCATGTGAAAAATATTATTATTTTCGTTCATAAAAGATTGTCGTTTAAGGTTTTTGTATATGGATTAAGAAAATCATTTAACAATTAAGATTTCATCACGGAAGTTTAAAAATATTAATACAAGGGAGATAATTTCTTAGGACAATGAGAGAAGATATGAGTGATATAGGAAAGAAAAAAATTATTCTCCTGAAAAGTTATAAACAACAAATAAATTAAAACAAAGTTTTTATTCTAAAACGATAATCTTTTAAAAACGGAAAAAATTAATAATGTCACGTCAGAAAGTTGATAGCATGACTGCGACACGTGACTACAGATACTTGTATAATATTAAGTCTCGTTTTAACATCTATTTAATTAATGTTTTGTACCAAAAATGGTAAATATAATACTATTATTAATTTTTAAAAGTAAATTTAATGATAACTTTACCCTTTTTGGTATAAAATTAATTATATTGATGATTATGAAATAAACTTAAAGTTTAGGATATTTTTTTATATTCAGGCCTTATTTTTTATATAAAAAAAAAGTAAAATTGTCGTTATATTGATTATTAATGAATATAGAATAATAACATTTTAATTAGTAGTACATTTATACATTTTAAAATATTTATCATTATATTAATTATTGATGATTTTTTTAAGATGAGTTTGTAATGTATTAAATTTACTTTAAAAAATTAATAATAGTCTTATATTTACCCTTTTTGATATAAAAAATTAATTGAATAAATATTAAAACGAGTTTCAATATTACACATAAGTATTTTTTAACTACATGTCGCTCCCATGTCATCAAATTTTAACGTGATATTATCAATTGGACGTAATCATAAAAAATTAAAAATTTAATCTCGTAATTGAAAAAATTAAGAAAACAATATCTGAAGTAGAAAGAAAAATCAAGGTATTAATTCATATTTATGCCCAAGTTTAATTACGTAAAAATTAAATTAGTCAACTTCATTCTTACGACTCGTGCTATCCAATTTGGATTGTAAAATTAAAGAGTTGTGGTCCACTTTCATATTCTTATTTATGGTATTGGATTTATGTATTTATTTATAATTAGAGTTGTAGGTGCATGAATGTATGTATATCTGCCATATTTTCATGCCAATATAAAAATAATAGTAATATTAATTTTTCTTCTTTTAAAATTCAGCAACAATCTTTTATCCTCTACGTCTCTCCTCGACATCTAATCTAATATTTATATATACAAGAGAAATAAAATATTTGGTGGGAATTAGGACTGTCCATTAATATGCAAAATCTAGATATACTACAAAACTTATCTAGAAAAGAACTTATCTAGAGAATAATATATTTTAAGTAAAAGATATTCTTCAATAAAGGTGCTGGTGCAACTGCAATATCCTACACGCTAAGAAGTAAATAAATAATATTATCTTTATTTTAAAATAATTGATACTTATTAACTTTTCGAAACAGGGGAATGAAATTAATAGTTAAATTATATTTTGAATTGTTGAAAAATGAATTTGAAGAACCACTGATTGATTAATTTTATGCAAGTGGCAATGGATTTGATATTGTTAGAAGAGGTTAACTAACTAACTATTTTGGTAGATACCTGAGATTGTATTCTAAACTGACCTGCAATCTCAAAGTAACCTTGCATGTCGAAATGACTTTATACGAATTTCATAGATAACTAAGACCAACACAAGATAACTAAAAAGATATGAATTATTATGAACAACTCTAGATTCACAAGGATGGAGAAATTTGTAAGGAACATGAACAGAAAGGCTAGTTATTGTACATTAAGCCAACATATAAGTTACAAGTAACAACCAACTCCAGTGAACTCATCGGTGGTCATTCAAGGTTTCAGCCAAGCACTTTGCAGCATGTTAACAATTAAGTAACCGTGTCCCCTCCACTCTCTTGTGCTAAATCATCTATATGCTCACTGATGCTCATTCTGAATCTGTAGTTGTGCTGTTTCAGGTTTCCACCAATTGGTTCAGAAAACTGGTTCCGTTAGCCTTCCTCTGATGGTTGGTCCGTCAGTTCAGGTTCCTGGTAAGAATCAGGAAAAACAAATCTCACTATTTAGCTTATCGTTTTCTTGACCATCCACCCACACACAGTTCATACCTCTGAAGAGGGTTGAGTTCTAGATAAAGGCTTAAGCTGACAGCTTTCAATATTTGCAAGTAACTGGATAACAGTTTGGAGATGAGGCAAACTGCAACAATTGCATCAAAAGTAAGACAAGATATCATAAACCTGCTATCTAGCTTTGAAAATTCATGTACCCAAACAATTACTGTATTTTCTAATTTTGACCATCAATGTGTGTGTACAATAAACATACAATCTTAAAGACGACTTTATACTAATCTTTTTTATTGCTTCACTGATTCAAGTTGCAGAAAGGCTGTGGCCTGAAATTTGTGTGTGTTTTTTGTTCTTATATACTTCCAAATCGTACTCATGCTGTATAAAAAGTACCTACAAGTGAAACAAGGTATAAATTATTCTTTATAAAATAAGTTGCAGAGAAGCAAACAGCCCCAAAAAGAATGGAGAAAATCAGAGCAGCTTCTGGTTACAAAATAGTTCAAGCAAAGATAAAGTTTGACTGAGAAGAGTAACAGAAACACATACAACAATCTAATTGAGAGAAAATAAAAATAAAAAATCAAAGAATGAGATGTATCACATAGTCATACTCAAGTCACAAATCTCATACATTTACAATATAAATCTTTCTAGCAATTGCAACGAGGTTCATGAGAAAGGAAACCAATCGACATGGTGGGTCAAATAATAATCCAAAACAATGGGACAGGCCTTTCTGATTATGATGAGACAACCCATCCGATGGTTAATATGTTTATAGGCCATCATACAACAAGTGAAACCAATATTTGTGTGTGAGAAAGTCGAAGAGAGAAGAGAGAGATTAAAGTAAGAAAGGGTGAAAGTGATTATTAAATCCAATACATGTCCTGCACAGTTGCATTGTGAACAACGAACCTTTTTTTCCTTTTTTTAGAAGTAAAGTTTTTCCAAAGGCACCAAATATCATGATTCCGCAATCTCTGATCTATGTTAGTAACAAAAATCTAAACGTGTCTTTTCAAACTAAATTTGACTTTCAGCAAGATGCTGATATGCACCATACTAAACACATTGTAAAGGGCAATAGAAGTTACCTTTGTAATCCATTGTCCATATGTGCATCCAAAGCAGAAATCACCCGAGGTAACTGTTCCAATACCTGCATCACAGAGATGAAAACAACTGAATTGGAACAGACACTTTCCCAAAGGAATTCTCACATGGAAGATTGTTGTTATTAACTGATTTGTACACACCTACCTGCTCGGTGTTTTTGATCGTAGAGGTTTTAGCCAAAAGGTTTTTAGGGAGCTTTATTAGGTGAGCCTGCCAACAAGATAACAGATATTATGTTATTAAAGATCCTATAATAATGTGAAAGTCTACAGAGTTCAAGTTTGATGATTTGAAACATTTCAGAAGAAAAATCCTTAGAATGAGCCATTCATAGCTCTATGAAAGAATTACAATCAACATCTGAAGTTCATAGTAAACCACATTGTAGCTACCAGTAAACCTATCCCAAATTTGGAAAATGATAGCAAATTGAGCTCTACTTTTTGTTACATTTGTCTCCCACTAAGCTATGGTTATAATTATTCTAGTGAGACTGACACCGTGGACTCAGGCAAACAAATTCTTCTCATGAATCATCATGTGCTAGTTGTAGCACCTCCGACTTCAACAAAATCACAGCTCCAATTATTTGATCTCATATTTATCCTACTTGAAATTTATTAGAAATTACTCCTACGCAAGATAACATAGACTTATTATTTCTTGATCAGTTGACAACCAGTATTCCACAAGACGAGAGGATCAAGCTTTAAAAAATTATCATTTTTTTCTCTTTCCAAAGTTAGGTCAATCAGTTATTCAATCTCGATAACACAGAACAATAAGTTTTTGCTCAAACAAAAGCACTTAAAACAGTTTCGAACCTTCAGCAAGAAGCACCTCTAGCAATAAAGATACCATTTTTATTCCTAAAACCTACATATATTCATCTATATTGTTGGGCATACAGATATTTTCCCAGGAACCCAAATCAAATAGGACGCCAAATTTGTATTTGGATGATAATTAACTAATTTAGGTAGTTGGATTGACATAAATTAATTTAGTTATTTAGGTATTTGGATTGAGATAAACTAATTTTAGGTATTTGGATTGTCAGAAACAATTTACGAGGGAGAGTAATAAAAATTACCTGGGACGGAGAGGATTGAAGCATGAGGCGAATTAGATTGGAGGTGGACTGGACGGTCTGAGAGATTTGATCAGCCACCATTTCTTTTGCTGACCCTTCTCTGCTGCTACTGCCTGTTGTTGACGAAGACGAAGCAGCTGCCATTTTACAATTTTGATTGAACCTAACCGGACGGTGCAGACTCCCGGAAGATTAATTGGATTTTGCAGCCAAACAGTAATCCTTGACCGTAAGTCAAAAAAGTAAAACTGCATGATTTTACAGAAATTAATATTAAAATAATTAATGTTAATAACATTAAAGGGATATTTTATTTATGTCCATATCTATTTCAAAACTAAACTGCATACAAATATAAATTTTTTATTTTTTTTAAAAGACACGAGGTGAGAGACAATCCTCATTGCATGCGTTGAAAATATTATCCCTTTCAAAATTATAATTTATAATGAACGATATTATTTTTGTATGCTGACTCACATAATTAATATGCGGTGTTTTTCACTTTTTTTTTTGTATTAAACAAATACAATATTAAAAAAAAACTAATAGTGGACATTTTATATATAAAGTCAAATGAAATAAATATCATTTATACATTAATAAAATTGTAGTATAAATAATGAAATGTTGGAAAATTTCATGTAATTTTATAATTTAAAAATAAAACATGTCTCTAATTTTACAACAGAATAAAAGAGCGATGTACTATCTTGTAGGAGGGAGTAGTAATTTATGAAATAAAATATTAGTGAAAATTAATAACACGAGAGAGGGTTTAAGGTAAGCGGGCTTTTGTTTTGTTTAGTGTCCTTCCTTCCTTCCTACACGTGCGAATGTAAACGTTTACTAGATTCGGGTCATACCCATGCCCAACGAGAAAATATTCAGAAGCTAAACTCTCTCTGACTCGCATACAAGCGAAACTCGCTCCCCCTCCCCTCCTGTCACTATTTATCTCCCTTGTAAGTCGTAAATAACTCCAAGACACAGAAACTCTGATCAGAGCCGCCCGTCTTCTATTTCACTTCACAGTCACATGTTTTTTAACTTTCATTTTCTCTCTCTATAATCTCTCTGTTTACCTCAGGAGTTGCGCTTCTGCTACATCATAATTTTCTCTTCGCTCTATTAACTTGTTTTGGCAGTAAATATGTCTACAATTAGTATACAGACGGGAATGTCGATGTTGAAATCGGAAACTTGTCGGGCATCCGATCGCCTTTCGTCGGCGATGAACCTAAGCGACTTCTTTTACAATTCACGGAGCCGGAAACAATGTTTTCGGAAAGAATTGCTCACCGTTAAATCGATGGAGATCTCTGAGCAGAATCAAGGAGCAGGAGCTAATCTTTCTTCGCCTAATGGCCCCTTGACTTCTGTAAGTTAAAAGGATAAATGCCTTTTCTCAGCTTCTATTAAATATATGTATATGTAATTTCTTTGCAGTTATATGTTATGATGTTGTTTGTTTACTTGGAATGTATAGAAAGGATTAGTGAATCAGTTTTTTATAGATTCGTCTCTGGAGTGGTAGCACCAGAATTCTGCTGTTTATTACTAGCTAAATTTGATGATTTCAGGATTATTTGACTTCAGATTAGTTTGGACTAGTAAGTAGCTTCTAAATGTTTAAACAATTCAAGATGAATTTATGACTGATTTAAGTTGAATATGCTATAGAAAAAGGAAAGACTTTTGTGGTTAATCCGCAACTGATATAAATTAGTAATCTTTTAAATAGTATTGGAAGTATTGATTTAAACAGGAATGTGAATCTTGTGCTTATTTGGTGAGGAAGGGGATGACTTTGAAGTAGCAATAATTTAATTTAGTCTGCCAATAATTTAACGTAAACATAACAACGTGTAATATGTTCGATTTTTAATAACATTTTCAAGAAGCAATTCCCTAAGTAAGGGGATACTTTACAATTGACACGGGCACATGCTATTTGCATGGAGTAGTGTATGCTTGTGCAAGGTTGTGTGGGGAAACGGAAAGTTCTCCTTTTGGCGTTTCTTGAAGTTTGGAGATAAAGGGATTATATTGGCACAAAATTTGTAATTCGACAAAAGGAGGTTTTCTTACTTAAATTTTTATGCCCTTTCTATACCAAGTAGTACCTTGACAATTGTGTTTATATGTCCGGTTTATGCTGTACAAACACATTTATATTATTTGACACTTCATAGGAACATAGAGATCCAAGACTAGGTTTATACCTAGAAAAAATGATTAGAAAGGCACCTACCAACTAGGAAGCTTAAGCACAGGAGAACCTCGGGGATAACCTTGTAGCCTTTAGTCAATTTGCATAAGAATGAATCTGTACAAGTGAGGTTAATAAAGCATTGTACTGAATACAGTTTAAGCTGTGAGGTTATGAACTCCCAATTCTTCTTGGTGGTGTACATGGTCTTTTGTTGATGATTGGTGTGCAGCCTATGCACATAGATTGCAGCTGATGTTTTGGTGCTCTTTGTTATAGTTTATCTGGGAGTAAAGTCTCTCGAGGCATAAAAAGTAAGCTGTATTAGTGTTTGAATTGGTGTTTTTATCTTTATTTATCACTATCTTAGGATTTAAATTGTTCTATTTTTGATTTATATTTTATTGTTGTTTTTCTATTAGTTGATATATTTAGATCTAATTTCATACTTTTTGTTCAGGACGAGCTGGACTCTTCGTTTGAGGTTCAGTCTAGAACTTATCTTTCAGCGCAGGCCATAACTTCAAATGTTCCAAGAAAAACAAAGATCGTGTGCACAATTGGCCCTTCTACAAGCTCGCGTGAAATGATATGGAAGCTAGCTGAAACTGGAATGAATGTGGCACGTTTAAATATGTCCCATGGTGACCATGCTTCACACCAGAGAACCATTGACCTAGTTAAAGAGTACAATGCTCAATTTGAAGACAAGGTTGTAGCCATAATGTTAGACACAAAGGTATGTTGTTTTCCCTTTACTGACATTTTTATCCGTAATGTTTCTTTTGGAAGTAATATGAAATTATCATAACAAAGGGCAGTAATATACCCCTCAAAGTGAGTTTATTTTGGTACTTAAATTAATTATTTCAGTTTTGCATTCAGATAAATTTTATAACTCTTTAATTACCTAAACGAACCATTTATTTTTGTATTTTTAATTTAATGGTTTTAATTACCAGAAACGTCAAGGACACTTCTGGCACACATCTGTTATATTTTTGGCATGTTTATAATCTGGAAGTAACATTCTTAATATGGACATGTGATTGACATTTTCTTTACACTTGGCAACAAGTGACATACCAATGTTGGATGTCGATATATGAATTTGTTTTAACATGTAAAAAAGAAGTATTACTTGCCAACATTATGTTCTCCAGTTCCATTAGGAGGATGTCAAATGGTCAAACTATGTCAACTACAAGAGGTACCCACTGATCCGGATTTATAGAAATATACATATTCCTTCTATGTTTATGTAACGTAATTTTGATACACTTACAATCTACCGGACTAAGCTATAAATTCATGCTATACCCTAATATTTTCTTCTGCATTGGTTTCTTATCTTCAAGACGTATTTTGAAATTTAGATATTATCTGATGCCGTGATCATCTTCATGCAGGGACCAGAGGTTAGAAGCGGAGATGTGCCTCAGCCAATCCTTCTTAAGGAGGGAGAAGAGTTCAATTTCACTATTAAAAGAGGAGTCAGCACAGAAAACACTGTTAGTGTAAATTATGATAACTTTGTGAATGATGTGGAGGTCGGGGACATAGTACTTGTTGATGGTAAGAAGTTATGATGTTTTGATTGGTGCAATTTTAATTTTAGGCTTAGATTTTTTGGGAGTCAGCAATTGACAAAATTCTGTTGTCACTTGCCTTACCAGTGTATTTCATCCTCCTTAAATCTAGGCACATTTATGATAATATCTGATTGCAAATTTTCAATTGTAAGTAGAAGTATTTGAATACTTCCCTTGGCTATGTCGATTACAGAAGGCATTTTCTGCATTATAGCGGGAACTTACCTGTCATTATCAATGAGTTGGACATGTGCAAATTAATTTTCAAATGATTTATAAGATGGGATCAGATATTTTCTCAATGTTCTGAGAGCACACAAGTTTTATAGATTCTTAATTTTTGTAGATACAGATTAATTTCTGGGTTTCTGACTTCTGTTTTTGTCATTTATTTGCTGGATCTATATTCAATTGTTAATTTTTGTGTTGAGTTTGATTCTCCTGTGGGGTTTTTAATGTTGTTTTACTGAAATTTCCTGAAATATCTTCTAAACTAGGTGAATCTATCCTCTTTTGATAAGTAATATTGCTCCCCTACATTAATAACATGCTATCAACTCAAAAACGAGAAAAATATTAAATTACTTAATTTGAAGATTTGTCTTTTCAGACCACATATTAGAACATAACAAAGAGAAAGAAACTAGGTTACACTTCTCAAGTTGAACACGAAAGTCAGAGTAAATAAGTAATTCTTTGTTCTAGGTGGAATGATGTCATTAGCCGTGAAATCAAAGACAAAGGATACAGTAAAGTGTGAAGTAATTGATGGCGGAGAACTAAAATCAAGACGACATTTAAACGTGCGTGGGAAAAGTGCAACTCTACCCTCAATAACAGGTTTGTTAGTTTATGCTGCAGCCTCTTCATGTTTAGTCATACATGTCAGTTGTGTGTTTTGTTTTCTTACTGGAGTATTTAATATCTAAACTTTTGGCTGCTCTTTATGCTACTACAGACAAAGACTGGGAAGATATCAAGTTTGGAGTGGACAACCAAATTGATTTCTACGCAGTTTCATTCGTGAAAGATGCTAAGGTGGTGCATGAGTTGAAGGATTATCTCAAAAGTAAACTCTCCAATCTCCGTCTTTTAATTACTGAAATCTAGCATTATACCTTTTTCAACCAATCTACATGGTCTAATTTCTTCACTTCTAAACATTACCTGCAGGTTGCAATGCTAATATTCACGTGATTGTGAAAATTGAGAGTGCGGACTCTATACCAAATCTTCATTTTATAATTTCTGCATGTGATGGGGTTAGCTTTTCTATTCTTTTAATTAGTTGCTTTATCTGTTTAAGCTTAATTGTCTTGCTTATATATGACTTTATTGCTTATGCTAAATTGCTGCATATAATTCTTTATAAATGAATAATAAAAGGTTAAAGGAGAAAACAAAATCAGTTCAAATGAATTCTTTAGAAAACTTTAGCACCAAAGGAAAAGAAAGAGAAAATTTTAAATATAGATACCATAATCTTACTTATATTTTCCATATCCTTGTTTATACCATAATTTATCATGTCTTTCATTTACTGACTATTAAGAGCAATTTGTTTTTCCAATAATATCTTTCTAAGGTTTTTTAATTACTATTAGGCAATGGTGGCTCGTGGAGACCTTGGAGCTGAATTGCCAATTGAGGAAGTCCCTTTATTGCAGGTATAATTTTTATCCGCTAAAAGTAATTTTTCATTTTACGCACTTGTCTATTACTTATATGCTGCAAGGTTTGGTAAATCGATGCTTTTATCAACTCAACTTTAGAATTCTTATTGTAAAGTGTATCTAGTTACTCAAAATGGTTAAACTGTTTGAGAATAGTCTAAGAATTGATGTGATAATCTATCATTCATTTGCCCTGAGGCGTGGAAGTTGTCGTGTACATATTGGGGTTCTTGGTGAATGCTGGGTTTGTCCAGTGGGAGCTGAAAAGTTACTAGGTTTCAGGGTATTTGAGTAGAGATGGTAAGGTGCTCTGGCGGTGTGTTCAATACTCTGGGAGTATTTGGACGGATACCCGAATTTTTAGCGACCAATTCATGTTCTCTAATCTCCTTTAGGACAATGCCATTTTTTGTTGTTGTAAAGAGTCATGGGTGTTTTTGGTGGGATTTAGTGTTCAGATTTGCAGAGGGACTAGAGAGCAGCCCTTTTCTAAGGGCTTTGTATTTTTCACCTTTCTAGTTTAGGAGGATTTCTGACCTCCTGTAATTTCTCCTTTTTCTAATAAATCCTCTTTCTCTACATATATGTGTGTGTGATGAGGATGGAAGCAAGAGAAATTTAATATTGTTGGGTTATTATTATATATTGTTATTTATGGATAATTTCAATGTAATTAGTTTATTTAGTAGATAATATTAGGATGATTTAATTATATTAGTAGAATACTCTAGAATTTTAATTATTAAAGGTAGTAGATAATTACTAGGATTTTATTACTTTATTACCTTATTTAATTAGGTTACTTAATACTTAGCATCCAAGTATTTGAGTTTTTTCTATACGCCTTGTGCTTTGTGGCTTTTAGTTTTAGCCTCTTTTATCTCCTTTATTCTTTCCTCCACCCTTGTCCTAAATCAGTGTGTATGTATAAAAAATTTATAATGTTCCCACTCACTTGCAATCATGCCCGCGTATAGAGGGACTAGTAATGTTCATCAATGGGGAAGATTGCCAACTGCACTAATGTAATGGAGGACCAAATGCAAGAAGAAAGATGTACTCTTGAGAGTTGACACTTTCTGATACAAGTCAAGTTACTCAGAGAATGGTATAGGTTTTGGGTTTTTAGTAGTAGGATGGCAAGAGATTGTGGCAGCATGCTTTTCCTTTCTTTGGGTCTGTTGAAGAGAGAAAAACTCTAGAGCTTTTTAGCCACGCATATCTCCTCATTTATAATGCTAGATCATCTTTTCTGATGTCAGTGTGGGCGTGGGCAATAGGTTCTTTTGAAGGAATAGTTGTAACAGATATTCAAAGAGATTGGGGTGTCATTCATAAGGACTTCAGTTGACCATCTTTATCATATACGTGCAACTTCTGCTGAATTTGAAAGACTTCTAAATTAGATTCACAATAATGAAATGCTATTACTTTTTACAGGAAGAAATCATTCGAAGGTGTCGTAATGTGCAGAAACCAGTGATAGTAGCAACAAATATGCTGGAAAGCATGATTGATCACCCAACTCCGACAAGGGCGGAAGTATCTGACATTGCGATCGCAGTACGAGAAGGTGCTGATGCTGTCATGCTCTCAGGAGAAACTGCCCATGGAAAGTAAGTTAACTTGATATAGTTTTGTGGCATTAAAGTTAATTAAATTGTCTTGTCAATGGTAGTAGTTTTATTCTTCTTTAGTTGCCTTGAATAAAATATCTCCACGGAGGAGTAATTCTATTGCTCTCACATGTTACTCTTTGAAGTCAGATGAATAACACGACAAATCGAACATCAGAATTCCACTTGATTTAAATGACGCTAGTATTTCCTTTTGGACACCAATATCTTCCCCAAGCATTGTGAATCCATGTGGACACCCTTCATCTGTATTTTTCCAAAGAAAAAGAGGAAGAGGAAAAATTGGAAAAAAAAAGATGCCCTGAGCAATGGCCATTGTATACTAATATGTGCTCAGAGTTTAAAGAACTTTTTGTTGATGTCATTTAATTGCCTTTGATGTTTGAATTATTTTCACACCTTTCAGTAACCTAAACTTGATGTTTATTGCGTCTATGGTTGATTTATCTGTCTGCATAATTTTGGAAATGATTCTAGGTATCCACTGAAAGCTGTTAAAGTAATGCATACCGTGGCATTGAGAACCGAATTAAGTCTACCAATCAGCAATAGTACTCTAGGAGAATTATGTGCCTACAAGGTGTGCTAAGACATGGTTTGTTTTCCTCTTATTTACTGAATTTAGAATAAAAATGTTGTATGCACAGTTTACATCTTTTGTGTGTGACATTTAGTATGGAGTAGTTAATTAACCTAAAAACGTGGATTCTATCCAATGCTCAACTCTCCCGAGCACATTTTATTATCTAGCTGAGATCCTTTTCCACATCTAACTACTTTGTTGACATTCTTTTGCAGAGTAATATGGGTGAAATGTTTGCTTTCCATGCCACCACTATGGCAAATACCCTTGCGACTCCCTTGATTGTCTTTACGAGAACAGGCTCCATGGCTATACATTTAAGCCACTATCGACCCTCCTCAGTTATCTTTGCCTTCACAAATGAGTAAGTACATAAAGTAATATGACATATATATAATGAGTGAAGTGTATTTGATATTTCCACACGGCCCCTAAGGTGGGTCCCACCTTCATGTGAGAGGAAACCATGTGAAAATATCAATTGCACTTCTAAAAATATCGATTCCCTAATCGGTTTGATTATTTGGTATATGTCACTGCTAAATTTGTGGTATATGGATCATGTATTCCAGTAATTAATATTGGTGTTTTGCTGAACCTTGTGTCATTCTGACCTACCAGAGCATTTAGTTCATAGAAAAACCTTCATTAGGTTTAACGATGATGGTTTTACAGGGAAAGGGTAAAGCAGAGACTGGCTCTCTATCACGGGGTGATGCCCATATATATGGAGTTTTCAGATGACGCAGAGGAGACGTTTTCTCGAGCTCTAAAGCTTTTAGTGGTTGGTGATTTTTCTCCCATCCATTTTCTAACTACTTAACATTACTCCAAATAGATAAATTCTAATTCTCTCTTTGCTTTAGAGTAAGAATTTGTTGAAGGAAGGAGAGCATGTCACCCTTGTCCAAAGTGGAGCACAGCCAATCTGGCGCCGAGAATCTACTCACCACATCCAAGTTCGTAAGGTCCAAGGTTGATTGATGCATTATGACGTAGTAGTTCCTATATAGAAATTATTTGCGGTAGCTAACTATTAATTTAAACGTTTTTTTTTCCTGTTTGCGGGAATCTCATGCTTTGGTTTATGAAGTTGTAGGATTTGCTGTAGGGGGTCTAGGGGCATGAAACTGTTTGATGTTAAAGAGAAATTTAGTTATAGATAAACTACCCACCTTTTAACACAATTGATCTTGTATGTAATTGAACGTGTTTGTAGTGCTAATTGGTAATTTACAATTTTGATTGTTCAAAGATTTTCGTATCCCTGGTGATGTTGTGTGCACAAGCACAACCCTACCACAGCAATGCCCTCTATTATAATTTATATGTGAACGTCTTGTTGCTCCTTCACCTTCTTTGATAGTAATGCTCGTTGCTCAACCTTATAGAACAAGTTGTGCTTGCTTCTCAACTTGTGATGTTTTGTTAGAAATCAATCCTAACGTAGAATGAAAAATATATTGCAAAGGACAAAAGCAAAAGCATAGAGAGACCATTTCACTTTCACTTTTTCTTATCTGATACGCAAGGAATAAATTTATTCTCATCGAACAGGTTCAGTATTTGGTAACTAGGCAGGTGGGATAGGAAAACAATTATCCCATGGCAAAAGTAGTATGTTTCTCCCCTCAAGTCCAACTAATCTCTAATAATGTGGTTAGAACTTGTCATAATATTAAGGAGCTTCAAACTATCACATGCATGATACTCCACTTAGAGAAATTGTGAGGTGATGCATATGTTGATAATAACCAAATGTGACGAAAACTGCAGAGAGCGAATCAAATTAAATTTTGAACTTCTTAACGGTAAATGCTGATCCCATGGCCAATGCAACAGAACCAGCAAATAAAAATGAGGTAGGAAGATCTAAAATCCTTCAATCAACAATAAAAACCAACCTACCTCTTAAAGAGGATAGACTTACTTTACTGACCTAGGTGTTCAAGAGCTGGATCAAATTGATTCCCTTGAGAACAGAGTCTGTACAAAGTGTTCTTAGCAACAACTCCCTTATTAATAACGGCATCAATTGCCTTTAAAAAGATCCATGTTTGATCTTTATACTTTATTAGGCTTCAAACTCATCTTTCTCGTTATCTTCTTCGTACTTCCCTTCAAGCTTAATACTCTTGTACCACTTTGCACAAAAGATGTAGGCAACTAAATCTAGACTCGTCAAACCAGCTAAGAGGAAGTAGAATCTGTCAAGGTGACCATGGTTAAGATTTCCTGGGATCCATCCGGGCATGTGATCTTCGGTTGATATCTTCATAACCATGGTCACGATTAAGCTACTCACGTAATTCCCGAGGGAAATAGATGTCATGCAAAGTGCACTTCCGAAGCTCTTGAGTCCATCCGGTGTTTGTGCATTGAAAAACTCCAGTTGACCTACATACATGAAAACTTCCGAAGCTCCTATAAGAGCATACTGAGGAACTTGCCAAAAGATGCTCAATGAGCTTGAGCCGTTGCAGTGTTTGCAATCTTTTTGAGCATACTTGAGTCTGTAGCATTCCACTACTCCGGCTGCAACCATTGCCATAACTGCAATTACTAGTCCAATTCCCATCCTTTGAAGCTCAGTAAGCCCCTTAGATTCCGTCTTTCTTATTCTGGTCACGAGAGGACCGATAACTCTGCGGTATAGGAAAATGAAAGCTGCTACACTCAGAATGTCGAAGCTAGACATGCTGGCCGGAGGGATTCGGAAATCTGAAAGTTTACTTGTCATAGCAGCACCTTGCTCAACAAAGAGTGAGGCCATTTGTGTGAAGACCACGGAATAAAGAATGGTGCATAGCCAAATAGGCAGTAGTCTCAATATGCATTTCACCTCCTCAACTTGAGAAACGGGGCAGAGCCGCCACGGGCTGTGAACGCCTGTCTTGAAATCCCTTGATGTAATGAATGCCGCTTTATCCAAAAATCTAAGACATTATAGAAGGTGAGTTATTACTTATACACATGTCATAAATTGGACAGTTAAGTTATTAAGTTTCTGGGTATGAAGGTTTTTCGAGCTTGCTTGCTTTAATACTTACTTGAATTCATGGGTGTGAAGAATCCTCCTAGGACCATTCAAAGAACTCTCCTTTCCCCCATCAGCTTCATATAAATTCTCTTCTCCATGTGTCAATTCAACCCTCCACTTGTTTCCCGCCGCAATAAACACTTGGCAAAACCTGGAAAGAGGGTTGCCACTGGGCTTGAAGTGCCTGTACCTTGGTGTCCCCGCAAGAAACAGAATAAGTGCCGCGAATGCAGAAGCAGTAGAAGACCAAAATCCTATGGCCCAAAGTCCTTTATCTTCGAAGTAACCCAATATGGTGTTGGAGAATAGTGAACCAAGGTTCAAAGCTAGGTAAAAGTAGCTGAAAAATGCCACCTTTGAACGTCCCTCCTCGATGCTCTCCTCATCAAACTGATCAGCCCCAAATGTTGCAATATTAGGTTGGTACCCTCCATTTCCCAGAGCAATCATGTAGATAGATAGATAAAATAACCCAATCTCCCAGCTCGAATGGGAACCGCATTTAGTATATGGATCCCCACAACCTTTAGGCCTCAGCAAGAAAAGGTTTGTTGCGACTGATAGTCCTACCAAACCCTATAAAATACACAACCACAATTAGTATCTGTTTTATTCTAATGCTGAAATGATTATTTAACCGTAAAAACATGTATATTAACCACTGGAGGAAAAACCAATAAAACGTACGGAATTAGCATATGTAAAAATTAATTAATGGTTACTTACAAAGACAAAAATGGCCTGAAAAATGGCACAAGTTTTGTATCTTCCCCAGTAGGAATCACTGAGAAAAGCGCCGACGAGAGAGAAGATATAGACAGTGCCAGTCCATTTGCTAACATTGTTAGCAGCCTCAGCATTGTTCTGTTGAAGGACCCTTGTCAAGAACAGCACCAGGTTCACTCCAACACCAAAGAAGGCCAGAGTAGCCAGTCCTTGATTCACTGATTTGATTCATTAGCCAAAACAGAGCATGCAAACAGAGTTAGTTAGGCTCCAGTTTTTCTCTTAATGCATGTTCTTCAAGGGTGAGTTAGGTATGTTATTGATTGTTAAATTACAATATTAATAAACTCCTCTACGGCAGTAGAATAATAAATAAAGTTTCATATAAAAACAAAACAAAGGCCATCACCTGACTCGGCCTTAACTATCAGTTTAGTAACTTGATAACCGGTAATAAATAGTTTAGTGATGAATTATATTGAAATTCTTCTTATCATCCATCCTAGCCACCGTCCTTAAAATATTGATGGCTTAAGGATTAATTTTTTGTCCTTAAAAAAATGGTTTAAAGTAGAAAAAAGTAAGGATTAAATATGTTACTATTTGGAGACAAATACTATAAGCATTGAAGGGTTGACACGTGGCAATGTAAGTGATTACGTGTCAGCCGCGCCTTGCTCTTTCTTCATAATACTGCATGTTTTTGTCAGATAGATAGATTGCATTAATATCCCAAGAAGAAAAGTCTCTTGCATGCAGCAAGAGAGATTGACAAGTGTTCAGATTTTTCTCAACTTACTGACAAAATATTAACACGTTCTCTATTTCCCAAATTAAAAGAAACATCTCTTAAGTCATAAAATTTGGTATAGATTATAGTATTAGTGAAAATATCAAATTTCTTATGATTAAGTTAAGCCAAAACTTCAAAGTGCTTTAATTAAGGTACTTGAGCCAAAAAGCAAAAAGAGTAATTACATCCTTGTGATCTAGTTTCTTCGATCAAAGAAAAGTCGGTCAGAATCTCTTTAATTGGATTTTCTTATGACTTTTTTTTTTTAGTTTAGAAAACACATATGACTTCAAATATAATATTGATTCACTAATTAATTAAGCCTGTCATATATATATATATATATGTAATTTTTTGAGGTAAACGAAGTAGTTAAACTCTCATCCCAAAAATTTCTTTAATTTTCACACTTTTAAAAATAAATATATATTTTTAAAAAAAAATATGACTTCAAATTAAATTTATATAAATTGAGGTAGATAAACAATCCACCTTATCTCGCATGACTAAAGGTTCTACAAATTCTTATATGAAAGGATAAGTACAGTACGATATCACATTTTTTTACAATTTTCCACCCCTCAATTTTCAAAGTTAATTTGTTCATATAAAATAATGGAAAATGAAACTTACAGAGAATGATGATACCAGCAACCCATCGTCCACTTCTTTCTCGAATTGCGGGTCGACCATGGAAATCAACAGTTCCATCAAGAGTTGACTCCTCTTCCTCTCCTTTGTACTTGCTTACCTGAAAATAAAATAGTAGTAATAAATTAAATATTTTAACACATACAAAAAAATTACCAACAATGTTATAAACATATATTATAAATTGCATGTATAAAGAGAGGTTTCTTTTTACGAGACATGAAAATGGAGAATATAAGCACGATGCCAATGACACATAACTGAGAGGGAAAATAAAAATTATATATTGGAAGAAATTTCATTAAAAATAAATAAAATAAAGTGATCAATCTTTAGACTAGCTAGCTAGTTTTTTCTTGAAGGTCATGAGAGAGAATTAAAAAAAGAAGATTATGATTAAATTAGGGGGGGTGAAAGAGGAAGAAGATTATGAGCATGATCATCAGTGTGTATATATAATTACCTCCTTGGACAACTCTAAGCAAGCCATTGTTTTGATGAGAAATGAGAACTTGAATTTGGTACAAGATGATCAGAAACAAGAGAGAGGATGTTTGAAGGTGGAAGAGTCTATTAAATAAGAGAAGTGAAATGAAGGCCAATATATAGAGGTTGGGAGGGTCTTATGGACGGTTGAGATGTAAAGATGAGAAATAGGTAGACAGCCCATATATATAAATGCATGCTTCATTGGATTTTCACAACACGGTTATACTATATGTTTATAATTATTATTAATGTGCTTAATGTTAGGACGTGTGTACAAAAGCATGGGGAATATATGATACTACTTTTTATTTAGCTTAAGAGTGTTAAATTTTGGGGTCTCTCATTGGACGTTACTTTGATTTTGACAGGAGATTTAAGTACTAGTAGTGCATTTTGATTTTTGTAATGTATCCTAGATTTGAGTCCACTTGTTTAGATTTAGGACTACTTGATAAACACTTAGAATCATTTATTGTTTGTATATTTTTTGTCATCATCTCTCTCGTTATCATAATATCATATTTTAATATATTTTAAATTTGAACTATGAAATGAGGAGGATCTTAATTTCCCTTTCATGCCCACTTGTTTTTTTTTCTTTATTTTGGTGTGCATGACATCATACTATATATGACGAAAACATTTATTAATTAAGCGTTTTTTTAGGTAACATTTGTTTGTTACCTCCATTTGAAAGATGTTTTGTCATGTCGAAAGGGGCAAAAAACAAACAAAAATATATAGACGGACAAGTTCTGGTTGATATATATATATATATATATATATATATATATATATATATATATATATGTGTGTGTGTGTGTGTGTGTGTGCGCGCGCGCGCGCGCGCAGTGACGAAACCAAATATAAGGTTGTGGGGCAGTGGCGAAGCCAAAAAATTTAATCAGTGGGGTCAAAATTACTACGAAATCACAAAAAAAATTGACGGGGGTTCAATCGGGGGCAGCGCCCCCGAGACAATTTTTTTAATACTTTATACTTTCGGAGATATATATATACTATATTACAATGAAAATATAATGAGTAATAATATATGGTATATATACACTATATTGACTCATAATAAATTTTTTAATCACAACTGTTCATAAGTAAGTAATTCATTATTTATTTTTAAAAATAATATAAATTAGATTATTATTTAGTTTAAAATATTATAGAGATATACATATATTGAAAGTATATGAGTCATATGTGATTAAAATTTGATTGACAAAGTTATAAATTTTCAATTTGACATCGTATAATAAAAAATTTATAACATTTTAGTGGGGTCAATTTATATATAATATTTTAAATTTTACCTTACATTATAAAGCAATTTTTTTTTCAGTGAGGTCGATTGACCCCACAAAGTTGACATGGCTTCGCCACTGTTGTGGGGTCAATTGATCCCACAGATTTTTTTTATAATGTAAGATAAATTTTTAAAAAATTAAGTATTATATATAAATTGATCACACTAAAATTTTATAAATTTTTTATTATACAGAGTCAAATTAAAAATTTATGACTTTGTCAATCAAATTTTAACTACATATGACTCACATCCTCTCAATATATGTATATTTCTCTATGGGCGGATCCAGCCCATTAATTCAGTAGGGTCAATTTTTTTAAAACAAAAATTTATAAAAAAAATAAAATACAATAAAATAAAGGCGTCAGAATGCGATGGATATTACAAATAATTGTGTGAGATATTATATAAAATTGATATTATTTTATGTAATTGAATACACTTCAAATCCTCGATCTTATGTTATATATAAAATGATATTTTATAATGTTTTAAAACACTGTTATTATAAGAGACACTTCTTGTGTCCTCTAAAATAAATTACAAAACTAAATAATATTATTAAAATATTATTTATAATAATATTTTTTGAGATTCTATTGTTTGAAACTATCGTAATGATAGTCTCATTTCAATAGCTGCAAAAATATCATGTTCAATGTAAGTTACTGTGACAACCCCAAAATAGGTCCATTCCACCCAACCCATTCTGAGTCGTCAAATACATGGTACAGAAAACAACTACAACTTTATTACAACAATTGTCGTGCAAAATACAACAACACATATGCTGTGAGTTTGGATACAAATATATACCAAATGTGACTCATATTCCAACCGTGGACATCACCTCACAATAACACCTTACATAAAGGTATAGTCAAAAACTGTTTTAGAAATTAGAATCTTTGGGAAGTGCTCAAGGAAACCTTCGTACATGGGAGGCCACGCGTCTAGGTTATGATAGATATCATATGGCCACAGAATTATCCTTGGTTGACCCAATAGACCCCAAAGAAAAACGAGAAGATTACTATCATATTCTTCCCAATGGTGAGTCTTCTCTTGACTTATCATTATCTCCACTGTCTCTAATTGAGAATTATACTTCAAACAAACACCAAGATTATATAGGTAGTGCCCATAGATATACTCAGCAAGTGGATGAGCACATCCCTGTCTTATGATGACACGAGGTTGTATGTCATTAGACATCTTGTATGATAGTGACAAAACACCCTTCCAACGTTGGGTACACCTTACCCTATTGGATTCACCAAATAAAACTACTAAATGAACTTTTCTATACTGCTTCGGGAGAACATCCACAGCTAGAGACCACCATTCTATTTCCCCGTTACCCTCGCTCGACCCAGCTACACTCTTATTACCTGAAAGGAATTGTGAAGCAAAAGGGTGAGCACAACTAGCTCAGTAAAGAATGTCATGACTAAAGATAATTCAATTATCAATAACCTTCATCAACAATAAATCAGAGATTTATAACATATGGTAAATGATAAAAATTTCAACCATAGTTGCAGCGGAACGAGCAATCCATTAGAAGAGTCAAATAGACTATAAAGTCTATTATCTTCTCCATGTTAAAAATCCACCAACAATGTTTTATCCCTGTAACATCAATCAACAATTCTGGTCCACAATCATATGAATAACTCATAATCATATCTGTAGTTCTAAATTCCTCTTCTCATCCAGGACGATGATAATTTTCATCACCTATCTTTACCTGAAACATCAAAGATCATGGTTACACCAAATCACATTTCCTGTTCATAATCATACTAATAACTTCATCTTTGCACTACGTCCAAAGATATTCATTTGTATCACCAGTTGGTCATGTTTAATTCATCAACAATTCATCTTTGCACTACAGGTCAAAGATATTCATCAATATTTCATCTTTGCACTACAGGCCAAAGATATTAATATCTCAAAGAAATATATAATCATTTCAGAATTTATATAAACAATAATTATAACCATGTTGATCAATTCACCTTTGCACTTAAGCTAAAGATATTCACTTATAAATTCAATGGTCATGATCATACCAGTCACAATTCAACTTTGCACTACAGGCCAAAGAGAACCCTAGTCATGATCATACCAATAATCTACCCATCTTTACACTCTAGTGAAAGAGAATTTCAACATCAGGGTTATAAAAATGTTATATATGATAATAAAATCAATAAAATCAATACATAGTTTTAATCTCAAGAGTAATATTCATAACTCAACTATAATTTGGTTAGAAAAAGAAACCAATTTTTATCGTGAATAGTAACTCGTGAATAGTAACTCATGAATAGTAACTCGACACAAAAAGATAGAAATTCCACAATAAAATCCATACCAATATTTCGGTATAATGATATTGAAAGAATAACATTACTTAAATTTATAAACAATTTATTTTAATTGTTTACACTTTACTAATTAATGTATTTAATCATCATAAAATGCCAACTCTTACAATTTCATCATCAATAACCAAAACCCTCATCAAAAATCTGCATATACCTCATATAGGATTCTCAAGCCATAAAATCCTATTTTCCAATTTTCTTTCTTCACAAAACATATTTAATTCATTTACTCATAACTAGACCATTTTCATGAAAAATACCAAATCAGTTCCAAAAATATTTCTTTTCTGGGATTTAGCTTAATATAGTCCCATAGTGAACATATATTTTTCTCAGAATTTTTAAAAGTCATTTACTATTTTTCATATGGCCAAAATAGCCGAATATTTAGACATTTATCAAAAATTGTACTTTTGTCTAAAAATTCTGAAATTTACAGAGTATACTTATATCATATACATGTACTCCCAATAAAAATTTCATCAATTTTGGAGTTAACCACAAGGAATTATAAGCGGTTACTTTTAAAATAGTCTTTTCTCATAAAATTCATAACTCTCAATCTATACATCCAAAAATCACCATTTTTGGACACAATCAATAAAACTCATCAAAATATCATTTCAAATTTTTCCAGAATTTTTGAAGTTCAGAAAAATTACGAAACTGAAAATCATAACAACCCTTAAAATCCCTTACTATCCCTTACTATCCCTTACTATCCCTTACAATCCCTTACTATCCCTTACCTCAAAAGAGCAGTACTTCTGATCGGTATAAGGCTGAAGGAAACTTGCACTGATGAATAGCAACTCACCAAGTATCTAAATACTCACAAAATACACTCAATAATCTAGAGAGAGAAAGAGAGAAAGCTTATGTTTCTGGTGTGATTTTCAATTCTAACTTAGCCCTCTATTTATAGGAAAATTTTGGTAGGTTTGAACTGCAACCTGATGGCTTTACCTGCTACTATTCCCACCCACCACATTTGAAATATAATTCAGCACATTTCTTCACCAACCACAAGTGGGGCCCACCAATTCTAGAATTTTACACCAAAATTATAAACTCCGAAAATTCAACAATTTCTGAACCAGTCATCTCGTAAAATTCATAACAAATCATACGTTCATTTTTAACGGTTCAAAATTTGTGGACATATACTCAACTTATATATGTATAACATATCCAAAAATTACCACGATCCAACGGTCGGATTAAAAATTATAACCCCCGCAAAATATCTCAAAAACCCTGATTTTTAATACCTCCATTCCGACAAAAATACGGATAAAAATCTCAACATTAACTCCTTCATTTTTTAACCACAAAAATATATCCCTCATTTATATCCACATAAAATAAATATTTTCTTATCATATGAATCAATAATTAATTATTCACAAATAATATTACAGAATCACATTTATGACAACCAGGCCGTTCCCAGGAAAGAGGGGGCTTTCCAATAAGGATTTCTCCTTACTGTCGCGCAATTAGATGACCAAACCTCTCCTTAGACAGAACTTTCTAGACATTGTCAATAATGCTATCTAATAATATTATTCAAATAATATGAATTATTGATCTGATAATGGGAAATATTGTGCAGTGACAATTATTGAACAACAATAATATAAAATTTCCAACGTAGCAATTATTGAATCAATAAAATAAAATATTGAACAGTAATTACTGTAACAATTATTGAGTAGTGCCTTCTTACGTAAGAATCAATAATTTCAAAAATACTGTGCAATACCGTGTGCTACTGTGCAATAACGCGTGTTACTGTATTTTAACCACCGGGTATTCCAACAGTGTTAACGGTAACAACTACGCCGTTATTTGTAAAAACTCAAATTTGTCGTTTTCTTCACCCGACAGTTATTCTGTTATGGGGCCCACAAATGGCTGCGCCGTCGTACGAATATTCCCCGACAGAAAGAATATTTTACGACCAAACGAATATTCCCCGACAACAATGATTATTTTATAACCACTTGCTTATTTTGAAAAAAAATCATATTTCACTCATAACTTTAAACTTTTATCAATTTAACCATTTACTGAATAGTAATTATAAGAAAAATTGAATACTTTTATTTCATAAAATTCGGGGTCTTACAGTTACTAAACAATATAAAGTGTTTGTGTTAATAGAAATTTGAGACATTTAATAGTCTTTTAATCTGAATTTTTTATTTTTATTAAACACTTTATAAAATCAAAATCAAATTAAAAATTAACTCTCAAAAATTCAGTGGGGTCAAATTGACCCCACTGCCCTAAGGTAGATCCGTCCATGTATCTCTCTATAATATTTTAAAATAAATAATAATCTAATTTATATTATTTTTAAAAATAAATAATGATTTACTTACTTATGAACATTTGTGATTAAAAAAGTCTAATTTGAGTCAATTTAGTATATATATATATATATATATATATATATATATATATATATATATATATATATATGCGACCCAAAACTAAAGTACAAAAGCATTAAAAAAAATTGCCCATGAACTCCTGCCAAATTATTTATAGCTTAGAATAATTTTGATCTCACTAAAAAATATTTCTGGCATCGCCACTGTATATATGTGTGCCCTCGTGAAGATTTATCTTAGATATTTTCAATAATAATTTTAGCTCTAAATATGTCAATAACAAACCTTGAGCATGCATGTTTCTCTAGATTCAACTAATTCTATTCAAAGGATATTGTGTTTGTCAATTTTGGTTTAGTCAGGGGCGGAGGGAGGCATGTAGGCTAGGGTGGGCTTTAGCCTAGGTGATGTTTTTGAAAAATATTTAGTACTTATATATCTTCAATAGCTCAGCTCAATATTGTTTTCCTGTTTTCTTGTGATCCATTAAAAGCAATGAGGAGATACGCAGTGGAACTCTTTATACTTAGCTCAGCTTTAGAACCGAACAACAACTTTAAATCATTCAAAGTTGATGATATTTGCAAGCTTTCTGAGAAATTTTATCCAGAAGATTTCAGTGAGCAAGAAATGCATTATTTAATATGTCAACTAAATCATTATAAAATTGATGTACTCCGTCATCAGAGCTTTCAAAATATGTCTACAATCACTGAATTGTGTCGCGGATTAGTTGAAACAAGTAAGTTGCAGACTTATAATTTGATTGATTCGTCTTGTTTTGACTCTACCTATTTCCACAACCACGACAGAACGAGCATTTTCAGCTATGAAACATGTTAAAACTGCTTTTCGCAATAAAATGGAAAAGAAGTTTTTAACAGATTCTATGATGATTTACATTGAACGAGATCTTCTTGAAGATATCGATTCAGGTTCCATAATAGACGAATTCTATTCTACGAAGCATAGAAGGATGCAGCTTAAATAGTGTGTTTTGTTTTTTTTTTCTTGCATGTTATGTACCTTTGAACCTTACTACTATGTATGATTTTGAATTTGTGATTGATCTTGGTGGGACGATTTTTTGTGGATATAATTGATATTTGGTAGTCCAGTAGAAAATTAATTCCTGGCTCCGCCCTTGAATTTAGTATATATACATATACAATTGTGTATTATATGGTCGGGCTATGACGACGAATTTTTTGGACTATGACGACGCTGCGACGTTTCACCCGTCGCCGTAGTCCAGAATAGTTATGGCGACGAGTGAAACCGCCGCTATATCCTAAAAAACCGTCGTCATAGCCGACTGTATATGTACTATACAACTGTGTATATATATTTTTCCTATATATATATATATATATGGGTAGTTTAATTGTTATTTGTGGGATTTTTTTAGAACCGGAAACAGTTGTGATTTTATTTTTGTTGATTTATTTAAAAAAAAGGCAGTCGTTCAAATTTTGTGGCGTCCTCGTTTTTCAGGATATGCGGAAGCTAAGCTAAGCTTAGCTAGGCAGCGATCGAGTTCAGTAAGCTAGTCAACATTTTAGCTTTCAAAATTTAGCTTTATTCATTTTCTCCGTCTATTTATTTCACATTGTCTTCTGCTTTAATGAAATAAATAAAATTTTTACCATTTTATCCCCCAAAAAAGAAGAATAAAAAAATAGAAAGGAAAAACAAACAAACTATTCAAGGGTTATCTCTATATGATTAATTAGGACAATATTGCTTGTTGCATATATATAACTGAAGTGCATAATTCGTAAATATATAACAACAATATTTAAAGTGCATCGACCATGCAAATATCAGTTCTCTTTTATGCTTAACTACTTGATGTTCGTGTATACTTACACACACACACACACACACACATATATATATATATATATATATATATATATATATATATATATATATATATATGCATTTCCTACAGAATAAGAAGGTGATTCTTGGTAGTAATAATTGAAGCTATCATAATTCTTAACTTAAAGAATAATCTAGTTATTAAATATCTCATCATGACTAAAATTATAACATCTTTAATTCGTTTTTGCTTCTCATCAATTATTGTGAGAGAGATAAGATTCCACGATTATATATATATATATATATATATATATATATATATATATGCCAAATTCATTTGATCACAGGGGACTAATTAAGCCTTCTCCCCTAAGTGGAAACATGCATCCCAAACATGTCTCTAATAATGAAATAATTATTAACCAAATATTGCATTTCTGTCAAAGATTTTATACCTCAACTTGAAAAGAGTAATTCATTCTCCCACGCATGCATGCACATTCTAATTCATATGCTATATATATATATATATATATATATATATATATATATATATATATAATTGTACTCTCGCTCCCTTCGTCTTTTTTCAACAGTTAGTTTATATTCCTGGATATATTATATATATATATATAGAAAAAAGTTTGTTATGTTCATACAACAATAATTAACTATAGAATCGAGATCACTTGTCCACAATTAGATATATTCCTTAAAAGCACATTAACTTGCTGATCGATTGTATAATTCACAAGTATTTGTGACGACTCTTTCTAATGCTTACCTTTGCAAATGTATATATATATATATATATATATATATATATATATATATATATATATATATATATATATATATATATATATATATATATATAATATCCCTTCAAAGAAGTAATTATGAAAGCGAAGCATAGAAATCACTGAACTAGCTAGACATATATAATTGAATAATTTGGTAACAAAAGATCCATTGAAATTAATTAAGTCATCGTTAAGAATCATAATACATTAATTATCTTTCTTTCTTTCTTTCTGTTTTAAAAACAAAAATCCTGAAATTTTAAGGTTGATTAATTACAGAAAATATATACATACTTGTGGCGGACATGAGAAAACAACAAACAAATACTAAGTACTCACATCGATCCCAACTCGTTCGTTTTTTACTAATTTTTTTTTGGGGTGGGGGTGGGGGTGGGGGTGGGGGGAATTTAGCCATATTGAGTTATTAACTCATCACATTTAGACATTTATAGCATAACTAATTTGTGCCCGTAAAACATGGAATTATAGGTTTTCATCATTTATGGAGTATTATACACTTTTAGTGAGTCATTACTCTTTAGGTAGATAGATATAACTTCCAAAAATATATAATCAGCGCAGCATGATTACCATATGTATTGTCCAAATTCCATATTTTCTCCATTTATTTTCCCACAATTTTGTGTGAAAAAAGTTCTAGTGCTATATATAAATTTGTGGAATATGAATTAATTAATGTATGTAGATATAATGAAGAATTTGAGTACCTTTTTATTTATTTACACTTAAATAATTACTTAATTTGTCCAAATTCGTAGGCCTCACATTTGCCTTTGACAATAAAATAAAATGAATTAGAAGGCTAGCTCTCAGATACTATTTGATCAGATTAAAAGGAAAAATAATTTAAGAGTAGACCTTTAACAGACATGAACACATATTACACTAAAATATAACACTGATCGATAATGGAAAGCCATAAATCGTACTAGTATTAACTAATTAACTGAAAGATGGTGATTAAGTACTAACTAGTCAATTCAACAAAATTTAACAAACTGAAGTGATGCACATCGGCTATATAGTTGGAGGTAAGACAAAACAATTCAATATGCAATTAATATATGAGGAGGCCTATTATATTCTTGTTTTTATATCTAAACCAAACCATAAACCGTAAATTAATTAATTAACGAATTAAACTCAAGGATCAGATCAATATTGAAGTTAAGAGGTCGAAATAGGTAAAATCTCATATGGTACAAAAATGAATTGTGTGACCTAGACGAGTAGTTAGGACGAGAGGAGGAGATTGTTATATTGGTGCGATCAATCGAGAAACAAGAATTCGAAATTAATTACTTTATCCAAAGGTATGAAGTACTAATGTCCTTAAGTAAGGGAGTCAGCTTATGGTAGGTGTGAGCTCAAATACAAATTAGGGTTGATATGTGATTTCTCTCATCTTCAGCCAACACAAAAACCTAACACTAGTAAGGTACGGTTTCCTTACCCGTAGTAGGTATGTACAGATTTCACATGGATTGAGTAGGAGCTCATAATTAATTACCTTATCCAAAGGTATGAAGCTAGCTTAGCTAGGCTAGGTTGATTGAATTAAAAAAGAAAAATCCGATTACGCAAAATTAAGAAATGAATTTGGTTCTAGCTAGCTAGCAAATAGTTTTGCGCACTTTGGTGGAAACATTACAAGTACATCCCTTTGATGGAATTACAAGTCATGTGTTGGTTAATCAATCCAGCTAACCCGGCCCTAAGTATGCATAATTTATTTTTTTAATTTTAACATCAGTATCATTCATAGATCTTGCTGTCATATATACTTTAGTTTAATAAATTAATAGCACTAATCATGACAGCATAACTAATTAATTACTTCCTTTTACAATTATTTTGTTATATATCATTTTTTTATCACAGTTAATTAATTAGACCTAATAAATTGGCTACTTTTGTGCACAAGTAATTTAAAAAAAAGCTTGTTTAATTTTTCTTCAAGGAAAAGGAGAAGATCGACAACATTAATTTGAATTAATTAAGGAGCAGCTTTTGTTATGATTTAGAAATGCAATTGCTCGTATTATGTCTCGAGCGAGCACTAACTTGGATTTTCATTACGCATGTTAATTACACTATATATATATATATATATATATATATATATATATATATATATATATATATATATATATATATATATATATATATATGCCTCTACTATTCACTAAAAAGCGATTTTGATTTATTTATTATATAATACTACTCCTTATATAATTTCTTAATTAATTTCCACAAAAATAATCTCATAGTAGTAGTATACTTATCCTCAAGTTCGTCATTATCATACGCGTGACTAAATTAAGAAAAATATATATTTCTTAATATATATATATATATATTGACAAATACTGTAAATCTGATTTTTTTCGTAGAACAGAGAGAGTATTAACAACAATATGGCTTATGAACTTCGATCGGCCATGTCCCCAACAAGTTTCTGCGATTTTATAATTAACTCTAATGCTTCCACTCATTAGTCAGATCCCACTGGCCGGTGCTATATATATATATATATATATATATATATATATATATATATATATATATATATATATATAAATTAATTAATTTGAGCTAGGAATTTATTTATTTGAATTTTTGTATGTGGAAGAACGAACTTGATGCATCAGCATCATAATCATAATCAAAGCAGACAAGAACCGGTTCTGGTCCATATATATGTTCACAAGCACAAATGTATAAACTCATTGGTTGCTAGTTGATCGTGGAACAATTTTTGGTGTAGCGAATTCTTCATAAAATTAGGTCATTTCCACTGTAATTAAAATTCAATCATTAAATTAAAAAAGCTTCAATTTTTTCTAATTTAATTTATACTCAAATCCACTTATCAAATTAAATTTTTATCTAGATATCATGTTACAATGAATGAATGAATGCTCATAATTTTATTGACCGTGACATTTTTGGATTAATGATGGTGTGGAAACCACTATAGATAGGAGTCAAACCTCATTAAAATTCTATGGTATAAATGGTAATTAGGGCCGGGGCCACAACACAAAACTTAATAATTTCTTTGCCATGTGATATATATATATATATATATATATATATATATATATATATATATATATATATATATATATATATATTTATATTTAATTTGTTGGGTAGGGCAACGCCATACCGAACAAGCTACGTAAGCATGTAGACAGTAGATTCATGTGGTTACAAGTGGATTCAGTGCACTAAGAATTGCATGGTTATGAATGTTTAATCAGCAGATCTTGTTTTGGATCATACAGATTTGAACAAGAGAGGAGAGCATATATATATATATATATATATATATATATATATATATGGTAACCATTTTTATAATTTGTATTACTATTATTTTATTTTTCATAATCAAAGTCATTGACATTTCAAACGAATTTGAAATTTAAAAAAGAAAGAAAAAAAATGAATAGAACACGTCATTTCAATTAGGTCATGGCACTACCGGGCTTTCATCCTCTCATCCAATCCTTTATCTAAGGTTATTTTATCAGAAATCTCATTCAACATTTCTATCTTAAACTATTTTTACTAGGTCGTGAATTATATATATCCGAATCATTCTCAATGAATCCATAAGAAATGATCATATATCAAAGATTTTGAGCGAACAATCTAGTAGAACAACTCAAACAAAAAAAAAAGTATAATTACTTTTTTCATGCTCAATCTAAGTTCAAAGTACTATTTGTTCAAATAAGAATCTCCTTCGTTACATAATTTTATCTTCGTATAGATAAATAGATATAGGATCTATGGGACAATTGCTTAGTTTCATCACCTCCATGTAATTCTGTAATAAGCACATTTAGAGGGAGGTGTATTGGTGTAAATACCCAAAAGTGATCTACAATGGTCAATTTTTAAAGTTTACTACTGCAGGCTATAATTGGACGGTCTAACCCTGTCCGTATTAGTTATATTCTTCGTCTGTTAAAAACGGACAGCTAATACCTGTCTGTTTTAGTATAAATTTTGGCCACGATTTTAAACCAAAAACTGCAGAATATTAAAGCATAAAATATAAACAAAAGAACAGTAAATCACACCAAAATTTTTACGTGGTTCAGCCCCTATCCTCTAGTCTAGTAGCCTAATCCACGTTCAATACCAATTGGTATTGGAGACACTTTTTATTAAACTTTAATACTCAATTAAGTATAAATAAAAAGAACTCCCTGTTCAAAGTAGCTTCACACTGATGGACACTACTGCCCCTTTGCACATCTGCAACTTTTCTCACCTCTGAGACCTTGAGACTACCTTTAAACAAAATTGTGACGCCCCCAAAATTAGGTATACATCACCCATCTTGGGTCGTCAGATACATAATACAGAATACAAATACAACTGATTAATACATCTGTCGTGTACAATACGACAAAACATAAACTGTGAGTTTGAATACAAATATTATCTTCTAGAGAGTATTCATACTCAAAATAAGTCCTCATTACATTTATTAACACACCATTACATAGAATAGTGAGGACTACTAACTAATACTATCATTCGGACCATCACTCCGTACCCCGACTTGTCCCAGCTACGTTCTCATTTCCTGAAGAGAACAGTGAAAGAAAGGGTGAGCTCAACTAGCCCAGTAAGAAATATTATGACTAAGATAATGCAGAATAAATTATCGTTAGCCTTCAACAATGTTAAACTGATAAAATATAATAGACATCAAGTTTAACTGTAGCGGAACAAGCAATCCATTAAAAGAGTCAAGTAGAAAATAAACTCTACTATCTTTTATGATTTAAAAGATTTTCCAACACTGTGATCGCTGAGACTCAGCTTAATAAAATAATCCACATCATCGAATCACCCCTGCACTACGGCCAAGGATATTCGTATATTCATTAATGGTCATGATCATGCCAACAACTGTCCATCAATGCACTACGGGCCAATGAGGACTTTTACCACATCATTTGTAACATTACGGTCATGATTATACCGAATAATCCCTTGTCATAATCATACCAAGTCCATCTATGCACTACATGCCACAGATGACTTTCAACATTTTATAAACATGAGGATGATGACAATGATATAAGAATTCAATAAAACAAGTTCAAGAATTAATTTATCCAGGAATTAACAACGTCCAAATTGTCAACATGATACTGCATTGTGGAGTAAAATTCAAGAACGCTTAGAAGAATATTTTCTTGAAAAGATACTGGATGAAACGCAACTATCAAGGATATTCCACAAATTTCATGGAGTATAGAAGTCAAAACTTAACCAACTGAGTACAATAAAGAATGGAATAACAAAAGAAATCACCATGCATGCGATAGACCGCACAGACAGGTTATTCCAACAGAATAATAAATAATGGAACCAGGTCCGGCGTAAACGCACAGACAGGATATTCCGACAGAATAATAAATAATGGAACCAGGTCCGGTGTAAAACACACAGACAGGATATTCCAACAGAATAATAATAAAACGGAACCAGGTCCGGTGTAAAACACACAGACAGGATGTTCCAACAGAATAATAAACGGAACCAGGTCCGGTGTAAAACACACAGACAGGATGTTCCAACAGAATAATAGAAGAATGTCACCAAGTATAGGGTAGACCGCGTATACTGGTTATTCCAACAGAATAATAACAAATGGAATAACAGAAGTTCTCTTCATGAATATAAAAGAAATAATATTCCCTACCTTAGAAGAACTGGATATTGGAAAAGTGATGTAGCAGAATACTTTTATTCTATCTCTCTCTTATTCTCTCTATACTTTCTCTCTCTATAGCTTGAATGAATTCGTGAAAAATAATGAAGCCCTAGGCCTCTATTTATAGAAAAACTGAGGGTGGCTCTTGGTCTTAACGAAGGGTCAAATGACTCTTGGTCTTAACGAAGGGTCAAATGACTCTTGGTAATATTGAAGGGACAACTACTATTGACGAAAGTAATTACTATTGACCAAGGTAAATACTATTGACGAAGGTAATTACTATTGACCAAGGTAAATACTATTAACGAAGGTAATTACTATTGACCAAGGTAAATACTATTGACGACGGTAATTACTATTGACGACGGTAATTACTATTGACGACGGTAATTACTATTGACGAAGAGACTCTTAGATGATGACATATGGCCCCCCATAAAATAACCAAACTTACCACAACGTCTCAATAATATAACATATTATACAGATGATACTATGACAATAATTTAAGAGATATGATGCAGCAATTACTGTAGCAATAATTGAGTATAGCTGAGTGACTTCTCACGTAAGCATCAATAATCAATACCGTGTGCTACTATGCAACCACGCGTATTACTGTACTTTTACTACCGAGTAGTTCAACAGTTTTAACGGTTTTAACGGTAACACCTCAGCCGTTATTTTTATAGAAAGATAATTCTGTCGTTTTCTCAATCCGACAATAATTCCGTTGTGGGGTCCACCAATGATTGTGCCGTCGTACGAATATTCCCCGACAAAAAGAATATTCTCCGACCAAACGAATATTTTATAACAACTTGCTTACTTTGCAAAATTTATAAATATTACCCACAACTATAACATTATATCAAATTAACTCCATAATATTCAAAAATGATATTTATAGAAAATTCATCTTTATTTATAAAAGTTGGGGTCTTACAACCTCCCCTTCTTATGAAATTTCGCCCTCGAAATTAGGGTACGTACCTGGTATGTCGAAGAGGTAAGGATACCTTGATTTCATTTCTGATTCTAACTCCCAAGTCATTTCCTCAACATCGTGGTTTCTCCACAAAACTTTAACTTGAGGTATAACCTTGGAGCGTAGAATATGTTCCTTCTTATCCAAGATTTGAACAGGAACTTCTTCATACGTCAAATCCTCCGCTATTTCGTCCGGTTCTAACTCAATAATGTGGTTCGGGTCTTCCACATATTTGCGTAACATGGATATGTAGAAAACGTTATGAACACGAGACATACTTGGCGGTAAAGCGAGTCTATAAACCACAGTTCCTTCTCGATCGAGGATTAAAAATGGACCGATGAATCGAGGATTTAGCTTTCCTCTCTTTCCAAATCTCGTAACTCCTTTCCATGGAGCAACACGTAAGAACACATGATCTCCTACATCAAATTCCACGTCCTTTCGATGAAGATCAGCATAACTCTTTTGTCGATCTTGTGAGGTTTTTATACGTTGTCGGATCGTTTGAATCTTTTCTGTAGTCATACGTACCAACTCCGGTCCCAACAACGTTGCTTCGCCCACCTCATCCCAGCATACTGGAGAACGACATTTTCTTCCATACAATGCTTCGAATGGAGCCATGCCAATACTTGCTTGATAACTGTTGTTGTAGGAAAACTCCACCAATGGTAAGAACTTGTCCCAACTTCCCTTAAAGTCAAAGACACAGAGTCTTAATAGATCTTCAAGAGTTTGAATAGTCCTCTCTGATTGTCCGTCCGTCTGAGGATGATATGCTGAACTAAATCGTAACTCCGTGCCCATAGCTTTTTGTAAACTAACCCAAAATCGTGAAGTGAATCTTGGGTCTCGATCAAAAATTATGGATACTGGCATACCATGCAGTCTTACAATCTCGTTTATGTACATACGAGCAAGACGTTCAAGTGTATAAGTTTCTCGTATCGGTAAGAAATGAGCAGACTTGGTCAATCTATCAACAATGACCCAAATCGCATCAATACCTTGAGAAACCCTAGGAAGACCGGTAACGAAATCCATGGTGATGTGCTCCCACTTCCATTCTGGAATTTCAAGTGGTTGCAATGGACCTTTTGGTACTTGATGCTCCGCTTTGACTCGTTGACAAGTTAGACACCTTGAGATAAACAACGATATCTCTCTCTTCATATTGCTCCACCAAAATGTATGACGAAGATCATGATACATTTTGGTACTTCCAGGATGGATTGCAAACGGTGTGTTGTACGCCTCCATCATGATTTCATACTTTAAATCAGGGTCGTTAGGAACACAAAGTCTGGAGTTGACTTGAAATATCGATTCTTGCTTCCGGCATAGCACCTTCTTGCACCTTCTTCCTCATACGCATCAGCTCTAGGTCTGTAGCTTGAGCAATTTTAACTTTATCAATTAAAGTCGATTTTAATCGTATATTCGTTATCTTCACGTGGGTTCGAATATTCACACTTGTAACCGTATACGATCTTCTACACAACGCGTCAGCTACCACGTTCACTTTTCCACGATGTTATTGAATGGTACGATCGTAATCTTCAACAGCTCGAGCCAACGTCTTTGGCGCATAATACGTTCGTTTTAGTTGAAGAAATATTTGAGGGTTTAAGAAATAGGTTTTGTACTGGGGTCAATACAAAATTCAATTTTACGCTCTGGGGTAGGCTAAGAAGTCTTCAAGAATACGTCAAGAAATTTATTAACAATAGAAATATCGTTCAAAACTGTGACTCTCATCCCAGACTTGGATAACACGTCACATTGATACCTATCAGCTTGCCATCGTCATTTACAACGTCTCCTACGGAAAGTCTGGTTTCGGTGCATTCCCCACCAGGAAGTCAACAATGAAAGGAATGGGGATCCTTACTTATGGCTTGATATGATAATGATTGACTTTAGTGGTTTGGTTGCTTGAATTCGCATAACAGGTTGGTTAGGAATATGAAAATTAACAACCTTACGAAAAGCATAATGGGTAGTTAACCAATCGTTTCCAAAAATCACATATCGACAGGTAACGTGAAAGTGTCGATTTGAATCAAACAAGATTTATAATTAGTAGAGTTAACGAAGGTTTCTCCTAACAGAGTTTCAACAAATAAGTCAAGCCTAATATTTTTTTTTTTTTTTAAAGGGCCAAGTTTAAACGTTGAACACAACTAGGTGAAATACAAGAGTGGGTAGAACCAGTATTGAATAAGGTACAAACTTCGCAAGGGTTTATGATTAGCTTACCCGCGATAACTTTATTTGGGTTCCTCACTTGTTGGGAAGTCATGACAACCGCTCTCCCTTGAACTACCCGGCTTTGACTTGTCTGGGGTAGCATTTGATGTCATCTCTATCGTTGGAATTAACTTTAATATCGGACATATTCCACCCTCAACTGCTTCATCGTACTCCTGCTTCATAATCTGAATCATCAATCTTCGATCCATGTCGAGTTCAGATTGACCGCTCTGTACAGGGTAATTCAAAACTCGATGTTGGGTTCTCCCAATTGCTGTCCAAAAAGAGAAATGTATATCATCTATTTTAGCCTTTTTGGATCGGACATCTCTTTCTACAATATCAGCACGTCGTGCGGCTTTTACCCATGCGTCCTTCATTCTCACTCGTTCAGTTGTTTCTTCTTTTAGCTGATCCTTGATATTTGAATTCTCAGATTCCAACTTTAATATCTTACACTCTGCCAAAGCGTGATTTTGTTCGAGCAACACATATCGGGTAACAAAATTTTGAATCGTTACATCTCTCTGCTCCACGACCGCCTGTCGTTCTTCAGCATGCTCTTCTAACTCATGAACACGATTTTGTAATTCTAAGTTTTGATCATAAATTTCTTCTAACCAATTCTCCTCAGGTTCCTCTTCGTCCTCTTCTTCCTCTTCTTCCTCGCTCTCAGCTGCTACCTCTGCCACTAGCTCGGGTGCAACTATTAGTTCTTCACTTACCACATAGATATCTCTAATTTCTTCTTCGCCTGATATTACATTATCCTGGTTGGTGATTAGAGGTGCCACGGTCTCATTTACTCCAATGTTGACATTTTCAGCTGCCATTTTCAAATACTGCCACAAAACAAGGGTTAATTAACATGTCACATATTATCAATATACTTTGACCGACCAATTAAATACAAAATAACTTAGGTAGGTCATACTAGCGAAGGAATTTCCCGTCTCTCCCCTCCTAGTTCTATTCTCACATCTTAGCCAGGGATCATATCCCTAAGCTCTGATACCAACTGTGACGCCCCCAAAATTAGGTATACATCACCCATCTTGGGTCGTCAGATACATAATACAGAATACAAATACAACTGATTAATACATCTGTCGTGTACAATACGACAAAACATAAACTGTGAGTTTGAATACAAATATTATCTTCTAGAGAGTATTCATACTCAAAATAAGTCCTCATTACATTTATTAACACACCATTACATAGAATAGTGAGGACTACTAACTAATACTATCATTCGGACCATCACTCCGTACCCCGACTTGTCCCAGCTACGTTCTCATTTCCTGAAGAGAACAGTGAAAGAAAGGGTGAGCTCAACTAGCCCAGTAAGAAATATTATGACTAAGATAATGCAGAATAAATTATCGTTAGCCTTCAACAATGTTAAACTGATAAAATATAATAGACATCAAGTTTAACTGTAGCGGAACAAGCAATCCATTAAAAGAGTCAAGTAGAAAATAAACTCTACTATCTTTTATGATTTAAAAGATTTTCCAACACTGTGATCGCTGAGACTCAGCTTAATAAAATAATCCACATCATCGAATCACCCCTGCACTACGGCCAAGGATATTCGTATATTCATTAATGGTCATGATCATGCCAACAACTGTCCATCAATGCACTACGGGCCAATGAGGACTTTTACCACATCATTTGTAACATTACGGTCATGATTATACCGAATAATCCCTGGTCATAATCATACCAAGTCCATCTATGCACTACATGCCACAGATGACTTTCAACATTTTATAAACATGAGGATGATGACAATGATATAAGAATTCAATAAAACAAGTTCAAGAATTAATTTATCCAGGAATTAACAACGTCCAAATTGTCAACATGATACTGCATTGTGGAGTAAAATTCAAGAACGCTTAGAAGAATATTTTCTTGAAAAGATACTGGATGAAACGCAACTATCAAGGATATTCCACAAATTTCATGGAGTATAGAAGTCAAAACTTAACCAACTGAGTACAATAAAGAATGGAATAACAAAAGAAATCACCATGCATGCGATAGACCGCACAGACAGGTTATTCCAACAGAATAATAAATAATGGAACCAGGTCCGGCGTAAACGCACAGACAGGATATTCCGACAGAATAATAAATAATGGAACCAGGTCCGGTGTAAAACACACAGACAGGATATTCCAACAGAATAATAATAAAACGGAACCAGGTCCGGTGTAAAACACACAGACAGGATGTTCCAACAGAATAATAAACGGAACCAGGTCCGGTGTAAAACACACAGACAGGATGTTCCAACAGAATAATAGAAGAATGTCACCAAGTATAGGGTAGACCGCGTATACTGGTTATTCCAACAGAATAATAACAAATGGAATAACAGAAGTTCTCTTCATGAATATAAAAGAAATAATATTCCCTACCTTAGAAGAACTGGATATTGGAAAAGTGATGTAGCAGAATACTTTTATTCTCTCTCTCTCTTATTCTCTCTATACTTTCTCTCTCTATAGCTTGAATGAATTCGTGAAAAATAATGAAGCCCTAGGCCTCTATTTATAGAAAAACTGAGGGTGGCTCTTGGTCTTAACGAAGGGTCAAATGACTCTTGGTCTTAACGAAGGGTCAAATGACTCTTGGTAATATTGAAGGGACAACTACTATTGACGAAAGTAATTACTATTGACCAAGGTAAATACTATTGACGAAGGTAATTACTATTGACCAAGGTAAATACTATTGACGAAGGTAATTACTATTGACCAAGGTAAATACTATTGACGACGGTAATTACTATTGACGACGGTAATTACTATTGACGACGGTAATTACTATTGACGAAGAGACTCTTAGATGATGACATATGGCCCCCCATAAAATAACCAAACTTACCACAACGTCTCAATAATATAACATATTATACAGATGATACTATGACAATAATTTAAGAGATATGATGCAGCAATTACTGTAGCAATAATTGAGTATAGCTGAGTGACTTCTCACGTAAGCATCAATAATCAATACCGTGTGCTACTATGCAACCACGCGTATTACTGTACTTTTACTACCGAGTAGTTCAACAGTTTTAACGGTTTTAACGGTAACACCTCAGCCGTTATTTTTATAGAAAGATAATTCTGTCGTTTTCTCAATCCGACAATAATTCCGTTGTGGGGTCCACCAATGATTGTGCCGTCGTACGAATATTCCCCGACAAAAAGAATATTCTCCGACCAAACGAATATTTTATAACAACTTGCTTACTTTGCAAAATTTATAAATATTACCCACAACTATAACATTATATCAAATTAACTCCATAATATTCAAAAATGATATTTATAGAAAATTCATCTTTATTTATAAAAGTTGGGGTCTTACAAAAATACCTATTACAATGACATCCAAGCCAAAATAGGCTTCCACTTGGATATATTACAAAGATTATGAAGTATTAAAGTGTTTCTTCCAGCTCAAAAAGAATATAAAAGATCAATATGACCAATGGTTGGACTCAGACTTAAAACAACTCTATGAAATATTGAATAAATAACAATGATAGCTTCCAGAGTTCTGCAGTCTCTTATATCTCCTTGAAGTCGAGCATCAGTATATATAAAGGAGAGTAGATGTAACGGCTAAAAAAAATAACGTTCCAATGCAACAGCTATAAAGTAACGTTCCAATGCAACAATTAGTACTTTGAAATAGTAGAAATACGTTAGCAATAACAACTCAATAGATATATAAGAGATGTACTGTTATGAAGAAGTCAAGTAATATCCAAATACAATCTAAAAGAGTCCTACTAGCTATTAACATGTTTCCTTCAAAACAACTGCTGTTAGCAAGTATCCTTTAAAAAAAATAACTGCTCCATCATTGAATAAGAATCCTTGATAATCCCAATTCCTAAAAAATCTCACAGCCAAATATGCCTTTTATAACCTCCAAATATCAAACTCCTAATTATACTCTAATACATATTTTAATTAGTCTTCATAGCAAATTAGGATTAGATATAACCATATATATATTCTAATTATAAAAACTGAAAGCATATGACAAAAATAAACCAATTTGTTTTACTCACTCCAAGTAAAATATAATATTTTCATGCAAAGAATAATATCTTTATGCATATTAAAAATATAAATCAAATAAGACCATTACACAAATCCAAATATATTGTCATTATTAAAATCACAAAAGATATAAACCAACATTCTCCCCCTTTTGATGATGACAATATATTATCTTTTGAATTTATATACTCCCCCTATCTATAAGGCTCCCCATAAATTTATGCATATTAAAGAGCAAAAAATGACTTGATCCAAATAACCATCATTTTGCATATAGTATCTCACTACCAACATGAATACCAATTCAAATACCAAATATCTCTCCCCCTTTGTCATTATAAAAAATAAATCATTAAGCACAAGTTGATTAAAACATAATCATCATTACCCAAATATCTCTCCCCTTTTGTCATGAACAAAAAATAATTTATATCAATTTAGCTAAATAGTTATCTTGCCCCATTTATCAATATTAAAAGAATAAGTTCAAAGATAAAGAATATCATTGGATCAAGTTTATAACAAAATCACATATAGCAAGTAAACAATACGATCATACCTTTGTGATTTGTTACTTATATATCAACATTGTTGTTACCAATAGTAAGGTTACTAGATATGCTCTGAAGTTTTCGATTTTGGATTTTCATACTCAAATCTCTTCAAAAACACTTCTTTTGATCATCCAATATGGAGGTCACCTATAATCAAATTTGGGGGATGATTTCTTACAGTTCGAGATGATCTAGGATGTAAGACCCCAAATTATTAATAAATGAAATTTAAATTCCCTCTATTTATTATTTTGAAATAGTAAGGGTTAAATTGATTAACGAGGTTAGTTATGGGTAAAATGCGCAAATATTTCAAATAAGCAGGTGGTTATAAAATATTCATTGTTGTCGGGGAATATTCGTTTGGTCGTGGAATATTCTTTCTGTCGGGGAATATTCGTACGACGGCGCAATCTTTTGTGGGCCCCATAACGGAAAGCGATTGGATGAAGAAAACGACAAATATAAGTTGTTTATAAATAACGGCGTAGTTGTTACCGTTAATACTGTTGGAATACCCGGTGGTTAAAACACAGTAATACGCATTGTTGCACAGTAGCACACTGTATTGCACCAATTATTGATTCTTACGTAAGAAGGCACTACTCAATAATGGTTACAGTAATTACTGTTCAGTATTTTATTTTATTGATTCAATAATTGCTGCGTTGATATTTTATATTACTGTTGTTTCAATAATTGTCACTACACAGTATTTTTCATTATCAGATCAATAATTCATATTATTTAAATAATATTATTAGATAACATTATTGGTAATGTCTAGAAAGTTCTGTCTAAGGAGAGGTTTGGTCATCTAATTGCGCGCCAGTAAGGAGAAATTCTTATTGGAAAGCCCCCTCTTTCCTGGGAATTGCCTGGTTGCCAGTACTGTGATTCTGTAATATTATTTGTGAATAATTAATTATTGATTTATATGATGAGAAAAATATTAATTTTATGTGGATATAGATGGAGAAAATTTTTAAGTGACAATTATTAAAAAAAAATGATATTTTATCTTTTCTGATAAAATAATTTATTTAATAATATAATAATGGTGATAGTTTTACAATGAGTGTGAGATATATGAGTATATGAGGAGGAAGAGTATTTTTTTAATTAAATGATTAACACATGTTTTGTGTGTCGGTGGACCCCATTTCTTGACTGAAATTTGATTATAGCCTATAAAATCACCCGATTATGGATTTCGGTCAATTTCTGTTTAGAATTTGGAAAAACTTTCTTCTGCAAAGTTGTAGAGAATTGAATTTCCTATAAAAAGTCGCAAGATTCGAATTTTCTGATAAAAGGGTTATTTTCTATGAATTATTAAAGTTTTGAAAAATAAAATGATTTTTATTAAATTTATGGGGAGACCCACTTTTGGTTGGTACAACACATGGGCTGCTAAAATTTTCAGCATTGTGGGGCTGGTCTTGGTCATTGATAGCATACGTAGAATTGTTGTTTGAAATATTAATATTTTATTATTTTAGTCTCTTTTGGCGTTCTAGCATTTTTCTATAAATAAGTGCTTAAGTTAGAATTAAAAATCACACCAGAAACAAGTTTTCTCTCTTTCTCTCTCTAGATTATTGAGTGTATTTTGTGAGTATTTAGATACTTTGAGAGTTTCTATTCATCAGAGCAAGTTTCTTTCAGTCTTATACCGATATTCCGACCAGAAGTACTGTCTTTACGAGGTAAGGGATGTTATTTTATTTGAAAATGATATTATTTCTTCAATATCATTATGCCGAAACATTGGTTGGAAATTTTTATCAAATTTGGAACTTTTCACGTCGGGGTTACTATTCACGAGTTACTATTCACGAGTTACTATTCACCGAAAATGAAATTTTCTTCTTTTCGTCCAAAATATCTATTCTGGGTACTAGCTTTGATTGTATCCATGTTTTGATCATTCTTGAATTTTACTTCACTATGAATAATTATAAGGTATTTTTGGACATGGATAAATCGAAATACGAATCCTTAATATTTGTTATTTTGTTTCACTGGATTCGTTTTCTTTAAGATATTTTTTTTTCATCATCCTCAGTCCTAAATGATGATATTACTGAATATCTTTGGCCTGTAGAGCAAAGATGAATGATTAACTGATGAATATCTTTGGCCCGTAGTGCAAAGATGAACAGGTGTTGAGATGAATATGACCGACTGGTGATACAAATGAATATCTTTGGCCTGTAGTGCAAAGATGAATATTTGATTAAAGATGGTTATTGATAGTTGTTACAGGGATAAAATATTGATGATGGACTTTTAAATCTTAGAAGATAGTAGAACTCATTCTCTACTTGACTCTTCTAATGGTTTGCTGTTTTCGCTGCAGTTATTGATTTAAAACTTGTTGTCTATTGTATTCTATTAGATTTTTCCCTGTTGAAGACTAACGATAATTTATTCTGTATTATCTTAGTCATAATGTTCTTTACTGGGCTAGTTGAGCTCACCCTTTTCCTTTTTGTTCCATTTTTCTCAGGAGGCGAGAATGTAGCGAGTACTAGTCGGGGTATGGAATGATGGTTCTAGAAGTTATTTTAGTAGTTCTCACCATTTTTGTGAAATAATGTATCAATAATTGTGATGAGGACTTATTTGAGTGTGGATATTGTCTAGATGACAATATTTGTATTTAAACTCACAGTTCTTATGTTGTAACAGTAAAGATGTAGTTGTTTCTGTACCATGTATTTTGGCGACTCAGAATGGGTGTTGTATACCTATTTTGGGGGCGTCACATTTGGTATCAGAGCTTAGGGATATGATCTCTGGCGGAGATCGGAGAATAGAACTAGGAGGGGAGAGACGAATAAATCCTTCGCTAGTGTGTCCTACCTAAGCTTATTTATTGGTCAGTCATAATATAGGGGTATTATGTGATTTGTTAATTTATTTAATTAACCCTTGTTTTATGGCAGTATTTGAGAATGTCGACTGAGAATGTTAACAGTGGAGTAAATGAGACCGTGGAGACACCGTGCTTACCAACGAGGAGAACGTGCAACAGGCTGGCAATGTTCCTCCTGTGAACAATACCAATGAGCAGATGATGAACGATGGAATGTTTAGAAGTTTTTTGCAATTCATGCAAAATCAGACGAGGGAGACTCGTGTTCAAAATACAGGAGGAAATGATAGCAATTCACGGTTTGTCACAGCCAAACAGTTCAAAGAATTGGGACCACCAGAATTTAAGGGAAAACCAGATCCGATCATGGCGGAAACGTGGGTCAAGCAAATTACCAAGATATTCGATGTCTTGGGATGCACGGAAGAACAGAAGGTTCCATTCGCCACCTTTATGTTTCGTGGCGAGGCAGACTACTGGTGGGAGTCTGTGAAGCGTACCCATCCAGCCGCACTCAGCATGTCTTGGGAGACATTTCAGAAACTGTTCAATGATAAGTACTTTCCTGAAAGTATTCGTCATATGAAGGAGGTAGAGTTTATTAGACTAGAGCAGAATAATATGACGGTATCTCAGTACGAGGCGAAGTTTACAGAGTTGTCCAGGTTTGCACCTCATTTGGTGGAGAATGAGGAACGTATGACGAGGATGTTTCTGAGAGGTTTGAAACCCGGCATACGTCAATATCTCATTTCTCATAAATTTTCTCTCTATTCAGATGTTGTCAACAGGGCTCAATTATTAGAGCGAGATAACGAGTACGGTCAACTGAGGGACCACAACCAGGATCATATCGGTGACAACAGTCATCAAAACAATGATAACCAGCGGAGAAAGAAAAATACAGACAAGAACGGTAACCACTCTGGTGGTAATCGTGGCTATGAAAATAGAAGAAGCGAGTCGGGAGGAGATTTTAAAAAGAGGAGATTCAACAATGACAATACGAAGACGTCAGTACCAGCAACAACTGGTTCTAAGGGAGGAGAACGACCATCGGTTATATGCTATAAGTGCGGAAAAGAAGGACATATCAGCCCAAACTGCCCACAACAGTTTAAGGTATGTTATAATTATGGAAAGGAAGGACATATCGCTCGAGATTGCACTGTAGCAAAACCAAGTCCAGCGGGGATGGTGACTCAAAAAGCTGCCCCAGAAAAGATAAAGTCAACGGTTCCTAGAAGAGCGTTTGTCGTGACTGGTCAACATGCGAGGAACCCAAACGAGGTGATCACGGGTAAGCTAATCATAAATTCATGCGAAGTTTATACCTTATTAGATACCGGTTCTACCCATTCTTTTATCTCTCCTGCATGTGCTCAACGTTTAAACTTAACTCCGGAGAAGTTAAACTTTGATTTATCTGTGGAGACTCCGTTAGGAGAAACTTTCATCACATCCACTGTTTATAAATCTTGTTTGATCCAAGTTGGCACCATCACATTACCTGTTGACCTTATCTCTTTAAAGATATTTGCTTTTGATGTGATTTTAGGGATTGATTGGTTAACTACTCATCATGCCAAAATTGATTGTTTTCGTAAGGTTGTTAGTTTTCATATTCCTAACCAACCAGTTGTACGAATTCAAGCAACTAAGCCATTAAAATCAATCACTGTTATATCAAGCCATAAAGCCATTCGTTTATTAAAAAACGGATGTCATGCTTTCTTAGCCCATATTATGGATTTGAATAAAGACACGTCAAATTTGAATAATATTCCTGTTGTTATTGACTTTCCTGACGTATTTCCTGAAGAACTTCTCGGTCTATCCCCGGAACGTGAAATTGAATTCTTTATTGATCTTGAACCTGGTACAAAGCCCATTTCTAAAACCCCATATCGAATGGCTCCTATTGAACTTCAGGAGTTAAAGGTCCAACTATAAGAATTGTTGGACATCGGTTTCATTCGTCCTAGTACATCTCCTTGGGGTGCTCCTGTTTTATTTGTAAAGAAGAAAGATGGGAGTATGCGACTTTGTATTGATTACCGGGAATTAAACCATGTCACTATTAAGAATAGGTATCCGCTACCTCGTATTGATGACCTGTTTGACCAGTTACAAGGAGCACAATTCTTTTCAAAGATCGATCTTCATTCTGGATATCATCAGCTGAAGGTTAAAACTGAGGATATTCCAAAGACTGCCTTCAGAACTCGGTACGAGCATTATGAATTCCTAGTCATGTCTTTTGGATTGACTAATGCTCCTGCGGCTTTCATGGATATGATGAACCGAGTATTCAAGGATTATTTGGATCAGTTCGTTGTTGTCTTTATTGATGACATCCTCATATATTCCAAAAGCCGTGAAGATCATGAGCATCATTTGAAGCTGGTACTCCAAAGGCTGCGTGAAAACAAGTTATATGCTAAGTTGAAGAAATGCGAGTTTTGGCTTGAGGAAGTGGCATTCCTAGGGCACGTGGTGTCAAAACATGGAGTATCTGTTGACCCGGCGAAGATTGAAGCAATACAAAGTTGGGAGCAACCAAAGACGGTGACTGAAGTACGTAGCTTTTTGGGCTTAGCTGGTTATTATCGGAGATTCGTGGAAGGATTTTCTCGAATCGCTACCCCGTTAACTCAGCTAACTTGGAAAGATATCAAATTCGTATGGAGCGAGGAATGCGAGAAGAGTTTTCAAGAGCTTAAGAGGAGACTCATTTCGGCACCTGTTTTGACCATACCATCTGGTTCGGATGGATTTGTTATCTATAGCGATGCTTCAGGCAAAGGGCTAGGATGTGTTCTCATGCAACGTGGGAAAGTTATAGCCTATGCCTCGCGACAACTTAAAGAATATGAGAGAAATTATCCTACTCATGATCTAGAGTTGGCAGCAGTCGTTTTCACGCTAAAGATCTGGAGGCACTATCTATATGGGGAGAAAGTGGAGATTTATTCAGACCATAAAAGCCTCAAATATTTCTTCACTCAAAAAGAACTCAACATGCGGCAATGACGTTGGCTCGAGCTGTTGAAAGATTTTGACCACACTATTCAATACCATCCTGGAAAAGCAAACGTGGTAGCTGACGCGTTGAGCAGAAGATCTTATGCAGGAACGAGTGCGATGATGTCAAGTATACGCATAGAACCAACTTTAATTGATAAAGTTAAAGTTGCTCAAACCACAGACCCGGAGCTGATGCGTATGAAGAAGAAAGTGCAAGAAGGTGCTATTCCAGAAGCAAGAATCGATGAAGAAGGAATACTTCGAGTCTACTCCAGACTTTGTGTTCCTAACGATTCTGACTTGAAGTACAAGATCATGATGGAAGCACACAATACACCATTTGCAATCCATCCTGGAAGTACCAAAATGTATCGTGATCTTCGACATACATTTTGGTGGAATAATATGAAGAAAGAGATTGCAAAGTTTATCTCGAGGTGTTTAACTTGTCAACGTGTAAAGGCAGAACATCAAGTGCCAAAGGGTCCATTACAACCACTTGAGATTTCAAAATGGAAGTGGGAACACATTACCATGGATTTCGTTACGGGTCTTCCCACGGTTTCTCAAGGCATAAATGCTATTTGGGTTACTGTTGATAGATTAACTAAGTCTGCTCATTTCTTGCCGATACGGGAGACTTATTCCCTTGAACGTCTTGCTCGTATATACGTAGATGAGATTGTGAGACTGCATGGCATGCCAGTATCCATAGTTTCGGATCGTGACCCAAGATTTACTTCAAGATTTTGGGTTAGCTTGCAAAAAGCTATGGGCACAGATTTACGATTTAGTTCGGCATACCATCCTCAAACGGACGGACAATCAGAGAGGACTATTCAAACCCTTGAAGATCTATTAAGACTTTGTGTCCTAGATTTCAAAGGGAGTTGGGATAAGTACCTACCATTGGTGGAATTCTCCTACAATAACAGTTATCAGGCAAGTATAGGTGTGGCCCCATTTGAAGCATTATATGGACGAAAGTGTCGCTCTCCAGTATGTTGGGATGAGGTGGGAGAAGCAACGTTGCTAGAACCAGAGTTGGTACGAATGACTACAGAGAAGATCCAAACGATTCGACAACGTATACAAACGGCACAGGATCGACAAAAGAGTTATGCGGATCTTCATCGAAAGGACGTGGAATTTGACATTGGGGATCATGTATTGTTGCGTGTGGCTCCATGGAAAGGAGTTACAAGATTTGGGAAGAGAGGAAAGCTCAATCCACGATTTATTGGTCCATTTCAGATTCTTGACCGAGTAGGAAATGTGGCCTATAGACTCGCATTACCTCCAAGTATGTCTCGTGTTCATAATGTTTTCCATATATCTATGTTACGTAAATATGTGAAAGACCCAGACCACGTTATTGAGTTAGAACCGGACGAGATAGCTGAAGACTTAACGTACGAGAAGGTACCTGTCAAGATATTAGATAGAAAGGAGCATGTTCTACGCACGAAGGTCATACCACAAGTAAAAGTTTTGTGGAGAAACCATGCTATTGAGGAAATGACCTGGGAGTTAGAAACGGAAATGAAAGCGAGGTATCCTCATCTTTTCGAAACACCAGGTACGTACGTCAATTTCGAGGACGAAATTTCATAAGGAGGGGAGGTTGTAAGACCCCAAATTATTAATAAATGAAATTTAAATTCCCTCTATTTATTATTTTGAAATAGTAAGGGTTAAATTGATTAACGAGGTTAGTTATGGGTAAAATGCGCAAATATTTCAAATAAGCAGGTGGTTATAAAATATTCATTGTTGTCGGGGAATATTCGTTTGGTCGTGGAATATTCTTTCTGTCGGGGAATATTCGTACGACGGCGCAGTCTTTTGTGGGCCCCATAACGGAAAGCGATTGGATGAAAAAAACGACAAATATAAGTTATTTATAAATAACGGCGTAGTTGTTACCGTTAATACTGTTGGAATACCCGGTGGTTAAAACACAGTAATATGCGTTGTTGCACAGTAGCACACTGTATTGCACCAATTATTGATTCTTACGTAAGAAGGCACTACTCAATAATGGTTACAGTAATTACTGTTCAGTATTTTATTTTATTGATTCAATAATTGATGCGTTGATATTTTATATTACTGTTGTTTCAATAATTGTCACTACACAGTATTTTCCATTATCAGATCAATAATTCATATTATTTAAATAATATTATTAGATAACATTATTGGCAATGTCTAGAAAGTTCTGTCTAAGGAGAGGTTTGGTCATCTAATTGCGCGCCAGTAAGGAGAAATTCTTATTGGAAAGCCCCCTCTTTCCTGGGAATTGCCTGGTTGCCAGTACTGTGATTCTGTAATATTATTTGTGAATAATTAATTATTGATTTATATAATGATAAAAATATTAATTTTATGTGGATATAGATGGAGAAAATTTTTAAGTGACAATTATTAAAAAAAATGATATTTTATCTTTTCTGATAAAATAATTTATTTAATAATATAATAATGGTGATAGTTTTACAATGAGTGTGGGATATATGAGTATATGAGGAGGAAGAGTATTTTTTTTATTAAATGATTAACACATATTTTGTGTGTCGGTGGACCCCATTTCTTGACTGAAATTTGATTATAGCCTATAAAATCACCCGATTATGGATTTCGGTCAATTTCTGTTTGGAATTTGGAAAAAATTTCTTCTGCAAAGTTGTAGAGAATTGAATTTTCTATAAAAAATCGCGAGATTCGAATTTTCTGATAAAAGGGTTATTTTCTATGAATTATTAAAGTTTTGAAAAATAAAATGATTTTTATTAAATTTATGGGGGGACCCACTTTTGGTTGGTACAACACATGGGCTGCTGAAATTTTCAGCATTGAGGGGCTGGTCTTGGTCATTGATAGCATACGTAAAATTGTTGTTTGAAATATTAATATTTTATTATTTTAGTCTCTTTTGGCGTTCTAGCATTTTCCTATAAATAAGTGCTTAAGTTAGAATTGAAAATCACACCAGAAATAAGTTTTCTCTCTTTCTCTCTCTAGATTATTGAGTGTATTTTGTGAGTATTTAGATACTTTGAGAGTTTCTATTCATCAGAGCAAGTTTCTTTCAGTCTTATACCGATATTCCGACCAGAAGTACTGTCTTTACGAGGTAAGGGATGTTATTTTATTCAAAAATGATATTATTTCTTCAATATCATTATGCCGAAATATTGGTTAGAAATTTTTATCAAATTTGGAACTTTTCACGTCGGGGTTACTATTCACGAGTTACTATTCATGAGTTACTATTCACGAGTTACTATTCACCGAAAATGAAATTTTCTTTTTTTCGTCCAAAATATCTATTCTGGGTACTAGCTTTGATTGTATCCATGTTTTGATCATTCTTGAATTTTACTTCACTATGAATAATTATAAGGTATTTTTGGACATGGATAAATCGAAATACGAATCCTTAATATTTGTTATTTTATTTCACTGGATTCGTTTTCTTTAAGATATTTTTTTTTTCATCATCCTCAGTCCTAAATGATGATATTACTGAATTTCTTTGGCCTGCAGAGCAAAGATGAATGATTAACTGATGAATATCTTTGGCCCGTAGTGCAAAGATGAACAGGTGTTGAGATGAATATGACCGACTGGTAATACAAATGAATATCTTTGGCCTGTAGTGTAAAGATGAATATTTAATTAAAGATGGTTATTGATTGTTGTTACAGGGATAAAATATTGATGATGGACTTTTAAATCTTAGAAGATAGTAGAACTCATTCTCTACTTGACTCTTCTAATGGTTTGCTGTTTTCGCTGCAGTTATTGATTTAAAACTTGTTGTCTATTGTATTCTATTAGATTTTTTCCTGTTGAAGACTAACGATAATTTATTCTGTATTATCTTAGTCATAATATTCTTTACTGGGCTAGTTGAGCTCACCCTTTTCCTTTTTGTTCCATTTTTCTCAGGAGGCGAGAATGTAGCGAGTACTAGTCGGGGTATGGAATGATGGTTCTAGAAGTTATTTTAGTAGTTCTCACCATTTTTGTGAAATAATGTATCAATGTGATGAGGACTTATTTGAGTATGGATATTGTCTAGATGACAATATTTGTATTTAAACTCACAGTTCTTATGTTGTAACAGTAAAGATGTAGTTGTTTCTGTACCATGTATTTTGGCGACTAAGAATGGGTATTGTATACATATTTTGGGGGCGTCACATAGGAAGCTTGGCAGTGGTCATGTTTGAGTTTTCTATTAAAACAGACGGGTCAAGCAGTCTGATTTCAGCTGTCTTTCTTTCTGATTCGGACGGGTTAAGCTGTCTGGATTCTGCTATTTTATTTCCACGTTCCAAATAACTTTTTCCTGTAGAATACTCATTCTCTTCCTTTGACAGATCATGGTTAAATTCATAAAAAATTACAAGTACAGATTCCTCATCATGATTGTCATGTGTATTAAATATGGAACATTTAGCACAATAAAAATTTTAGAATAAATAATATTATGAACACTTGTGTTAGAAAATCCATATATCTAATTAAAACATTATTAAAAAATAATATGAGGTACTTACAGATTTCGCCAAATAATTTATAGGTAACTATTATTCGTCTCCTTTTTGACCTTGAGACATCTACAAAATGAATAAATAGTTTGATACCAAATGAAATTCTATAAAAGCTTGATATTTAGTTTTCAAAAATAAAACCCATGTAAATCTTGAAAAATCATCAACAATAACAAAAGCATAATGATTATTTCCTAAGCTAGCATATCTCTCGGGTCCAAACAAATTCAGATGCAATAATTGAAGAGGTAAAGAAGTTGATACCTGATTTTTGCTGATAAAGGAATTTCTTGCTTGCTTACCTAACTGATATGCATTACAAATCTCTGTCTTTTTATACTTTAGCTTTGGCAATCCTTTGACAAGGTTCTTGGTAGCTAATTTGTTAATCAATTCCATATGCACATGTCCTAACCTTCTATGCCAAAGAATAGTTTGATCTTGAATAACAGTTAGGCAAATATTTTTATTTTGATTTTTAAAATTAATTGTATAAATATTACATTCCCTTTGAGCAATTAAAGGAACATTGTGAGAAGCATGAATAATAGCACATTTATCTTTTTCAAAGATTACTTTATGCCCACTATCCATTAGCTGACTTACACTAATTAAATTATATTTTAATCCTTCAACATAATGAACATTATCAATGAAAACCTTACAATTTCCAATTTTACCTTTACCGACGATTTGGCATGTGGTGTCATCTACAAAGGTAACAGTTCCTCCCTTCTTTGTAGCTAGTAAAATGAATTTAGTACTATCACCCGTCATGTGTCTAGAACATCCACTGTCGAGTACCCATTTATGTGATGGTACTTTAGCTTTTAAACATACTTACAAAACAAAGAAGTAGCTCATCGTTTTGGTACCCAAATCTGTTTGGGTCCGGTATTGTTAGTAACAATTAAATCTCTTTTCTTTATCCAAACTTGTTTTATTTTAATTTTATAACAGTTTGTATCAAAATGTCCTTTTAAACCATAATTTTTTCATGTAACAAAAGGTGAGCAATAAAGAGGCTTGTTCCTTGGTTTATTATTTATTACTCTAATTTTATTAGTAATGCTTATAATGTTCTTAACAAGATTGTACTCAATTCCTTGTTTATCTAGACTTGACCTTTGAGCACCTAACATTATATTTAAATTCTTTTCCCCTTGAACAAATTTTGCAAGATCCTTTTTCAATGAAATTATTTCTTCCTCATTATTATTTTGCATGTTTAATATTTTTCCATCATTAAAAGCATCAATACAAGTATCTCTCATTTTCAAACTTTCTTTTAAAATATCATTTTCCTTTTTAATATCATTAAATTCTTCATTAAATTTGTTTGCATGATTATATAGAATTTTATTATAGTTATTAAGATAATCAATTTTAGCATTTAACTTAGATATTTCACTTGATGTGCAATCTTTTACTATTTTTTATTTTTCTTCAATTAATGTTTCTATCTCTTTCATTAAATCATTTATCCAATTTTTTAAATGAGCATTTTTCTCTTTAATGCGAATATTTTCATTTTTTAAAACTAGATAATCAGAAATAGTAATATCACCAAGTTCAGAATTAATTACCTCAGATGATTCTTGATTGCATAATCCAGTGAAACACAGTTGAGCAGTTTCATCATCTTGCTCTTCATGATTGGACTCATCATCGCTCCATGTCATTAATGCCTTTCCTTTTGAATTGCTTGCTTTGTTCTTCCTTTTTAATTGGAAACAGTTTCTCTTGAAATGTCCGGGCCTTCCATATTCAAAACATGTATCTTCTTGTGGCTTTTGCTTGGCGTCTTTCTTGTTGTTGAATGTCTTGCCTTGAAACTTTGATTTATTCTTCTAATCAGCTCTCTCAATTTTCAGGACATTATAGCTATTTCTTCATCGGAGTCTTCATCATCACCTTCTATGTAGCTTTCAACTTGAAGAGCTAAGGTCTTCCTTTTAGGTCCTTCATCTTCTTCATCATACCTCTTTAGTTGATTTTCGAATTCTTCAAGTTTTCCAAACAAAGTTAGAGTTTCCATTGTACTGATTGTAGTTGAGTCTTGAAGAGTTGTAACTTTTGGTGCGAACCGTTTGGGCATGACTCTAAATATCTTTCTATTTATCTCCCTTTGATCAATTTTCCGGCCGAGCCTGCTTAAAGAGTTCATAAGAGTGAGGAATCTAGCTTGAGCTTCTTTGATGGATTTATTCTTCTCTAACCTGAAAAGTTCATATTCTTGCATTAGCATACTTAATTTGACTTCTTTTACCTTTGTAGTTCCCTCATGACTCATGATGATTGTATCCCATATTTCTTTAACAGTGGTGCATGCAGAAACTTTGTCAATTTCAGCTTGAATCATCCCACTTAGCAGCGTGTTCATGGCTTTGGAGTCGTATGATACCATGTATGATTCATTTGAATCCATTTCCATAAGAGTCTTCGATTTTCCATCATCATGTCTTGGAATGACAGGGCCATTTTCAACAACCCACCATTCTCATGGGTCTCGTTTGAGATAAATCATCATTCTAAACTTCCAAAAGTTGAAGTTTTCGCTTCTGAGCAACAAAGGTGGTCGGCTTGTGGATTGACCTTCTTGAAAATTGAGGTGTGCCATAGGATCTTTCCCTACGACCTGCAAAGATCAATATTAGTAGAGCCTTGCATTGATACCAAATGTAATTCTGTAATAAGCACACCTAGAGGGGGGTGAATAGGTGTAAATACCCAAAAGTGATCTACAATGGTCAATTTTTAAAGTTTACTACTGCAGGCTATAATTGGACGGTCTAACCCTGTCCGTATTAGTTATATTCTTCGTCTGTTAAAAATGGACAGCTAATACCTGTCTGTTTTAGTATAAATTTTGTCCACGATTTTAAACCAAAAACTGCAGAATATTAAAGCATAAAATATAAACAAAAGAACAGTAAAGATTTTTACGTGGTTCAGCCCCTATCCTCTAGTCTAGTAGCCTAATACACGTCCAATACCAATTGGTATTAGAGACTCTTTTTATTAAACTTTAATACTCAATTAAGTACAAATAAAAAGAACTCCCTGTTCAAAGTAGCTTCACACTGATGGACACCACTGCCCCTTTGCACCTCTGCAACTTTTGCATCTCTACAACTTTTCTCACCTCTGAGACCTTAAGACTACCTTTGAACAAAATACCTATTACAATGACTCCCAAGCCAAAACAGGCTTCCACTTGGATTACAAAGATTATGAAGTATTACAGTGTTTCTTCCAGCTCAAAAAGAATATGACCAATGGCTGAACTCAGACTTAAACCAACTCTCTGAAATATTGAATAAATAACAATGATAGCTTCCAGAGTTCTGCAGTTTCTTATATCTCCTTGAAGTCGAGCATTAGTATATATAACGGAGAGTAGATGTAACGGCTAAAAAAATAACGTTCCAATGCAACAGCTATAAAGTAACGTTCCAATGCAACAGCTAGTACTTTGAAATAGCATAAATACGTTAGCAATAACAACTCAATAGATATATATAAGAGATGTATTGTTATGAAGAAGTCAAGTAATATCAAAATACAATCTAAAAGAGTCCTACTAACTATTAACATGTTTCCTTCAAAACAACTGTTGTTAGCAAGTATCCTTAAAAAAAAAATAACTCCTCCATCATTGAATAAGAATCCTTGATAATCCCAATTCCTAAAAAATCTCCGAGCCAAATATGCCTTTTATAACCTCCAAATATCAAACTCCTAATTATACTCTAATACATATTTTAATTAGTCTTCATAGCAAATCAGGATTAGATATAACCATATATATATATTCTAATTATAAAAACTGAAAGCATATGACAAAAATAAACCAATTTGTTTTACTCACTCCAAGTAAAATATAATATTTTCATGCAAAGAATAATATCTTTATGCATATTAAAAATATAAATCAAATAAGACCATTACACAAATTCAAATATATTGTCATTATTAAAATCACAAAAGATATAAACCAACACTCCAAAGTTTTCTAAATAAGAGATTCAGTATATTTTAAAATAATTTTTTTTTTGTAACAAACACAAACTTAGAACTGGCTTCTGTTTTAATTCTGAAGATTTTTTTTTTTGTCCTTTTCACAAAATGGCCAGAGCAAATTAAGAATCAGTGTTTTTTTTTTGTGTGTGAGTTCTAAAAAAATGAAGAATTATACTTTTATTAACATTACATCTCTTTGAAAATTCTTAATAAAACAAATAGGATCGCGGATGATATTTTTGTAAATAAAAAAATAAACTAATATGACCACTCTCTTTTAATATTATTTTATTTTTTAAAAAAAATCCAAAATAACGTAATTTTATTTAAAAGAGGTATGCTTTGAATTTTCATCACTTGTCTGATGAACCGCCAACAAGTTTTGTCGATGATACACATGCAAGGCTTGGAATAATACAACAACAATCTGCGGAGTTAATTTATTTATGATGTCAAGAATTTAGGTCAGGATGGGACATTGAGCGAGAATGGTGACGACGTCCAAGACCCACACAAATACTAATGGAAGAGCTAGCTAGCTAGCCAACAATTAATCCTTTTTTTAAACATTAATTAATTGGCCACTTTCATGATTAATCAAATACTACTATCCATTCTCTATCCTAATTGATTGTGTTTATTTCTCAAGGTTGACAAACCCTAAAATTAAACACGTCTAGGCCTAGCTACTTTTAATTTGAGTCGGTCAACAAATGTCTCCAATTTTACTTGTGCCTGCCTGCCTAGAAAGAATTTGCAACCCGATGGTGCTGACAATGACAACCATTTTGGGGTAATAATGCAAAACTAGGAAGTACGTTGATTATTGGACAAAAGTATATGATCATATATAATATGAAGAATTTTAATTTTAGGCACTAACTAAAATCATAATGATCATTTTTAAACAAGAGATGGGCCGGCCGGGGACTTCTCACTTAGTTGCTGATATCTCTCCGGCCGCTCACTGTTCATTCATGTGAGATGGATCACGTGAAAATACCAAATTTTTGTGTTGAAATATCAGTTTCCTTTCAAGTTGCTAATTTCTTCGCTCATTACATGATTTGAATGAAACTAGCTCATGCAAATTAATTAGTATATATCTAAATTTGAGAAATGAAGAGGACTAAGCTGCTTCTGAAGATTAACATTTATATACATTTAGAAAGATTAGAATGAAATATTAATCTGCTGTGGTGACCATTTCATTACTTGCATGGGTCTGTCTATATACGTAATTTGAAAAAGGGTATTTTAAACAAAGCATGCATGCATGCATGCATGTTACACATCTAGCAGTATTCTCGATCAATAACTTGCAACAAATTAAAAAAATAATATTTCTAAATGGATGTGTATACGCACGTATCTTTTTCTTCACATTCGAGCGAGCAAATAAACATTAACTTGACAATATATAATTTTCGATCTTTTTATAATCAGAAAGAAATTTTAACGACGCACAAGTAGACATGATGATATCAATTTTCCTTCTCCCACTTGTAGTAAATATCTCTCCATCCAATTGTTGAATTTCCTTTTAAAAAAAATTTATCACTCTGGTATGATGAATTAGCTAGGCCGATCCACAAATAAATACAAAATTGATCAATAAAACGAGGACATTTATATTTTTCTGTTTCAAAGATATTTACATTTTTGTCGATTAAACTTGGAATACATGATTCCGGAGAATTGGTCAGTAAGAAAAAAGGATTTTTTTTTTGAGGAATTTAGGTTTTCCCAAGGTTAGGGATGGACAAAAAGGGTCAAGTGAAGGTGGCCTCCTTAATAAAAATTCCAAAGGGTGTTTTCAATAATTGGGCTACATATATAAACACTAATAAAGGGCTTGAGCCTTTTATAGCCATATTATAGTGGTCTTGTAGGTGTTGGGCCTTTAGAGCATCAAAGTCCAAAAAGTAAAATGTTGTGTATTGACACTTAGTGGCCTTTTCTATAGCCATAAATCACGGACTGCTTAAATACTTAAGAGAACTTAGTAAATGCGTTTGGGCTTTATCATGGCAATGGTAGTAAGCTACCGTAGATTAAAATTTCAATTTGATTGAGTTTTTGGCCCATTCAGAAAATTTATTAGTATTTCCTTTTGTAATCCTCTGGGATTTTAACGTACTATATATACTATATCAAAATCAAATATAGCTAGCATAAGTTAAGTGAAAATATAAGTAATATTATTGTAAACAATTATAAATAATATCTCTTGCACTATCATTACAAATAATATATGTCATTAATTTGTTTAAAAAATTAAGTGAAAATATAATAACGAGAATCTTGTGACTGGTCCTAATTTTTTTCATAATCGGAAGAGAGACCAGACCTTTTTGCCTTTGTTTCTTTTTCAAAGTACAAATCTTAATTTCTTAAAGAGTCATTGTAAAAGTTTTGAACTTAATTATAATTGTATGTATATATATTGGGATAGGTAAGAAGTGAGGACTATTATTATATTTATAAAGAATTCTTATAATAATAGTACTTTATAAAATAATATGCCCATATAAGTGAATCTAATGATTGGAATCAACTACAATCTTACACATTTTTTTTCTGTAATTATTCATTTGTTACTATAATATTATAATGTAAAAATTTACAATCAAATTATAATTATATATGTATAAAATTAAGAAATATCATACTTTAATTTATTATATCTTTTCATATATATATATATATAGAGTCAGGATAAGGTCCGGACTCTCGCACGGTACTAAAATTCGGATTTTTTTTATATTTTTTTTATTTATTTTTAAAAAAAACAACAAAAAAAAAGTTTAATATTTTATAGAACTGGAATTTTTTAATAATACAGTATTTTTGGTATGATTTTGATACATATAACAAAACAAGTATGTACTGTATTATGAAAAAAATTTAGTTCTATAAAATATTAAAAAAAAATTAATTATTTTTTTAAAAAAATAAAAAATAAAATGACCTGCATTTTAATACCTAATCCGGACTATATATATATATATATATATATATATATAATTTTTACGATAACTGTAATTCTACTTTATCCGAACAAGTATATCATTTTCCTAATATTTTTGAAAAATGAGAGACCTCCATGTCTATTGCAATTCAACTTCCTATATTTGTCAAAATTCTTAATCTATCACCCGTCCAGCACGTGCTCATCATGGACTTATCATGTGAACCTCCTCCTTGTCTCTTCCTATCTCACTCTATGAACAACACAATGGTTCTCTTTCTCTCTCTCTCTAGCTATCACTTTTCACAGATTTACTCCTAACCTTTTAATAGCAGCCTTTTCATTTCTTTTCCTCGTTACTCTTCATTATTAATCTCTCTCTCTCTCGCACATCTTTTGCATAGAAACCACTTGCATTCAGGCCGATAAACCTTTCTCAATCCCGTCATTCCTTTTCTTTCACTCTCTCTCTAAAACTTAAGACCCCAGCTACCCTTTCTTCAATGTCGACGCTTCTTTTTCACTAAAACCCCAACTCATAATGGGCTGCTTCCACTCCAAAACCACGCACCTCCCTTCTCCAGATGACCCCTCCAAAATCGATTCAGGTATCTCTCTTATCAATATAAGAGAAAAATGAAATTAATTATCAAAAATACCAACTTTGTTCTTGCATTTGACTCTTCTTTTGTTCCAAGACAACTTTAACATAATTTTCTTACATTTTTTCTTTGTTTCATTGTTTGCGTTGTTGGGGTTTTCTTATATGTTTAGTTAATGGAGATAATTGTGGAGGTGAGGAAGACCAAGATAATAACCAAGTTCCCGTATTTAAAGAGTACGTACTAAACGAGCTTAAAAAGGCCACTAATGGATTCAGCAGTGACTGCATCGTCTCCGAGAGCGGAGAAAGAGCCCCTAATGTTGTTTACAGAGCAAAGCTCGATAATAATCGATTTGTCGCCGTTAAGCGTTTCTCCAAACAGTCCTGGCCTGACCCTCAACAATTCTTGGTACAATTTTAATTTTTTCCGTTTTTCCAGTTTCATTTAACACATACATGTACATATATCTAGAGAAGGAAAGACACGGACTTTTGAATTAAATAAAAGATCCGCATTTATTATATCTGTCTGCTCTAATCCAGTTTGTTGCTGAGAAATTGAAATTTTTTTCACAACCCTTTTTTAGCTTTCAGGGTTTAAGCTTAAGTGCGAATGTTATTAGTGTATAGTAATATATTATAGGGGGTTTAGGTTTTCTAATTTATACTCCAGGTTGGTTTTGACTTTTGAATTTATAATGATCAGGCGGAAGCAGCTGGAGTAGGGAAGGTTAGACATAAGAGATTGGTGAATCTTATTGGGGGTTGCGCCGAGGGAGATGAGAGGCTATTGGTGGCAGAGTATATGCCAAATGATACTCTGTCTAAACACCTCTTCCACTGTATGATACTAACCTCTACTTTTACTATTTTTTCAGTTTATTTCATTTAACTTAAAAGACTAATTCTTTTGATTTTAGATTTTCTTTTTGCTAGTTTTCCTCTATTAGGAAATTTAGAGTCCTCCAAGAATTGCTTCTATTGTTGTTCCTTAATAGGTTTAATTGAACAATGATGTACTCTTGCGTTTTGGATGTTTATCTGATTTGATGCACATGCATTCCTTCGAGCTGTATACCACTTTGCAAAATAGTTTCCACTTTATTGCATCCATTATCTTCTATTTGTGCAAGTGTCTCGACTTTTCTGGCAATTTTTAGTCCCACACATTTTATAATTCAGATGAATAATAGAGGTCCAATCTTTCTTTACTAGCAGACAGGTCTTGTCTGCTAGTTATTGTTCTCTTTTGTATCACCGTCTCTCAAACCAAAGGGCTATTAATTTCTGACATTGCAGCCTTGTTTGTTGGTACTTCTCTTTGGGTTGGAAAAGTCTCCTTTTTATTAGAGACATTGCAAATTATTATTATATTTTTTTGATAATTAGATTTATTATTGTTGCTCTATCATTAGGCATATACATATGACAAATACCCAGGCTGTGTACTACATATATACGCACACACATATATCTTAAATTGTTTCGTGCCTGTGCCAGACGAATGTGCAAGTTATCTTGTTTCCATGCTTCAGTCTTTTTTTAAAGCATTTATTTTCTTTAACTACTTTTTAATTTTGTTTGTTTTAGGGGATAAGCAGCCATTACCATGGGAAATGCGCGTACGTGTTGGATGTCATGTTGCACAGGCACTTGATCATTGCAATAGAGAAAACCGGAAGATATATTATGATTTGAATGCATATAGAGTTCTTTTTGATGAGGTATGTTATGCACATGCCTGTGAGCTACTTTATCGAGCTTTCTTCAGAAAATAGGAAGTAATTGTTTGTTCTCATGTTCTGTAGTGGGTGGGTCCAGTCGGGACAGGAAGGAATCAATTATCAATTACATAAGAAAAATGGAAATGAATTAAAAGGATGTTAGCATAACATCTGTAGCGACTGTAATGAAACCTCTAATTAGCATGAAAAGTTAAGATAAGAAGGGAGAAATGCCCTTTATCCATACCAATTATCTCGCAATTTATCTTTGAAATATTAATTTAATGATTAAATATGTGTTACTGAAGTTTGAGGTTAACACATGAGAGATATGCGCTTGTCAAAAGCAGACGCTAAGGAAGTTAGTGAGGTGACAGAACTGGTACGAGAGAATAGAGGGTTAGGAATCAGGGGGGAAATAGAAATCTTTTATTAATATGAAGGCCACCTTTTCGTGTATCAACGAAAAGGGGAAATAATTGTCTCATAAGTATATACCAAGTAATTTCAGTTCCTAGAAACTTGCAGTTACCCGCTCTTAGTTTTGGAGTTTTAGTCCTCTTTCCCCCTTTTTCAGCGACTCAGCAATCATGTTCATGTCGCAGCTGTAAAAATATTGTACTAGTATAATTCTTCAAACCAAAGTAAACACAAAATCCCACTCTTAACCATCTCTGATACACAATCTGGCCTGGTTGCTGCCTTGCTTTTTACAAGTAAGGGTATATCCAAACTTGTGGTTTAAATCAACTAGGTCGTCGCCCTTTCTTTTATGTCATGGTTAAAAGTCCTTGTTAGTGTTTATACTTGGCTTGCCCTCCCTTGTCTCTTTATGGGAAGTTTCTTAATCACAATAGGATTATCTAAAAGCAAAAGAGAATTAAATTAAAGGAGGAGAATGGCTACAAGCTAACTTGCTATCAATACTATGTTGGTAATAGTCATTTGTAGGAATATGCACATCTTTGGGCTTCATGAAGTTATTGATTACTAAACTGCCTATTTTATAAGATAATAGACACAGTAAAATTTGGTTACACGTAGATCTTGTTGTAGCTTTGATATTGTAGTAGATCATGTTAGAATCTTAATAAGTAGAGTTAAAGTTACTTTGCACTTGTGGCAGGATGGTGATCCTCGTTTGTCTAGTTTTGGCCTCATGAAAAATAGCCGGGATGGGAAGAGCTATAGCACAAACTTGGCTTATACACCACCTGAATTTTTGCGAACAGGTAAATCTTTCAGAATTGACTATCTGGTCATACAATTTCATTTTTCGTCTTCAATCACCATTTTAAATTTTGACGCTTGACATTTAGACTAGTTTGTCTGCATATTGTAGATGAAACTATTACTCTATCATGATAGGATGTCTGAACTTTCCTGAGTCTCGAACTTGATCTTTCTCCGGAATCGGAAGTATTTATATATAATGATGTAGGAGTAAATGGAGGTTTTAGTAAATGTTTATGGAAAAGTAGAATTAGTTGGAGATTAAAGTATAATCCTATAAGAAAAATTATATTAGTATTCTCCTAGGTTTTTGCTTGTTTGAAAGTTGAAACTCCTTGTTGATGCGGAGGCTTCTAAGTTGTAACACATTTTTGATCAGCCTCGACTGAATCAATCATTGAAGCCTTGTTGATGCGGAGGCTTCTAAGTTCCAACACTTTTTTGATCAGCCTGGATTGAATCAAGCATTGAAGTTGACGTTACATTAAAATCCTTGAATGCAGTAGTAAACTGCTTAAGAAATGAATTCATCAGGGTTTACTTTTGTCATTTTATCTTTTATTCTGACTGATGACTTGACAAACAATACCTTGAGCACTTTTTGTTCTTTTTACTGGAAGTATTAGTAGAAAATATAGACATTTATGTGATCCCTTCCCCATTCTTTTGCTCCATTGTGAGATTCAAGATCTACTTTTTTAACATTTCTTTGATAACTAAAGACGCCAGATGATGATTATTGAAAATGCATGTTCAGAACTTCAGATATCTGATTATATATTCTTATGCAGGCAGGGTTATCCCAGAGAGCGTCATCTACAGTTATGGAACAGTACTGTTGGATCTTCTGAGTGGGAAGCATATCCCTCCAAGCCATGTACAGTGCCTACTACCCTACTATTTAGATTTTTATATGTTTCAGTCTTTTAGGAGCCATCCCAAACTCAGTTAGAAATGTAATTCAATTTTATGGAACCGTGTCTGTATTTTTGTTTATGCTATCGAGAATACAAATGTCAACATCAAACAAATTTAAGCCTTATGACATGATCCTAAAGTTTTAGCTTATGGGTTACTCCAATCATTGCCCACTGCTTTTTAGATTGAATGGTTAAATATCATAATGTGCAGAAGTTCCCTTGGACTTACTTTTCCTACTTGTCGTTTCTTTGTTTTGAAATTTGTATTTATAAGTATAAAACATGGTGTATGAAATGTGAAGTATATGCTCCAACCAAGACAGCAAGTAGTGTAAATTAACTCAACCTGCAAGTTGTGTTGGTTAAGTTACTATTTTAATGGGTTGATTTGTCATCATATTTTGCTTTAAAATTGCTAATTTCTTAATAAGTAGTCTATCATGGCAAAGTGTTTAAAAGGAATTTGAATTTTCCAGGCACTGGACCTGATAAGGGGGAAGAATGTATTGTTGTTAATGGACTCATCATTGGAAGGGCAGTATGCCAATGATGACGCTACTAAATTCGTTGAACTTGCTTCAAAATGTCTTCAGGCTGAGGCTAGGGATAGACCTGATACCAAGTTTCTTATTACAGCTGTATCTCCTCTTCAAAAGCAAAAGGAGGTGACATTTTACATAATTTTTCTATATCATGCTCCTGTTTCTCTTAATTGTTTCAACTAATGCCTTTTTTATGGCTTCTATTGGTACATATACATTTGTTCATTTCTATAACCTTTTGATAAATTTATTTGGCATGTGTAGGTGGCATCTCACGCTTTAATGGGGCTAACTAAAACTGCGACAGTGGTACCAAGCATTCTATCTCCTCTTGGAAAGGCTTGTGCAAGGATGGATCTTACTGCTGTGCATGATATACTGCTTAAAACAGGCTATAAGGATGAAGAAGGTGCTGAAAATGAGGTAAATTGAACTGTGTATATACTAGAGTGTTGCAAATGTTTTCACTATCAACCATTTCTATACAGTACTAATAATTTCAAAGTGAAAATTTATTTCTTTTTCATGCAACTATAATATGATTTCTTTCTTAATATCTCCATGTTGTGGCTATGTCCAAACGATTATAATTGTGATGAAATTTCATGATTCTTGTATTTCAAGAATTGACCTTTTACAACTTTTCTTGAGTGGTTTGATGCACTAGCTTCTCTTATAATGTAATCTTTTGATGTAGCTATCGTTTCAAGAATGGACGCAGCAAGTGCAAGATATGTTAAACACAAAGAAGTTTGGTGATATTGCATTTAGGGACAAGGATTTCAAGAGTGCAATTGAATACTATACAAAGGTATATTAATGCAGCCCTCCTCTTAGACTCCTATCTGAGAATTTCCTTGAAGATATTTTTCTCTCCCGCTCAATAGTTGGCTACTTGGCTGGTATTTGATTAGACATGTCCAACTGGTCTGGTGGGTCTACTCCTATTTTAGTTTTATTCATATTCCACAATGCAATTTGATTATACACACACATTTTGAAGAAGAAATTGTTGGTTGGCATGGTAAACTGTAGAAGTTTAGTAATTTTCAGCAACATAATAATAGCTACTAAGACGTCCTTTCTTTTTGAAAACCTGCAGTTGGTAGTTATGATGTCTGTTCCATCGGCCACTGTCTTTGCACGAAGAGCCCTCTCCTATTTGATGAACGACCAAGCAGAACTTGCCTTGAGAGACGCCATGCAGGCTCAGGTTTGTATACCGGAGTGGCCAACTGCATTCTATCTGCAAGCTCTTGCACTCTCCAAACTTGGAATGGAAACTGATGCTCAGGACATGCTTAACGACGGGGCAGCATTTGACGCAAAGAAGCAGAACAGCTGGCGGAACTAGTGCACAAACTCGTGACAAAAATTATAGCGCTCCCTTTCTAACTGGGCTCTTTGTTCCAATTCTACAGTATAAATTTTAGTTAAATGAGGTCAGTGTTAGTGGTAGGGGGAAATTTATTATGAGAATCGCGATTTCAGGAAATGTCACCAAATCCCCTGTTAACTATACATCTACAGGTTGAGCAATATATATATATATATATATATATATAGATATAAGTTATCAAGTGGTTTTTGTTGTTTATCTGAGTTATCAAGTTATTTTCTTGTGCTGTAATTTTTATCCTTAAAAGGGTGTTCTTTCTTGGGCAAACATGCATTAAAAGTCAAATCAAGATAAATCTTGAATTCCCATTGCCACACCTCTGGCCTAAGCTTATCAAATAATGGTACATTTTCTAAATTTTGGTCAAACGTATTTTCTCGATAATTTTGACTTTTATTATAGCTTAGGATCTAAATTTTGGACAAACGCTTATTTTTAAAGTTGGTTGATTTTTTCTAAAATGTCATTCAATTTTTAATATAATTCTTATTTTGTCTTTTTATATTATTTTTATTTAAATTTTTAAATTTTATTTTACTTCACATAATTTACACGTCATGTAGTAATTTTTATAAATGGTGATCTCTAAATCAATGATGTTTTTCTTTTCTGGAAAAAATTTAAAATAAGGATTTTATTCATTTTTAGCAAATTGAAGCTCCTAAATTTTATTTTGTCCAAGCTGTCATGGAACCATATCCAAAAATGACAACTTTAGTATAGTATATTTGCTTTTGAAATGGACGGTGATCGTTTTAATTTAAAGGTCATTTCTTGGTCCACCAAAATGTAGTGGTAGTATATATAATAATGAATATTTAGAAGAAAAAAAAATTGAAAATTGAGAATACATTGGTAACATTAAAATTGTTTGGGTGGAAAATATGATAAAACCCACAAACCCGCAGCCAATAAATCGAAGGTTTTTTTTCCCTTGCAGAGTTCATATCAAAGGTACTTTCTTTTCTCTTCTTCTCTGTTTAGCTTATTCATTCCAATTGCTCCTGAATTCTCAGCTTTCAGTCAATAATCAACGCATTAAATTTGTGATTTTTTAGATTAAATTGATCAATTTATGATAGTTTTTATTGTCATATTTTTGTTATGATGAGTTGGTTTGGAGAGAATTATTGTGAGGGATCATAACGTGAGTTGGGGTTTTAGACGGGCTTTAGTAAAGGGTTAAATTGGTGTTTACTTTTTGCATTAGCTATGTCTGGAATATTAGAATAATTGATTTGTTTGATAAGAAAAAATATAGTTATAAGGAGAAATTTCTCGATTGGAGGGAATTATGGTGAGTTTTACTTCTTTTATGGACATGAATAAGGTCAGGCATGAAGCTTACCAAAAAGAGATTTAAGTTTATGAGCTGGAAAATGTTTCTTCATTGCTAAGAGATTTTCGTAAAAAAAATTTGTTTTAGCAGAGGAAATGATAGCCAATTAGAGCACAATTTTTGTATATGAGATTATTTTTTTAGCTTTTGCTAAGACTTCAATTTGTGTCGATGGAGCCTTGTCTATGCACCGGCAAATCTTGTTTCCAGTTTGGTCACCTTGGTCCATTTCATCTTTCAAATGCACTTGACCCTACTTGATTTAATTCTATGAGATTGTTCTCTTTTGCGATAATGGATTCCAAATTACGAAAAAACTTCATCCTTTATACGGTATTTTGTTGTTATTCTTCTTCTTCTTGGTAATTTGTTGCTTTGTTTGAATTGCATCCTTGAAGACTGATTAGGAGAGAAGCTTGATCTATTATTTGTATCTGCTACTATTAATATAAGATATTCTTAAATGGTGTCTTTGTCAAATATCTGGCTGAAAAAGGGAATGCATTATCTGTAGATGGTTTCTATTCTTAACGGTGTGTTTGTGATTTTTATTTTGGGGAAGGGAAAAGGATGGGACGAGAAAGTCGGAACGCTATTTCTTTCCAATTTTAGAAAGAAAGCGTCCTAACTTCCCCCTCCCATTCCTTCTAACCTCCCTAAATAAAATGCACAAACACAACATAAATGGTTTCTTTGTCCAAAAGGATGTTTTGTTAGTTGATTTCTTCTTTATTTACCATTTGTCTGTTATGAGAATTAAGTTTAACACAAAATAATATTTAGCTTAATTTGTGCTAAAAATAGGAATGCATAAAGGTAGATGGTTTCTGACAAAACCAATGCTTAAATAATAGTTGATTCTACTTTTATTTACTATTTATCTATTATGAGAATTATGTTTAACACAAATTAATGGTTTTCTGGATTTAGAAGAAGCTTTTACATTTTATGGATATCAGAGCATCTTGTGAAGAGTCATCATTGGAGCTGGCTAGGGAGTTGCTTGTCACCATCTCTTACTCAGGACCAGATAACATTCTTGATTCCTCTACAATTGAAAACTTTAGCAGCAAAGACGTGGCTGTCACTAATAACACTGACGGAGCTGACGATCTAAGCCTTTTAAGGTCCAAGCTGATCTCAATTTCTAATATCCAATCTCCAGATTTCAGTGTGACCTGGTGCAATGGGCACCCATGAGGATGGGCTATGATAATGTGCCTGTTATGGAAGATTCTTGTTAATAAAAGTTCATTGTGTTTTAGAACTTCCTAGTGTATGTGTGAGCTTGTGTCAGTCAGTTTGTTCTGTGTTCTGTGTTCTGTGATTCTGATGATGTTAATGTCCGAAAACTTGTACAAATGTTGGACTAAATAGAATTGAGCATTCTGATAAACTCTCCTCAAAAATGGAAAGTTTTAAATGTTTGGTTCTTTCATGTTTCATATTGTTCATGTGAAGGGTAGTGTTTTATTTTTCAGATCGAGCAGAAGTTGGTTTTCTTATCTTCTTTTTTTGTTTTTGCTTTGGTGGGTACTTCTCAATTATATTATAATTACACCTTATGTTCCGAAGTTAGAGATATATTTTTTGAAGTCATTTTGTGAAATTTTAAAATTCTAAATTTGATATGAATTCAAAGGGATTGCTTGCTTGTGACATCATCCAAATGGTGTCTGATCTTGGTATATATTGTAGTGGGATGTGGAGTGACAATATATTAGTAAGAAGTGTATTCTCGTCATTAAAAGTATCTTTTTGTGGCTAAATGTATATTGAAGAAAATTGGGTGAAAAATGTAAAGGTAAATGTAGGAAACTAATTATACAATGCGTGCCATTACAGTGCATAATTCACAGTTATAATCGCAGAACTTTGTCAGTATTATAGCACATGATAAGAACTTGAGTAAGAAAATCGAAAGCAAATGCAGTAAAAAGATGGAAGACATCGATGTGCTACATGAAACAGAGCAACATTAAAACTGAGGAAGTGGAACATAGAGTAACAATGGGAGCATGATATTGAACCTGCATTTGTTGAAACAGGTCAGCTTAAAAAGCTCAACCAGTTGGTCCATGTTCAATTAGAGCAGACATATATATATATATATATTATATTTAGTGCAGATTCTAGTGTGCAGCATTTTCCTCTTCACAGAATCTTGTGTAATCGTTTGCATCCATCAAAGATTCTAATTCAGATAGATTGTGTGGCTTCACCTTGATTATCCATCCGTCTTCATACGGACTCGAATTGACCTTGAATAAAAAATAAAAATATATCAATTGAGCTATAGATAGTTTCATGATACTTACTTTGTTTGCTCCATATGAAAATTTTGAGTTAAGAAAATATTACCAAGCCAGGTGTTTCAGTCAGCTTTGTGTTGACCTCGACAATCTCTCCTGAGATTGGGGAATTAATATCACTGGTGGCTTTAACACTTTCCACATTTCCAAACCCTGTGCCTTGAGTAACTGAGGCACCAGGTTCTGGCAGCTCTACAAACACCACTTCTCCCAGATGGTCCTGTATTTTAAAGTTTAATTTGGATAAGGAGGTAGTAGAAATGGCTTCATTTTGTTTGCAAATAAATCAAGTTACATAGAAATAATGTTTAACATAGCAGATAAAAGATGAGAAAGAAACCTGAGCATGATGAGTGATGCCAATAGTAGCCACTTGATCCTCATGCTTCACCCATTCATGTGAAGATGCATACTTCGCCCCATGCAAAACTGCATAAATAAATAAATATATCATCAATGATTTTAATTGTAAAATTAATTAAATGTTGAAGTAGATAGAAACAAATAAAAGGAAGTGCATGGTAGGTAGGTAGGTATGTACCAGAGAAACATCTGGAGAGAGAAAATGGTGCAGTAGGAGACAGAAGAGTTCTGGAAGCAGACGAAGCTCTGAGTGCATTGGCAGCTGAAGAAGCCCACAATCTAAGAGCCATGTTTCTTCTTGACGATAGAGGAAGAGGAGGCTCAACCCAAAAATGCAAATAAAAAGGAAGAGGGGCACTGTTTCCTAACTATATTATCTAATCCTATACCACTGGTGGACAATCAAAGCCTCATCTTACCCACCCCACCCTTCAAACTTGAGCACTAAATCCCAAGGGCCCAAGGGGATGGTTACATAGATTATTTTTTTAATGCTATTGGCTTCATAATTTTCTTACCTTTTTTTCTATACATTTACTCTCTACGGATTATTTATTATTATTTAACTGGGAATAAATATTTGATATTTTCATACCAAAGTATGGTATTTTTACCTCCTGTTCATGTGAGAGGCTGATGTGAAAATATCATATTTTCTTATGAATTTATCAATTTCTTATTAAAATATCAGTTATTATAATTTTAATATAATCTCTCCATTTCAAGTTATAAGATTATTATTTACTTTTAAAAATTAAAATAATATATTTTTAAACTTAAAATTGAAATGATTTAATTATGAAATAACAAATGAGTAAAATAGTGTGTTAGTTTTCTATCGATGTGAGGATATCTATATTCATGGGCTATTTTTGGGCTATGGAATCAGGCCTAAGTTTTGGGCAAGGGCCCAATAACTTCCTATTCCAAACAGAAGTTTTGTTGGATTGAAAATCGTCGTATTCCGCACAGCGTAAGGAATACAAACGGAGATGATGGATGGTAATGGTATGCTCAAATCCTGCTCATGATCATCCATCCTCTGTAAACTTGTATAAGCATCACATATTACATATACATATGTATAGTTAGTTATATATGTATCTATATATCAAATTAAAATGAATGAGATTATTGAGAGTGATCGCATCAACGGAGAGGAGAAGAGCGTTGAAATTGGTCTCAAAATCATTGGTCCTTCTCCTCCTTCTCGCCTCAATGTCCCCTCTTCCATTAAAGTATACCTTTCTCTCTCCCTACTTGTATTCACGTATGTATGTGTATCTCTATATAAGCTAATTTTTATATTATCTGTGAATATTCTTAGCCTTGTCATTGTGAGCTAGGTTTTTTTATTGAAATTGAATGATACTTGAGGTCAAATCACTACTCTTTTGAGTTTATATTAGTGAAGCAATTTTTTTTGGACAATTAGCTTTAATGGAACTGTCCCATTGTAAACAATAATATGCATAAATAGGTAGACCCCTTTTTTTTAGGTGGGAGCAATGGTAGGAAGGTAGCATCTTGTTTGAGCCAAGCACAAAATTTGACTTAATATTGTAAAAATTCAAACTTTGTCTTACCTATCATTCTCCTACTGTAGTATGCCAAAGGTTATATCTGGAATGAAACAGATATATCAGATTACTATATATTTTCACGTTGAATGAATGAATTAATTTTGTCTTGGTCCAAGTTCCTTAGGTGTTGAGGACTTTAATTTTGATAAAATTTGTGAAATGAAGGATGTATACTGTTGTAAAGCTTGATGATATGTTTATGGTTGTGTTTCTTCTTTAAATAGGTACATGATTTGAGAAAATTGATTGCTGGGAATGCTGGTTTGCCTATTGAAAATTTGAGGCTTATTTTGTGGGGAAAAGTGTTGCATGACAACAAAAATGGAAATGATGTGTCCGTTCAACTCCAGGATAGAGGTGTTACATTTAATTTCAATTCATTTAGTCTCTTAAGTAGATATTTAATCTTATACATTTCTATTAATGGAAAAAGAATATGGTTTTAATTTTTTTCTCTTCAGTGAGGTGTAAAGTTTAGATATCTTATCTCTAACTTGTCAAGCATTGTTAGTTTAATCATCATATTTCATTTACAAGGACTTTTCAAATGTAACTAATTCTCATTTGCATTGGTTGTTTTGGTAAAAGATTTGACCTGAGAACAGTATCTTTGAGTTAATGCACACTTTCAATTTGTTACAAAGTATATAATATTATCATTTCTTATCAAAAAAGTTAAATAAACTGAAATTGTTTCAGTTTGCTATTGTTCTTATAAGCCTTTTTTTTATATATAATTGGACAAATTTTTTGCTTTTCTGATACATGTATTAGAAGAGATAGGAGACAAAGATATTTGAACCTGAAAGTATATAAGAGCAAAAAACAAAAACTATACTGAAATAAAAGCAGCACCCATAAAAACTGCAATTTCAGTCCACAAGATCAGCTGAAAAAACAAAAGAAAGATCTAATTACTCCCAATAATGCATTAGGCACCCACAAATAATGAGTTCACATAAAATCATAGTTGTCATGGCGTCCTCTAGGCGACGATTAGGCGTCCTGACGTTGGAGAAGGGTAAGGCAACGCCTTGGACGTTGAGCCGCCAAGCCTCACACATTGGTAGCGGACCCAAGTTAAGTGATTAAGTTATTTTTTACCATGACTCATCATAACTCATGTACTTTTTCAATTTCCTAAGTGACTCATGACCTTAACCTAACTCATGACCCTACTCCTTTAAATAAGAGGAATGCTCATGTGGAAGATGGAAATGACTTCATAGTTGATGACTTTGTTTGAGTTATGACTAGAAACAAAGTATATATTGTGTTAGTTATTATGTTTTGGGTTTTAGAGTATATAAAATTTTATTGTGTAATATACTTTTGAAATAAAACAAATAATGTATAAATTGCACATTATTAACGACTTGCGGTTGCCATGGTGGGGGTCTTATCGTCTAGGCGTCCTGGCGGTCAACTATCACCACGTCCCGCCTTGGCACCGTGACAACTATGCATAAAATTCTTTTGAGGTTTAGAACCCTCTATTCACTTAAAATGCCTCTTATACTGTTCCAGGCAGCAGTCCGCCGAAGGCAAGAAGAATAACCATCCATGTATATCCGCTATGCTCCTATCCATGCTAGATCTCCAAGATGACAAAAGATCTAAAACTATTTCATCATAACCCAATAGTACTCCGTAGAGGAGAACAAAATAGATCTCTCTCTTGCATAAAACAATGAAATAGAACTATCTCCAGCTTCCTTGTAGATAAAGGAATGGTTAGCAATAACCACAAGGTTAAAGACTTAAAACTGTTTCTTGTGTTGTTGTAAAGAAGTCACGCTTTTTTTTCTTTGTTTTTGTTTTCGCGTGGTGCTCGGATCTGTGAGGAAAAATGATATCAGTCAGCCTCTGCAACTGACATTAAATGGATCAGACTCTTGAGGGCATCATCCTTTACTTCTTCAATTACCTGTTTTTCATGGTCATCAAGTTTCAATTGCATAGATGGGTTTCTTGATGTTGTTCTATTAGATGAGTTGTCCCTTTGGAAGACAACTCTCTTGTTAACCACAGCCTGATCTGAATGGGTACTGATAAATACCTTTTTTTCCATTTTGGTAGAACCTTTGAGAAACAAGTATTTCTTACAAATAAATGGTGCTTCTCGTTGCATAATATCATCAAAGCTTTTACCCGTATATCTGCTTGGCCTTTTTCTTTCTTGTTTTTTTGGATATATCTTGTTCATAAATTTTGAATATTGAATGGTTTCTGTCTTTTACAATCGAAACCCTTTTCTGCTTTTGCCTTGGTTGTTTGACTATTAGAATCTACATTAGGACCTGTATGTTTCAACTTTTGAAATGAATGAATACTTCTATTGATTTCTAGATTCCATTATTGTTGCTGTCAAACCAAAGCCGCCTGCTAAACATGTTCGAGATGGACTAGATGAGGATGACGATGATGATCTGGTAAAAACTGATTAAGTAGTTCCACAGAATTATAAAGTGGTATTTGCTTTGTTTTTGTCAAAAATCATAGCCTCTTACTTTTTTTTCATTTTTAAAATTTAGAAGTTTCAGCTTCCACAATCGACCGGTGAATTGAAGAGGAGGCTTTTCACTTTTCTACATGTTAAGTTGAAGATACCAGGTAAGCTCATTCTGCATCGAGGACTTTGCATTTTTTGTCAGCCTTGTTTATTTCTTTTGGATGATTACTTCTTCTGCCATATTGTACTCTTCTTTTTATTTGTCTAATAATGAGCTTTAAGGTGTGAACGACTAGTTCTGACTATCTGCTTCTTTTCAATTGATAGATGTTCTTCTGCTGGCAATTTTCTCTCTCAGTATAAAATTATGGGCAGTTATCATCTTGTGGTTTATCTTGGCTCCTGTTGCCCACAGATGGGACATAGGACCTCTATATGTAAGTCTAGTTGTTCCTCTTGTTTCTTTCCCTTGCTAATAATACGTAGGAAATGTTTTCATTTTGGTTGCATTATGATACATATATGCTTTGAGATCATGCTCATGAAAATAATGTGCCCAAAACAAATTGAATTCTATTCTTGTATTCTCACTTGTTATGGAAGAAGGCAGAGGAGCTAGCCATTAGTCACATGGATTAAAAGATGCAAATAACATCATCTTCATTGACTTGAATCCTTTAACATTATACCTAACCAGTTGTGTCACTAATTGCTTGCCTATTTATTCAGATACTTGGTACAGGCTTTGCTATCATTTTCATTAATCTTGGAAAGCGGCAGCATGGTGATATGAGGTATGTCTACTACTAGTGGATGAAGTGTTCTTAATTTGATACAAGGTGGTTATGGTTCTCTTGTTAGATCAAGATAATACCTTAATCCTTGCACATTCTCATAATTTTAACAATACATATCTTGTGTTGTTCTTGTTTGGTATCTAATGAAAACAAATTACATTACATTTTTCTGGCAAATAAAATATGGGAATTTTTATTTCCACAAGTCCCCCCTCACATGAGTGACAAAGACCTTGTGGAAATTTTTAAAAGACTAGTGGAAATAACACTTAACTAGAAATTCCCTCCGCCGCCCCCACCCACCCCCCCCCCCCACCGGGCACGCGAAACCATCACTCCCCCTTTTACTCTTTGGAAGAAAAAAAAGAAAGAATCAGATTGTTGTCAGAGTGGAACTTGATTAAGTGTGGAAACATGGCAAACTCCTTTATTGTTCATCTCAGTAGGGCAGGAGGGTGTGTAGCGCATATGTATTTCTATCTTGTTTGTGGGGTCTGTGGGTTAATCTTTTCTTGTGTGTTTGTATTTATTCTTCTTGAGCATACTGTTAAACAAAATATGACCTTGCTGATTCTTTTTTTTGTTTATTGTGAAACGTCTGCAGTGCATATTCTATTTTCAACGAAGATTTCAGAGAACTTCCTGGGACGTTTAATGCAGATCGTGTTGATAGAGATATCCGAGCAGGCCAGATTTGAGAGTGTATGCTATTTCTTGATGAAACCTTGTCGAGGGTTTGTTGAATTGTATGTATGTATTTTTAGACAGAAGTGACTGAAAATATTACCAAAGCTTTGTTCAAAATTGTGCTCTTTGCTATAGTAGTTTTACAATTCTTTTAGGGCACAACCAAAATTGGGTATTATCAATGATAATTCCAACATCTTATGACGGTGAATGAGATAATTATGTATTTGCCAATTTTGTATACAGGATAATAAAGTTACCAACTGAAGCATGATTCTTTTTCCCTGAATAGAGTTGGTATAAATTTATTTATTTATTTTGTGAAAATTGGGTATTATGTGTGCGCTAATTGACACGAGTCAATATAAAAATCTTAAGCAAACTTGTCTCAGATTTGAGAGTGTGCGCGCTATTATTTGATTTCTTGATCGATCAAACCCATGCCTGTCTGTCTGTCTGTCTGTCGAGGGTTTGTATATATCTTTAGATACAACTGACTGAAAATATAAATTACCAAAGGCTTTAGCTCTTAATTAATTACCTTACCTGTATTACGTAGTTTTACAATCCTCCTCACGCCAGTTCCTAGGTTCTTTTACAATGGTGAATGAGTTAATTCCAAAATTTTGCAAATAATTTTTTATACAGAATAATCAAGCTATATATATACCAACTGATCAACCATGAAATTTTGTGAATAGAGGAGTTGGCATACGTACTAGAAACTCCTCTGTGAAATTTGATGCTTGGGAGATAACGGACACTTGTCCACATTATATTAAGTCATTGATTTCTTACTTTATAAGCAAACTTTTGAGCTATTAAAGTCTTTGATTTCTTACTTTATTTAGATAATATAGATATGGATGGATGGGAACAGAATGCATGCAAGCATATAAGAGACAAGATCTGCCAACTAATTTCAGCATATGGAGGAGGGCAGCAGTGGTATATATATATATATAATCCCTTTCAAGGGCATACCTCTTTATTTTACGTACAATGCTCACCATTTTTAACGACGGTTCGATTCGTCGTTATATAACAGATAAACGGTTTATATGTTATGACGATAGTTCGATACGTCACTAAAAACTAAGATGACGGTTCTCTAATATACGCGACAAACTCAATCGTCGTCCGGTCCGTCGCTAAAGGTGGTAAGCAAGGTACTCCCTCCATTCCTAAATAAATGACGTTTTAGAAGAAAAAATTTGTTCCAAATTATCTGTCGTTTACAACTTTCTAGGAAAATAAATTATTTACTTTCCTATATCAGCCTTACCTTCTCTCATTGTCCCAAGAAATTCTCACCCTTAATATTAATAGTTTTCAACTTCCCATAAAGGGGTAGTGATAGAATTTCACATAAATTTTAATGATTAAATGATAGTATTAAATGACTTTCTTAATCCATGTGCAAAAACCTTAAACGACACTTATTTAGAAATGGAGTATATAAGATGAAGGGTATACCATTGATCCTTCCCGTGTGTGTATATATATATATTGGCAATAGTAATTTGTTTTGTTTCCAGGTATGATGGATCATATTTATATACTCAATTCGTTCCTTAATATAGGTCGTTTTAGACATGTGCACAATAATTAAGAAAATGATTGAAAAACATCAACTATACTATCAATTATCTATAATACCCTTCACCTCACTCATCTCATAATGAAAGATTTTTATTGGGAGAAGGAGAGAAAGACTTAAGAGTAGAGGATTAATATAGGATAATGATAAATATGGATAAAAAAAATTAGGTGAAGTAATAAGGGATAATTTGAGAAAAATAGTGATTAATTTTTTTAGATAACCACATACGACAAATAATTAAAAATAATAAAAAAATTCTAAAATAATCTGCGTATAAGAATAGAGATAGTATATGATATGATATGATATGGTTAGCTGAACCTGTCTGCCTGACCATAACCAGTTAACCACCCGCCCCCAACATATGATATGGTTGGAGCGATGGTGATGGATTTAAGGTCAAATTCATGGCTTATCATGTGCCTAGTAATACTAGTATGTATTACTCTATTATTTTTACATAGTTAATTTTGAAAGGCTTATTTAATACACAGGGAGTGAGCAACAAAGACCTACTCTTGTGCGCCTGAAATCATTATCACAAAGTCGTATTAGGAGGCGCATGCACTGCTATTAAATACTCCTTCCCTTCCAAAACTAACAACTCCTACTACAATATACTACTCCACATACATAATACACTTTAGTAACTTCTAGATCCAAAATCAATTTGTGATGAGCTCTAACAATTCAAAAAATATGAATTTAATTATTTTAAAGCGTTATTAATTATCATATTTATTTATTTATTCTAAATTTACGTCTTTAAGAGATTGACTTTGAAAAGAATTAAAATTTATTTTTAATTTTGGAATTCAGAGCTAGATTATATATATATATATATATATATATATATATATATGCTTATTTATTAAAAAACGTAGTTGATTGTGTGTTTAATAACAGTAACACTTACACCTCCATAATTCAAATTGAGTTTTAAGGGGGGAAATTAGAAAAAGATGATCACTTATATATATATTCTCAAAACTCAAAAGTGAATATATGTTTTTGTGTTTTATAGGTGGAGCAGATCACCCGGCACTCTAAATTAAAAAAAAAATAAACACACACACACACTCATACTCATATATATAGTGGTGTGAATGGTTGGGTCGGTAGGTAGTGGACCTAAGCCTTATATATATATATATATATATATATATATATATATATATATATATATATATATATATATATATATATATATGGTGGATGTGTTAATTTTGTCTTGGGTTTAGGTTCAACAATTTTATTGATTTGAAACGGTTGAACAAGAACTCAATTCCACACATACACTTAAGATTTAAATAAAGGAAATACGTACGTGCTAGAAGTAACATTAATTAACAGTCTTCCTTAATTAGTTGAACTATATATATATATATATATATATATATATATATATATATATATATATATATACCTCACATAAATATTAATTTAAAATAAAAAAAAAACTATATAGATAGATATATGAAAATGAAACAAAGAAGCAGTTAATGGTGTTTGTGGTTGTATATGTTTGATACACATTAAAAAACATGCATGAATCGATATCATGTATCCAATATTCTTGATAATAATGACGTTATAAATGCATATTGTATCATGTAATGATAAGCATATGATGTTTCTGAAACATATAAATTACATATGTATCTAGTATTATAGTGTAGTGTACGTAGTTACGAGTTTTAACGATATAGTACTTGTTACAAATGAACTTTATACATACATATTAATTATTGTAATACAAATTTATAATAATACTAGGTGTACGTGGTGCATATAAATAATTATTTATTATCAAAAAACTTTATAATAATATATTAAAAAAAGACTCCTAAAAATAAATCTTAAAATATCTTGGTCTTCTCTCTAATCTTTAAATAATATAATTAATAAGAGTCATTATGTATTACGATAAATTAAAATTGTGAAACGTTTTAATATAAAATTTGATATAATTATAAGAGCACTCTACTTATTACTTATCTCATATTATTACAAATATTTATTTATGTAATTGAATAATAATAAAAAATAATATAAATATTGGTAATATATATTATTTTTTGTGTAATAATAAAAAGATGGGATTGGTTGAGTGTGGGGATGACAAGTGTTGGAACTTGTGTGGCTTATAACTATGAAATAGGCCAAGTGCAAAGCGTAGCGGAACGGAGTGAAGCACTGGCCCATCAAGTTATGAACCGAAGGTTGGGGGTGCGGGGGGCTCTGTCCCTCGTGGTACAGTACGGAGTTTGTGCAGCACCAGCGCAGGCCGCGCCAATACAGAGCTATGAGTGGTGCGGGGCGCACCATGTTCAGTGGAAGTTCTAAAGTACCTGTGCGGGGGGCGTCGATAGGAGGGGCGGGTGCGTCAATCTCGGTTCAAGTTCTGGAGTACTAGCGCGGGGGCGTGCCAAGGACAACCTAGAAGCGACGTAAGGCGTGCCATGTTCGGTGAAGTTCTAGAGTACCTGCACGGGGCACGCTGGTGGGAGCATAGGGAGCGCCAGTCTCGATTCAAGTTTTGGAATACTGGCGCAGGGCACGCCAGGGACAATTTAGAAGCGGCGCGGGCGCGCAGGTCGGCAGATATCAGTTTTAATAGTTTGGTTTTCGAATGACATTATAGATATTGTAAATCTTATCTAACTGAATCAAGTTAAATAAGAAAAGGAACGCTTTTCGTGGACTATTCATATTAAGAAATCATGTAAATTTTTTTGTTAATTTTTTATTATCGTGTATGAGATTTAGTTCTAGCAAAAATGAGTGGCAATTGCAATGCCCGTCGTTGACGGCACGTAACAAATTAATACAGAAAATGAAATAACAATGAATATTATTACTATTATTATTATGTTCTAGTAGTAAAGTCAACGAATCACGTCCTGGTCGTATTATTGACAAATAATTCCTCCAATCTCCCATTAATTTCTCATGCAACGAGTGGACCCCACATGCCTCCTTACCTACACCACCTCTCCAAAATCAAAACTGCAAATAAATTTGAATATTTGATTATAAAGCCTCAAGGTTTTATAATGGTTACTCTTTCCGTCCTTTAATATAAAATTTTTTTAGAATTATATATAAATATTAAAAAAATAATTATATAATATTAAATATTTATATTATTTTTATAGACAAAAAAAATTATTATTTATTAGACAAAAAATAGTGAGAGAACCAATTAGTAGTAGTATTTATTACTTGCGGTAATATTAAAAATTAAACAATTAATACTTATTTGAAATTCTAAAACATCATATATTAAGGTACACATTTTTTCCCCTTCTAAAATGTCTTATATTAAGGGACGGAGACGGAGGGAGTATTTTGATAATTTTAAAAGGCGTTCAATTTATTTAATTAATTTTATATTTATAAAATAATTATCATGTTTTATTATAAAGCATTTAGGTTTTATAACCGATAATTTAATAATTTTAGATCCCATCTCAATCTAAACACGAGAGAGTTCAACTAACTTCTTCTTAATTAATATGCATGACTTGAGAATGAATATGAACCAACATATTTAGAAAATAAAATATTAATCAAGTGCATGTGGTGATGCATGCCTCCCCCAAATAAGATCTAACTTTGTTGTGCATTGCTTTTAATATATATTAAAATTCCTATAATATGCATGCATGATATCAATTGGCTCAAGACAATTAATTACTAGTTTATTATATATATATATATATATATATATATATATATATATATATATATATATTAGCTTTAGTAATCCGTAGGAATATTATAGAATTAATATGATTATTTTCAGATAAATAGATAGAAAAAAAATAAACTAAAACTTGTCCCGATCTTAAAACTTGAAAGGGTAAGAAAATGAGTCCGACAAAATATTGAGATTATTTCGAAGGACATTGCCCCTCATTTCAAATGGCGGCTACTGCTGCTACTATTACTACTACTCGTCTTTCATGTTTAATTATATTATTTCCATTTAATTATAGAGGGAGGGATACATTTGATGATAAAACAACAAGTAAGAGAGTAATTAATTTTATGACTAAACTTATTACGTTGTTTTGGTCAACATAAATCAATTATTGTTGTGGGCCGCGTGACAATACATAGTATTGTCGTTTACTTTCAAGAATCAGCGCAAACCAACAAACTCATTGACTTTCCTGACACCAATAAAATATGTACTTTACTCCTCTTATCCTAATAATTTAAGTATTTAAATAAAAACAGAGAATATATATATACTCCACCTAAATAGTTTCCCGCCTTTCACATACAAAATCCTACCCCTACCCTCTCTCTTTCTCTCTCTTCCATAAATACTATACTAGTTAAAAGCTGAATTTCTTTGACTTGTGTTCCAAAAAGCACAGTACCGATTACTAATATGATGGACTAAAATATAATACTACTACGAGGATTTGATCGTTTTTAGACGAATAAAACTTTTACAATTTAGTTGTGATTTTATATACATAATGAACAAAAATGTATTCTTTTCTTTTTCCTCAAAAGAATAATTTAATATATAATATTTTTTATCTTTCAAAACTCAATGATTAGTAATTAATTTAAAGAGTCTGTTAGTGTCAAAAAATACATATCATTTTATATAATATTCTGGAGTTACTCAAAATAAATTAAAGATTTTTATGTGTAAAAAATATATTTTGTTATATAATAATAATAATAATAATAATAATAATAATAATAATAATCGAAAAAATAAGTTAAATATCATATTCTTTTCTTTTGTTAAACCCAAGAGAATTAGGAAATTCGTGGCCCTTTTGACTCTCAATGCCAATTGACCCCACCCTCACTCTTATTCTCTCTCTCTCACACACGCACAAATACACACACACTAGAATAATATAGTAGGTACTGGTTGATTATATCTTTCTAGGACTGAGTAAGTAATTAAATTGGAATCAAAATTACATTAAAATCATACAAATTGTACCAATTAAAATTGTACTAACAGTTTTTGCGTATGTTGCGGTTTTAAGTTGGTTGAATAACTAAATTTATGGTTTCGGTTTGGTTACTAGCCAAAATCGCAACCATAAAACCGAAACTGCACTATATGTGTGTATGTATGTATGCACCATTCACCGCGCATGCTACAGAATTTGGGAGAAGTGAGTTTGGCACTATCTTGTATAGCTTAATTAGTATCTCTCGTCCAACCGTAGTAGTACTTGGTGATTTAATTTTACATAACATTATGTACTTCTTAATGATGAAGGTGGACATTGTGCAATGAAATCAACTCAAAATTACTATACTAGTTTTTTTATTTACTTATTGTACGTACTTGTTTTTCTCTCATTGATGACATTTTTCCCCTATTTTATTTATGTATGTATGGGTGTGCAAACATTATGGATGGAACATAGAACATAATTTTTTGGCATTCAAATAAGTGCTGATAAGACTGAGAAAAGTCCCCCACCTACTCCTGTATTCAAGAAATTAAAAGACATGCACGGAGGTTAATTGCTCATTTTATAATTTGATTTAGAAAATATTCTACAGTTTCCATGTAATGAAGAAGTTGTTGCAGAAAAAATTTATATTTTAGATAGTTTATAGTTTTCATTGTTGTATTTGTCTACATTAATGAACTTATATCAATTTCAAAAATAGAGAGCTTATTTTATATCAATTGTTGTTTCAATTGGTTTTGGAACCGAAACCGCACCAAATGAATCCGTATCGCACTTTTAAAATCGCACCGCACCAATCACAAGCGGTTTCATGTGCGATTTTGGATTTATCAAACCGCACCTAAGTGGTTTCGGATGCGATTTCGACTTCAAACAGCACCAAACCGTACCATGCTCACCCCTACATCTTACTAACTCTTAATAAATCACCTCTTATTTGTTAAGAAGAAGCATGAAATTATTTAATAAAAATATTTTTATATCTTAATACCTCTAAATTGTTAAGACAGAAAATAAAATTTAAACTATTCAGAGTTGGGTTTGAACAAAATTGATTATTTTTAGACAAAAATAATGTGACGCCCCCAAAATTAGGTATACATCACCCATCTTGAGTCACCAGATACATGGTACAGAATTCAAATACAACTTAATAATACAACTATCGTGTACAATACGACAGAACATAAACTGTGAATTTGAATACAAATATTGTCTTTTAGAGAGTATCCATACTCAAAAGAAGTCCTCATTACAATTATTATCACACTATTACATAGAATAGTGAGGACTACTAATGCTATCATCTAGGACCATCACTCTGTTCCCCGACTAGTCCCAGCTATGTTCTCATTTCCTGAAGAGAACAGTGAAAGAAAAGGTGAGCTCAACTAGCCCAATAAGAAATATTATGACTAAGATAATGTAGAATAAATTATCATTAGTCTTCAACAATGTTAAACTGATAAAATACAATAGACATCAATTTTAACTGCAGCGGAACCAATAATCCATTAAAAGAGTCAAGTAGAAAATAAAATCTACTATCTTTTATGATTTAAAAGGCTTTTCATGACTTTTATCGCTGAGACTTAGCTAAAAAATAATCCACATCATCGAATCACCCCTGCACTACGGCCAATGATATTCTTTAGTATCACGACCACGAATTATCCATGCACAACGGGCCAAAGATAATCGTGTTTTCATCAACGGTCCTGATCATGCCATAAAATAATTCATCTTTGCACTACGGCTAAAGAGAATCTATAGCCATAATCATACCAAAAACTGTCCATCAATGCACTACGGGCCAATAAGAATTTTTTTCACATCATTTGTAATATTACGGTCATGATTACACCGAATAATCCCTGGTCATAATCATACCAAGTCCATCTATACACTACAGGCCACAGATGACTTTCAACATAATATAAACATGAGGATGATGACAATGATATAAGAATTCAATAAAACAAGTTCAAGAATTAATTTGTCCAGGAACTAATAACGTCCAAATTGTCAATATGATACTTTTGTGTAGAGTAAAATTCAAGAATGCTCAGAAGAATATTTTCATGAAAAGATACTGGATGAAGCGCAAATATCAAGGATATTCTACTAATTTGATGGAGTATAGAAGTCAAAACTTTAACCAACTGAGTATAATTAAGAATGGAATAACAAAAGAAATCACCATGCATGCGGTACTTCTCATAGACAGGTTATTCTAACAGAATAATAATAACGGAATCAGGTCAGGTGAAATTCACACCGACAGGATGTTCCAACAGAATAATAAAGACGGAAACAGGTCCGGCATAAAATGCACAGACAGAATATTCCGACAGAATAATAAATAATGGAACCAGGTCTGGCGTAAAACACACAGACAGGATATTTCGACAGAATAATAAATAATGAAACCAGGTCCGGCGTAAACGCAAATACAGGATATTCCGACAGAATAATAAATAATGGAACCAGGTCCGACGTAAAGCACAGACATGATATTTCGACAGAATAATAAATAATGGAACCAGGTCCGGCGTAAACGCACAGACAGGATATTTTAACAGAATAATAATAAAGACGAAATAATAGAAAAATGTCACCAAGTATAGGGTAGTCTGCGTATACTGGTTATTCCAGCAGAATAATAAAGACTGGAATAACAGAAGTTCTCTTCATGAATACAAAAGAAATAACATCCCTTACGGGTACAACAAATAATATCCCTTACTGTTTTAAAGAAGACCTGAAATAAAGAAGTAGTTAAGTAGCAGAATACTTTTCTTCTTTCTCTCTATAGTTTCTCTCTCTAGAGTTTAGCGAATTCGTAAAAAAATAATGAAGGAATGAGCTTCTATTTATAGAAAAATGGAATGCATAGTAACTAATCCATGAACGGTCCAGATTGATCTACTTTAATTTGACGGTCCATATTTAAAGAAAAATCTTTTAAATAAAATATAATATATTTTATTTATAGAATAACTTTAATAAAGTATTCTGTTTTATATAAAAAGATGTTTCTGTTTTATTACGTTAATAATACGAATAAAACAAAACGTCATTATCGCTAAATAATTCATATTATTAATTGACAATAATTGAATCAAACTGTGTGACTTCTCACATAAGTATTAATAATCAATACCGTGTGCTACTATGCAACCACACGTATTACTGTACTTTTATTACCTAGTAGTTCAACAGTATCAACGGTAAAACTTCCGCCATTATTTTTAATAAAATATTTTTTGTCGTTTTCTCAATCCGACAATAATTTCGTTGTGGGGTCCACCAATAATTATACCGTCATACGAATATTCCCCGGTAAAAATAATATTCCCCGACCAATCGAATATAATACAACAACTTGCATACTTTGTAAAATTTATAAATACTACCAACAACTATAACATTATCTCAAATTCACACCATAATATTAAAAAAAAATATTCCGAAAAAAATTAAATCTTTATTCATAAAATCTGGGGTTTCACAAATAACCTCTTTAATATTATAAATTTCCTTTTGTATCCCTCTCCTACCCAGATGTCCAAATTGATTGTAACTATTTTCCTCCTCTCCCTCCTCTTCGATTTGCCTATAGTCAGACCACCACCACGACATCATTAACCCATCACCTGGTAATCATCTTCGACTAATGGTAAAATACTCTTATCGTACTCTCAGCGATTCTCTATGTACTAATGTTTCACTTCCTCCATGAGTGCCCAGTAATGTTCTTTGTATACTTCTCGAGTTCCTTGAGTTGTCGAGACCGTCGACTCATTACCTCTCTCCATCCGAGTCAGAAACTCAGACTCGGACAAGACCGAGTGTAAGACCCCAACTTATTAATAAATAAAATTAAATTTCCTCTATTTATTATTTTGAAATAGAAAGGGTTGATTTGATTAATGTGGTTAGTTATGGGTAAAATGCGCAAATATTTCAAATAAGCAAGTGGTTATAAAATATTCATTTTTGGTCGGTGAATATTCGTGTGGTCGTGGAATATTCTTTCTGTCGGGGAATATTTGTACGACGGCACAACAATTTGTGGGTCCCATAACAGAAAACGATTGGATGAAGATAACGACAAAAATTGAGTTTTTATAAATAACGGCGTAGTTGTTATCGTTAACTGTGACGCCCCCAAAATAGGTATACAACACCCATTATGAGTCGCCAAAATACATGGTACAGAAACAACTACATCTTTATTATTACAACACAAGAACTGTGAGTTTAAATACAAATATTGTCATTTAGACAATATCCACACTCAAATAAGTCCTCATTACAATTATTGATACATTATTTCACAAAAATGGTGAGGACTACTAAAGTAACTTCTAGAACCATCATTTCATACCCCGACTAGTACTCGCTACATTCTCGCCTCATGAGAAAAATGGAACAAAAAGGAAAAGGGTGAGCTCAACTAGCCCAGTAAAGAACATTATGACTAAGATAATACAGAACAAATTATCGTTAGTCTTCAACAGGAAAAAATCTAATAGAATACAATAGACAACAAGTTTTAAATCAATAACTGCAGCGGAAACAGCAAACCATTAGAAGAGTCAAGTAGAGAATGAGTTCTACTATCTTCTAACATTTAAAAGTCCATCATCAATATTTTATCCCTGTAACAACAATCAATAACCATCTTTAATCAAATATTCATCTTTGCACTACAGGCCAAAGATATTCATTTGTATCACCAGTCGGTCATGTTCATCTCAACACCTGTTCATCTTTGCACTACGGGCCAAAGATATTCATCAGTTAATCATTCATCTTTGCACTACGGGCCAAAGATATTCAGTAATATCATCATTTAGGACTGAGGATGATGAAAAATATCTTAAAGAAAATGAATCCAGTGAAACAAAATAACAAATATTAAGGATTCGTATTTCGATTTATCCATGGTCCAAAAATACCTTATAATTATTCATAGTGAAGTAGAATTCAAGAATGATCAAAATATGGATACAATCAAAGCTAGTACCCAGAATAGATATTTTGGACGAAAAGAAGAAAATTTTATTTTTCGGTGAATAGTAACTCGTGAATAGTAACTCATGAATAGTAACCCCGACGTGAAAAGTTCCAAATTTGATAAAAATTTTCAACCAATATTTCGGCATAATGATATTAAAGAAATAATATCATTTTCGAATAAAATAACATCCCTTACCTCGTAAAGATAGTACTTCTGGTCGGAATACCGGTATAAGGCTGAAAGAAACTTGCTCTGATGAATAGAAACTCTCAAAGTATCTAAATACTCACAAAATACACTCAATAATCTAGAGAGAGAAAGAGAGAAAACTTGTTTCTGGTGTGATTTTCAATTCTAACTTAGCCCTCTATTTATAGGAAAATGTTAGCACGCCGAAGTAGACTTAACCTGCAACCTGATGGCTTTACCTGCTACTATTCCCACCCACCACATTTGAATAAAAATCTCAGCACATTACTTCACCAACCAAGAGTGGGGCCCACCAATTCTAGAATTTTCTATCAAAATGATTAACTCCGAAAATTCAATAATTTTTGAACCAGTCATCTCGTAAAATTCATAATAAATCATACGTTCATTTTTAACGGTTCAAAATTTGAGGACATATACTCAACTTATATATGGATAACATATCCAAAAATTACCACGATCCAACGGTCGGATTAAAAATTATAACTCCCGCAAAATATCTCAAAAATCCTGATTTTTAATACCTCCATTCCGACAAAAATACTGATAAAAACCTCAACATTAACTCCTTCATTTTTAACCACAAAAATATATCCCTCATTTATATCTACAAAAATAAATATTTCTTTATCATATGAATCAATAATTAATTATTCACAAATAATATTACAGAATCACATTTATGACAACCAGGCCGTTCTCAGGAAAGAGGGGGCTTTCCAATAAGGATTTCTCCTTACTGGCGCGCAATTAGATGACCAAATCTCTCCTTAGACAGAACTTTCTGGACATTTTCAATAATGTTATCTAATAATATTATTCAAATAATATGAATTATTGATCTGATAATGGGAAATACTGTGTAGTGACAATTATTGAAACAACAGTAATATAAAATATCAACGCAGCAATTATTGAATCAATAAAATAAAATACTGAACAGTAATTACTGTAACCATTATTGAGTAGTGCCTTTTTACGTAAGAATCAATAATCGGTGCAATACAATGTGCTACTGTGTAACAACGCGTATTACTGTGTTTTAACCACCGGGTATTCTAACAGTATTAACGGTAACAACTACGCCGTTATTAATTAACAACATATACTTGTCGTTTTCTTCATCCAATCGCTTTCCGTTATGGGGCCCACAAAAGACTGCGTCGTCGTACGAATATTCCCCGACAGGAAGAATATTTCACGACCAAACGAATATTCCCCGACAACAATGAATATTTTATAACCACCTGCTTATTTGAAATATTTGCGCATTTTACCCATAACTAACCTCATTAATCAATTTAACACTTACTATTTTAAAATAATAAGTAGAGGAAATTTAAATTTCATTTATTAATAATTTGGGGTCTCACAACCTCCTCTCCTTATGAAATTTCGTCCTCAAAATTGACGTACGTACCTAGTGTTTCGAAAAGATGAGGATACCTCGCTTTCATTTCTATTTCCAACTCCCAGGTCATTTCCTCAATAGCATGGTTTCTCCACAAAACTTTAACTTGTGGTATGACCTTCGTGCGTAGGACGTGCTCCTTTCTATCCAAGATCTTAACAGGTACCTCTTCGTACGTTAAGTCTTCAGCTATCTCGTCCGGTTCTAACTCAATAACGTGGTCTGGGTCTTTCACATATTTACATAACACAGATATATGAAAAACATTATGAACACGAGACATACTTGGAGGTAACGCGAGTCTATAGGCCACATTTCCTACTCGGTCAAGAATCTGAAATGGACCAATAAATCGTGGATTGAGCTTTCCTCTCTTCCTAAATCTTGTAACTCCTTTCCATGGAGCCACACGCAACAATACATGATCCCCAATATCAAATTCCACGTCCTTTCGATGAAGATCCGCATAACTCTTTTGTCGATCCTGTGCCGTTTGTATACGTTGTCGAATCGTTTGGATCTTCTCTGTAGTTATGCGTACCAACTCTGGTCCCAACAATGTTGCTTCACCCACCTCGTCCCAGCATACTGGAGAGCGACACTTTCGTCCATATAATGCTTCAAATGAGGCCACACCTATACTTGCCTGATAACTGTTATTGTAAGAGAATTCCACCAATGGTAGGTACTTATCCCAACTCCCTTTGAAATCTAAGACACAAAGTCTTAATAGATCTTCAAGAGTTTGAATAGTCCTCTCTGATTGTCCGTCCGTTTGAGGATGGTATGCCTAACTAAATCGTAAATCTGTGCCCATAGCTTTTTGCAAGCTAACCCAAAATCTTGAAGTGAATCTTGGGTCACGATCCGAAACTATGAAAACTGGCATGCCATGCAGTCTCACAATCTCATCTACGTATATACGAGCAAGACGTTCAAGGGAATAAGTCTCCCGTATCGGCAAGAAATGAGCAGACTTGGTTAATCTATCAACAATAACCCAAATAGCATTTATGCCTTGAGAAACCGTGGGAAGACCCGTAACGAAATCCATGGTAATGTGTTCCCACTTCCATTTCGGAATCTCAAGTGGTTGCAATGGACCCTTTGGCACTTGATGTTCCGCCTTTACACGTTGACAAGTTAAACACCTCGAGATAAACTTTGCAATCTCTCTCTTCATATTATTCCACCAAAATGTATGTCGAAGATCACGATACATTTTGGTACTTCCAGGATGGATTGCAAATGGTGTATTGTGTGCTTCCATCATGATCTTGTACTTCAAATCAGAATCGTTAGGAACACAAAGTCTGAAGTGGACTCGAAGTATTCCTTCTTCATCGATTCTTGCTTCTGGAATAGAACCTCCTTGCACTTTCTTTTTCATATGCATCAGCTCTATGTCCGTAGCTTGAGCAGCTTTAACTTTATCGATTAAAGTCGGTTCTACTCGTATATTTGATATCATCATGTGGGTACTTGGAGCCTTCATCTCTATCTCCATCCTTTGCAAGTCATACAAAATGGGCCTTTGTGTTAACAATATTGCACTCGTACCCGCATATGATCTTCTACTCAATGCGTCAGCTACTACGTTTGCTTTTCCAGGATGATATTGGATGGTATGATCGTAATCTTTCAACAGCTCGAGCCAACGTCGCTGCCGCATGTTGAGTTCCTTTTGGGTGAAGAAATATTTGAGGCTTTTATGATCTGTATAGATCTCCACTTTCTCCCCATACAGGTAGTGTCTCCAGATCTTCAACGCAAAAACTACTGCTGCCAACTCCAAATTATGAGTAGGATAATTCCTCTCATATTCTTTGAGTTGTCGCGAGGCATAGGCTATGACTTTCCCATGTTGCATGAGAACACATCCTAACCCTTTGCCTGAAGCATCACTGTAGATAACAAATCCATCCGAACCAGATGGTATTGTCAGAACAGGTGCCGAAATGAGTCTCCTCTTAAGCTCTTGAAAACTCTTCTCGCATTCCTCGCTCCATACGAATTTGATATCTTTCCGAGTCAGCTGAGTTAACGGGGTAGCGATTCGAGAAAACCCTTCCACGAATCTCCGATAATAACCAGCTAAGCCCAGAAAGCTACGTACTTCGGTCACCGTCTTTGGTTGCTCCCAACTTTGTATTGCTTTAATCTTCGCTGGATCAACAGATACTCCATGTTTTGACACCACGTGCCCTAGGAAAGCTACTTCCTCAAGCCAGAACTCGCATTTCTTTAACTTAGCATATAACTTGTTTTCACGCAGTCTTTGGAGTACCAGCTTCAAATGATGCTCATGATCTTCACGGCTTTTGGAATATATGAGGATGTCATCAATAAAGACAACAACGAACTGATCGAAATAATCCTTGAATACTCGGTTCATCATATCCATGAAAGCCGCATGAGCATTAATCAATCCAAAAGACATGACTAGGAATTCATAATGCCCGTACCGAGTTCTGAAGGCAGTCTTTGGAATATCCTCAGTTTTAACCTTCAGCTGATGATATCCAGAACGAAGATCGATCTTTGAAAAGAATTGTGCTCCTTGTAACTGGTCAAACAGGTCATCAATACGAGGTAGCGGATATCTATTCTTAATAGTGACATGGTTTAATTCCCGGTAATCAATACAAAGTCGCATACTCCCGTCTTTCTTCTTTACAAATAAAACAGGAGCACCCCAAGGAGATGTACTAGGACGAATGAAACCGATGTCCAACAACTCTTGTAGTTGGACCTTTAACTCCTGAAGTTCAATAGGAGCCATTCGATATGGGGTTTTAGAAATGGGCTTTGTACCAGGTTTAAGATCAATAAAGAATTCAATTTCTCGTTCCGGGGGTAGACCGGGAAGTTCTTCAGGAAATATGTCAAGAAAGTCAATAACAACAGGAATATTATTCAAATTTGACGTGTCTTTATTCAAATCCATAACATGGGCTAAGAAAGCTTGACATCCGTTTTTTAATAAACGAATGGCTTTATGGCTTGATATAACAGTGATTGATTTTAATGGCTTAGTTGTTTGAATTCGTACAACAGGTTGGTTAGGAATATGAAAACTAACAACCTTACGAAAACAATCAATTTTGGCATGATGAGTAGTTAACCAATCAATCCCTAAAATCACATCAAAAGCAAGTATCTTTAAAGAGATAAGGTCAACAGGTAAGGTGATGGTGCCAACTTGGATCACACAAGATTTATAAACAGTGGATGTGATGAAAGTTTCTCCTAACGGAGTCTCCACAGATAAATCAAAGTCTAACTTCTCCAGAGTCAAGTTTAAACGTTGAGCACAAGCAGGAGAGATAAAAGAATGGGTAGAACCGGTATCTAATAAGGTATAAACTTCGCATGAATTTATGATTAGCTTACCCGTGATCACCTCGTTTGGGTTCCTCGCATGTTGACCAGTCACGACAAACGCTCTTCCAGGAACCGTTGACTTTATCTTTTCTGGGATAGCTTTTTGAGTCACCATCCCCGCTGGACTTGGTTTTGCTACAGTGCAATCTCGAGCGATATGTCCTTCCTTTCCACAATTATAACATACCTTAAACTGTTGTGGGCAGTTTGGGCTTATATGTCCTTATTTTCCGCACTTATAGCATATAACCGGTGGTCGTTCTCCTTTCTTGGAACCAGTTGCTGCTGGTGCTGACGTCTTCGTATTGTCATTGTTGAATCTCCTCTTTTTAAAATCTCCTCCCGACTCGCTTCTTCTATTTTCATAGCCACGATTACCACCAGAGTGGTTGCCGTTCTTGTCTGTATTTTTCTTTCTCCGCTGGTTATCATTGTTCTGATGACTGCTGTCACCGATATGATCCTGGTTGTGGTCCCTCAGTTGACCGTACTTATTATCTCGCTCTAATAATTGAGCCCTGTTGACAACATCTGAATAGAGAGAAAATTTATGAGAAATGAGATATTGACGTATGCTGGGTTTCAAACCTCTCAAAAACATCCTCGTCACACGTTCATCATTCTCCACCAAATGAGGTGCAAACCTGGACAACTCTGCAAATCTCGCCTCGTACTGAGACACCGTCATGTTATTCTGCTCCAGTCTAATAAATTCTACCTCCTTCATATGACGAATACTTTCAGGAAAGTACTTGTCATTGAACAGTTTCTGAAATGTCTCCCAAGACATGCTGAGTGCGGTTGGATGGGTACGCTTCACAGACTCCCACCAATAATCTGCCTCGCCACGGAACATAAAGGTGGCGAATGGAACCTTCTGTTCCTCCGTGCATCCCAAGACATCGAATATCTTGGTAATTTGCTTGATCCACGTTTCCGCTATGATCGGATCCGGCTTTTCCTTAAATTCTGGTGGTCCCAATTCTTTGAACTGTTTGGCTGTGACAAATCGTGAATTGCTATCATTTCCTCCTGTATTTTGAACAAGAGTCTCCCTCGTCTGGTTTTGCATGAATTGCAAAAAACTTCTAAACATTCCATCATTCATCATCTGCTCATTGGTGTTGTTCACAGGAGGAACATTGCCAGCCTGTTGCACGTTCTCTTCGTTGGTAAGCACCGGTGTCTCCACGGTCTCATTTACTCCACTGTTAACATTCTCAGTCGACATTCTCAAATACTGCCATAAAACAAGGGTTAATTAAATAAATTAACAAATCACATAATACCCCTATATTATGACTGACCAATAAATAAGCTTAGGTAGGACACACTAGCGAAGGATTTATTCGTCTCTCATCTCCTAGTTCTATTCTCCAATCTCTGCCAGAGATCATATCCCTAAGCTCTGATACCAACTGTGACGCCCCCAAAATAGATATACAACACCCATTTTGAGTCGCCAAAATATATGGTACAGAAACAACTACATCTTTATTATTACAACACAAGAACTGTGAGTTTAAATACAAATATTGTCATTTAGACAATATCCACACTCAAATAAGTCCTCATTACAATTATTGATACATTATTTCACAAAAATGGTGAGGACTACTAAAGTAACTTCTAGAACCATCATTCCATACCCCGACTAGTACTCGCTACATTCTCGCCTCCTGAGAAAAATGGAACAAAAAGAAAAAGGGTGAGCTCAACTAGCCCAGTAAAGAATATTATGACTAAGATAATACAGAACAAATTATCGTTAGTCTTCAACAGGGAAAAATCTAATAGAATACAATAGACAACAAGTTTTAAATCAATAACTGCAGCGGAAACAACAAACCATTAGAAGAGTCAAGTAGAGAATGAGTTCTACTATCTTCTAACATTTAAAAGTCCATCATCAATATTTTATCCCTGTAACAACAATCAATAACCATCTTTAATCAAATATTCATCTTTGCACTACAGGCCAAAGATATTCATTTGTATCACCAGTCGGTCATGTTCATCTCAACACCTGTTCATCTTTGCACTACGGGCCAAAGATATTCATCAGTTAATCATTCATCTTTGCACTACGGGCCAAAGATATTCAGTAATATCATCATTTAGGACTGAGGATGATGAAAAATATCTTAAAGAAAATGAATCCAGTGAAACAAAATAACAAATATTAAGGATTCGTATTTCGATTTATCCATGGTCCAAAAATACCTTATAATTATTCATAGTGAAGTAGAATTCAAGAATGATCAAAACATGGATACAATCAAAGCTAGTACCCAGAATAGATATTTTGGACGAAAAGAAGAAAATTTTATTTTTCGGTGAATAGTAACTCGTGAATAGTAACTCATGAATAGTAACCCCGACGTGAAAAGTTCCAAATTTGATAAAAATTTCCAACCAATATTTCGGCATAATGATATTGAAGAAATAATATCATTTTCGAATAAAATAACATCCCTTACCTCGTAAAGATAGTACTTCTGGTCGGAATACCGGTATAAGGCTGAAAGAAACTTGCTCTGATGAATAGAAACTCTCAAAGTATCTAAATACTCACAAAATACACTCAATAATCTAGAGAGAGAAAGAGAGAAAACTTGTTTCTAGTGTGATTTTCAATTCTAACTTAGCCCTCTATTTATAAGAAAATGTTAGCACGCCGAAGCAGACTTAACCTGTAACCTGATGGCTTTACCTGCTACTATTCCCACCCACCACATTTGAATAAAAATCTCAGCACATTACTTCACCAACCAAGAGTGGGGCCCACCAATTCTAGAATTTTCTATCAAAATGATTAATTCCGAAAATTCAACAATTTCTGAACCAGTCATCTCGTAAAATTCATAATAAATCATACGTTCATTTTTAACGGTTCAAAATTTAAGGACATATACTCAACTTATATATGTATAACATATCCAAAAATTACCACGATCCAACGGTCGGATTAAAAATTATAACCCCCGCAAAATATCTCAAAAACCCTGATTTTTAATACTTCCATTCCGAAAAAAATACTGATAAAAACCTCAACATTAACTCCTTCATTTTTAACCACAAAAATATATCCCTCATTTATATCCACAAAAATAAATATTTCCTTATCATATGAATCAATAATTAATTATTCACAAATAATATTACAGAATCACATTTATGATAACCAGGCCGTTCCCAGGAAAGAGGGGGCTTTCCAATAAGGATTTCTCCTTACTGGCGCGCAATTAGATGACCAAACCTCTCCTTAGACAGAACTTTCTAGACATTACCAATAATGTTATCTAATAATATTATTCAAATAATATGAATTATTGATCTGATAATGAGAAATACTGTGTAGTGACAATTATTGAAACAACAGTAATATAAAATATAAACGCAGCAATTATTGAATCAATAAAATAAAATACTGAACAGTAATTACTGTAACCATTATTGAGTAGTGCCTTCTTACGTAAGAATCAATAATTGGTGCAATACAGTGTGCTACTGTGTAACAACGCGTATTACTGTGTTTTAACCACCGGGTATTCCAACAGTATTAACGGTAACAACTACGCCGTTATTAATTAACAACATATACTTGTCGTTTTCTTCATCCAATCGCTTTCCGTTATGGAGCCCACAAAAGACTGCGCCATCGTACGAATATTCCCCGACAGGAAGAATATTCCACGACCAAACGAATATTCCCCGACAACAATGAATATTTTATAACCACCTGCTTATTTGAAATATTTGCGCATTTTACCCATAACTAACCTCATTAATCAATTTAACACTTACTATTTTAAAATAATAAATAGAGGGAATTTAAATTTTATTTATTAATAATTTGGGGTCTCACATTAACACTGTTGGAATACCCGGTGGTTAAAATACAGTAATACGCGTGGTTGCATAGTAGCACACGGATTGCACAGTATTTTAGAATTATTGATTCTACGAAGGAAGGTACTACTCAATAATTGTTACAGTAGTTACTGTTTAATATTTTATTTTATTGATTCAATAATTGCTGCGTTGATATTTTATATTATTGTTGTTTCAATAATTGTTGCTGCACAATATTCTCTATTATCAGATCAATAATTCATATTATTTGAATAATATTATTAGATAACATTATTGGCAATGTCTAGAAAGTTCTGTCTAATGAGAGGTTTGGTCATCTAATTGTGCGCTAGTAAGGAGAAATTCTTATTGAAAAACCCCCTCTTTCCTGGGAACGGTCTGGTTGTCATAAATATGATTCTGTAATATTATTTGTGAATAATTAATTATTGATTCATATGATAAGGAAATATTTATTTTATGTGGATATAAATGAGGGATATATTTTTGTGGTTAAAAATGAAGGAGTTAATGTTGAGGTGTTTTATCTGTATTTTTGTCAGAACGGAGGTATTGAAAATCAAATTAGGGTTTTTGAGATATTTTGCGAGGGTTATAATTTTTAATCCGACCGTTGGATCGTGGTAATATTTGGATATGTTATACATATATAAGTTGAGTATATGTCCACAAATTTTGAACCGTTAAAAATGAACGTATGATTTGTTATGAATTTTACGAGATGACTGGTTCAGTAATTATTAAATTTTCGGAGTTAATCATTTTGGTAAAAAATTCTAGAATTGGTGGGCCCCACTCTTGGTTGGTGAAGAAATGTGCTGTGATTTTTATTCAAATGTGGTGGGTGGGAATAGTAGTAGGTAAAGCCATCAGGTTGCAGGTTAAGTCTGCTTCGGCGTGCTAACATTTTCCTATAAATAGAGAGCTAAGTTAGAATTAAAAATCACATCAGAATTCATAAGTTTTCTCTCTTTCTCTCTCTAGATTATTGAGTGTATTTTGTGAGTATTTAGATACTTTAAAAGTTGCTATTCAGCACAAGTTTCATTCAGTCTCATATCCGATATTCAGTCAGAAGTACGGTTATTTTGAGGTAAGGGATATTATTTTCTTCTTAAATGATATTATTTTCTTCAATATCATTATGCTAAAATATTGATATGAGTTTTTTTATCAAATTTGAAAGTTTTTGTGTCGGGATTACTATTCACGTATATGATACTATTCACGTATATGACACTATTCACGAATACGGCACTATTATTCGAAAAATAAAATTTTTTCTTTTTGTCCAAGATGTCTATTATGGTTACTATCTTTGATTGTATCCATATTTTGATCTTTATTTTTAAATTCTGCTTCACAATTGATTATTATGAAGTATTATTGATATTGGATAAGGTGTTATACGAATCCCTACTATTTGTCCTTTTGTCTCACTGGATTCATTTTCTTTAAGATATTTTTCATCATCCTCAGTCCTAAATGATGATATTACTGAATATATTTGGCCTGTAGTCCAAAGATGTATGATTACCTGATGAATATCTTTGGCCTGTAGTGCAAAGATGAACATGTGTTGAGATGAACATGATCGACTGGTGTTACAAATGAATATCTTTGGCCTGTAGTGTAAAGATAAATATTTGATTCAAGATGTATATTGATTGATGTTACAGGGATAAAATATTGATGATGAACTTTTAAATCTTAGAAGATAGTAGAATTATTTCTCTACTTGACTCTTCTAATGGTTTGTGTGACGCCCCCAAAATTAGGTATACATCACCCATCTTGGGTCGTTTGATACATGGTACAGAATACAAATATAACTTACTAATACAACTGTCGGGTACAATACGACAAAACATAACTGTGAGTTTGAATACAATTATTGTCTATTAGAGACTATATAAACTCAAAAGGAATCCTCATTACAATTATTGTCACACTATTTAATAGAATAGTGAGAACTACTAATACTATCATCTGGTCCATCACTTTGTTCCCCGACTCGTCCCAGCTATATTCTCATTTCCTGAAGAGAACAGTGAAAGAAAGGGTGAGCTCAACTAGCCCAGTAAGAAATATTATGACTAAGATAATGCAGAATAAATTATCATTAGCCTTCAACAGTGTTAAACTAATAAAATATAACGAACATCAAGTTTAACTACAGCGGAACAAGCAATCCATTAAAAGAGTCAAGTAGAGAATAAAATCTACTATCTTCTATGATTTAAAAGGTTTTTCAACACTGTTATCGTTGGGACTTAGCTTAATAAAATAATCCACATCATCGAATCACCCCTGCACTACGGCCAAGGATATTCGTGTATTCATTAATGGTTATAATCATGCCAATAACTGTCCATCAATGCACTACGGGCCAATGAGGACTTTTACCACATCATTTGTAACATTACGGTCATGATTACACCGAATAATCCCTGGTTATAATCACACCAAGTCCATTTATGCATTATATGTCATAGATGACTTTCAACATTTTATAAACATGAGGATGATGACAATGATATAAGAATTCAATAAAACAAGTTCAAGAATTAATTTATCCAAGAATTAACAACGTCCGAATTGTCAACATGATACTGCTTTGTGGAGTAAAATTCAAGAATGCTTAGAAGAATATTTTCATGAAAAGATACTGGATGAACCGCAATTATCAAGGATATTCTACTAATTTCATGGAGTATAGAAGTTAAAACTTAACCAACTGAGTATAATAAAGAATAGAATAACAAAAAAATCACCCGGCATGCGATAGACCGCACAGACAGGTTATTCTAACAGAATAATAAATAATAGAACCAGGTCCAGCGTAAACGCACAGACATGATATTCCGACAGAATAATAAATAATGGAACCAGGTCCGGTGTAAAACACACAGACAGGATGTTCCAACAGAATAATAACAAGACGGAACCAGGTCCGGTGTAAAACACACAGATAGGATGTTCCAACAGAATAATAGAAGAATGTCACCAAGTATAGGGTAGACCGCGTATACAGGTTATTCCAACAGAATAATAAGAAATGGAATAATAACAGTTCTCTTCATGAATAAAAAAGAATAACACGCCTTACCGTTTTAAAGAAGAACTGAAATAAGGAAGTAGTTAAGTAGCAGAATACTTTTCTTCTCTCTCTATAGTTTCTCTATCTAGAGTTCAGTGAATTCGTAAGAAATAATGAAGGAATGAACTGCTATTTATAGAAAAATAGAATGCATAGTAACTAATCCATGCACGGTCCAGATTGATTACTTTAATCTGACGGTCCATATTTAGAGAAAAATCTTTTAAATAAAATATAATATATTCTATTTATAGAATAACTTTAATAAAGTATTCTATTTTATATAAAAAGATGTTTATGTTTTATTACGTTAATAATACGAACAAAACAAAATTTCATTATCGCTAAATAATTCATATTATTAACTGACAATAATTGAATCAAATTGAGTGACTTCTCACATAAGCATTAATAATCAATACCGTGTGCTACTATGCAACTACACGTACTACTGTACTTTTACTACCGAGTAGTTCAACAGTATCAATGATAAAACTTCCGTCGTTATTTTTAATAAAATATTTTTGTCGTTTTCTCAATCCGATAATAATTCCGTTGTGGGGTCCACCAATGATTGTGTCGTTGTACGAATATTCCCTGTTAAAATAAATATTTTCCGACCAATCGAATATTATATAACAATTTGCATACTTTGCAAAATTTATAAATATTATCCACAACTATAACATTATATCAAATTAACTCCATAATATTCAAAAATAATATTTATAGAAAATTCATCTTTATTTAAAAATGTTGGGGTCTTACAGTTTGCTGTTTCCGCTGCAGTTGTTGATCTAAAATTTGTTGTCGATTATATTCTATCAGATTTTTCCCTGTTGAATACTAATGATAATTTGTTGTATATTATCTTAGTCATAATATTCTTTATTGGGCTAGTTAAGCTCACCCTTTTCCTTTTTGTTCCATTTTTTTTCCTCAAGAGGTGAGAACATAACAGGATCTAGTCGGGGTATGGAGTGATGGTTCTAGAAAGATGTTTTAGCTGTCCTCACTATTTCTGTAAAATAGTGTTTGAATAATTGTAATGAGGACTTATTTGAGTGTGAATATTGTCTAGAAGATAATATTTGTATTTAAACTCACAGTATGTGTTGTCGTATTTTGCACGATAATTGTATTATTGAAGTTGTAGTTTACTTTTTGTACCATGTATTTAGCGACTAAGAATGGGTGTTGTATACCTATTTTGGGGACGTCACACCGAGTCTTCGTCGATCTCTATTTATGATGAGTCTGTGATGGCCTCGGTCATATCTGAGTCACTATGAGTTTGATTGTTTTGTGGTTTGGTAATAGAGTTAAGGTTGAGGTTTGTGGAATTGGGGTTGGGAGTTGGGAATGTAGAGATTGAGGTTGATTGTTCTTAACAGAGGCCATGTTTAGGGGAATAATCAAACATTAAAATGAAAATAAAGGAAATTTGGTGTATTATACTTTTTATTTTCTCACATTTTTGTTGAAATCGAATATAGTGAGTGGAGGGTTAAAATGATAAAATAATGTTATTAAGACATTTTGAAAAAATTAATTATTAAATAATATTTTTTTATTAAGACATAATTATGGACAAATACTCTATATTATTTAAATGTCTAAACTGTTCATGTCTTAATATTTAATTTTATCAAACGCCACTTTACTAGGAGATATTTGGGATTGAATCCTGAACGTCCAAATAGTTACTGAAAGTCAGATCTTGGCTGTAGAGTTGGGTGGGTTCCATAGATACCCGACCAGGGTCCGTGAAGGGATGATGGATAGAGATTATTGTGCGTACTTGAATTTGGGCCTCTTCTCTCTGTCAAGTCAAACTAAACACCTGCTACATTATTTATTATTCAAGTCTATTCTGGCCCCATTTTTTTTATTATTTCAATGACAACAATACCCTTTTCTAACTCTTCTCATATTAGTACGAGTAATGCTACGCGGACAGGAAAGTTGGACCGGAAAATTGGACCGGTCCAAATTTTTTTTTTTTTTTTTTACTAGTGATTCTTAAAAAATATATAGTATTTATTTCAACAGGAATTTTTACAAAATATAATGTTTTAGGTGTAATTTAGATACATATACAAATACAGGGTTATACAGACTGTATTTATATATGTATCCAAATTACACCTAAAACACTATATTTTGTAAAAATTCCTGTTGGAATAAATACTATATATTTTTTAAGGGTCACTAGCAAAAAAAAAAAAAATTGGATCGGTCCAATTTTTCGGTCCAACTTTCATGTCTGCCAAGACTTATTCTATTAGTACTATTTAGTGTAGTACTCCCGGTCGTTTTAAATAAATATTTTTATTTTTTAATATAAATTATTTTAAAATTTTAAGTAAGTATTAATTGTTTAATTTTTAATATTATCTCAAATATTAAATATAATTTTAGTTATTTTATTATTTTTTATCTAATAAATAATAATCTCCTATTTCAATATAAGGGTAATATAAATAATTGATATTATAGTTAATTATTATCTTAATATTTATGTATAACTCTAAATAGATCTGTATTAAAGAACGGAGGGAGGGAGTAGTATTTATTTATAATGCATACGTTGACCCTACCCCTATACAGTCACAAAACTCAGCACTGGTTCATAATACATTATACATGACTTACTACGTCAACTATATCAATATGTATAATTAATATGTGAGCAGTTTTTACGTGACAGATAAATTGTCAAAAGAAAAACAATTTTTGATCCACCTATACCCATCTGGCCAGTGACGTGGACTTCTTTCCTCAAAAAATAAACTCCACGTGTAAATCGTCAGCCAAAGTTATACTACATGTATGTACATATTTCCCCCCCTCTCAACAGTCTACAGATACATACAAAACATATTTTTCTCTCTCTACAAAACAAGTCGTCTCTTTCTCTTTTTTCTTTTACTTTCATCAACTCCGCAAAAGAATAAAACGTTACAAAAACAAACCCAGTTTTCACCCTCTTTATATATATATATATATATATATATATATATGCATATGTATAACTTTCTCTCTTAAAAAAAGAGCAGTGTTGCTGATTCAAATGCGATGGGAAGTGGAATCTCGCAGCTCTTCCCCTGCATCAACCCTGCGGCGAACCGGGGTGAGCCGGAGGTGATCTTCACGGAAACTGAGCCGTTGGACGAAACCCTAGGTCACTCATTTTGCTATGTCCGTTCATCTGCTCGGTTTCTCTCCCCTACTCACTCCGATCGCTTTGTCTCTCCTTCTCAGTCCCTCCGGTTCTCTCCATCTCATGAACCGGGGAAATCCAGACCCGCCTGGCTACACGAAACCGGGTTCAAGGCTATTTCCGGAGCTTCGGTGAGTGCGAACACTTCCACTCCCCGAACTGTCCTCCAGCTTGAGAATATTTACGACGATGCCATTGATTCAGTTGGTGGCGGAGTGAAGTCGAGTATAGTCAATGGGTTCGAGAGTACGTCGTCGTTTAGCTCACTTCCTCTTCAACCTCTGCCTCGTGGCGGTCCTGGCGGAAATGAACCGTCCTCCGGTCCAATGGAGAGGGCTTTCTTTATGTCAGGTCCGATCGAGCGCGGGGCCCTCTCTGGTCCGCTCGAACCGAATGCCGGTTCGGACGGCGGTAACAGGGTCCCTTTCTCGGCGCCACTCGGTGGTCTTTACGTGAAAAAGAAGCGGCGGAAGGGCATTCCGGGTATTAGGAAAGCTTTTCACCGGAATTTCTCGGAGAAGAATCGGCCGTGGGTTGTACCTGTACGGAATAAGGAGGACTGTAATAATAATGGGAACACTGAGCCGTCGGCAATTATTAGGAGAGGAGTGAGTGATGATGTTCAGTGGGCTTTAGGGAAGGCAGGGGAGGATCGAGTACATGTGGTTGTATCCGAAGAGCATGGTTGGCTTTTTGTTGGGATTTATGATGGGTTTAATGGCCCCGACGCCCCTGAATTCTTGATGGGGAATTTATATAAAGCTGTTTATAAAGAATTAGAGGGCTTGTTTTGGGATTCTGAAGAAACTGTGAATGGAGTAGTAGCTTCAGAAAATGCAGAAGATTCAAATATAAACAACCCATCTACAAATTTAAATACAAGTAGAGAGATAAATTCATCAGTGAAGAAGGTGACATTTCAGTCTGATGAGATCCAGGTTAGGAGGAGGAGATTGTGGGAATTTCTTGCTGAGGATGATCCAGAAGATGGGCTTGATCTTTCGGGTTCAGAAAGATTTGCATTTTCCGTCGATGACGCTCTTAGCGTGAGCAATGCTGGCTCCGCGGTGAGTAGACGGTCACTGCTGCTGTCTAAATTGAAACATGGATTGACTAGGAATAAGGAGAGTGGGAAATTGTTTTCTTGGAGATTTGGAATGGAGGGTAAAGGAGAGAAAACTGAATTGGAGGACAATAATAGAGTTGGCGAGGAGAGAAATAGTAGTAGTAGAAGTGGTATGAAACGGAAGGTGGGTCCGGTTGATCATGATTTAGTTTTGAGGGCAATGTCAAGGGCTCTGGAAGTAACTGAGGTTGCATATTTGGATATGTCGAATAAGGTTCTCGATCGGTATCCAGAGCTTGCTTTGATGGGTTCCTGTTTATTGGTTGTGTTGATGAGGGATGAGGATGTGTATGTGATGAATGTGGGAGATAGTAGGGCTATTGTGGCACATTATGCAACCAGAGAAGTTAGTTCAAGTACTGATTCGAAGGGGCCAGGGGATAGTGCGGCAAGTGTGGAAGATATAGTTGAGGAGTCCATAGATGGGGGTGAGAGGGCAAAGAAAGTAGCAGTTGAGATTCCTGCTCAAGCTGTTAGACTGAATGCACTGCAGTTGTCTACTGATCATAGCACAAGCATTGAAGAAGTAAGTTCCTATTTGACTCTTAAAGCTGGAGTATTTTTGGTTCTTTCTTTTGTTGGAATATTCTTAGGTTCGTAACAATGCTTCATTTTGTTCAATGGGTGTGGTGGATATCGTACTGAAGTGAAGATATAGTTAGTTTTAGGCTTATAGCCTGTGTAGATAGGATCTATGAAACTCCAAAATCCAAGGCATTACGTCAAATGACTCTCAGGTCAACTGTATTATTCTGGTGTAAAGAGACTCATATTTGTATATTCATTTGGCTTACCAGGTCTGTAGAACATTCACTACACCAAGTAATACAAAAACTAATCAATTGTTCAATGTTTTTCTGTCATTACTATAAAATGGCATAACATGAGTTTGGAACTGTCAGGAAGACGAAAACACTTAGTTTCGCTATTTGAAGAGTCTGACCTGTTAACAATCTCTGATTGCATCTGGAGTTTGAGATCTCTTCTCTTTTGTTAGTTAATGAGCACCGACTGCTTCTGGAATCTGAGGTTGTCTCATTCTGGCATTGTTTAATACAATTCTTACTTACTTAAAACTGTCTGCTTTTCTTTTCAAACTGATTTTAGATGCTCTGTTGAAGTGTCTACATCAACTTCTCAAACAAAATTTAGAGGCATTTAGCATAATCTTTCTTTATTTACCCAAAAAATTAGCCATCCAAATAACATCTTACCAATTTTACTCTTGTTTGTCATGTCTTGTGAATTAATTGAAGCCTCTTATACCATGAATCATCAAGCTGGAAAATTTATTACCACGAATCATCATGCCCTGTGATTAACTCGGGCCTCTTATACCACGAATCATCAAGCTGAAAAATTTATTACCATTAGTTCATCTTAATCTTTACATCTTACTCATTGGTAAGTTCATCATCTTTATCTTTTACCTTTATATAGCTTGCTTTCTTCCTTTGTCTTCTTTCCTTCATTTGTGTCTTGATGCAGAGGTATATCATTACCTCATATATAGTAGGTTTCCCAAATTCTTGATTCACAGCCTCAACATGTTGATCTGCAATGAAAGAATATACTGAAAAACTTGATTAAATTCTCACTATGGTCCAACTCATGCATATCATGAGATATGTTTGGAGCAACGACCCGATAAAGAAAGAAAGAAGAAGATATGTTTCAACCAGATAATCTGTTTCCTATTCATATATTGTTTCTTTGTTGACCAGTCCATTTGCTGACTCTTAAAAGGTTCAAAACTGATCAAGCATCGACTTGTGATGGTTGACTAATGTAGGAATAAGTTCACACCCAGCCATTATTGATTTGAATTCTATATGGAAGCTTTGTCGGACAGCAGTGATTCAATTTTTTGAGGGTTGTCTCTCATTAGTCCAAGATACAAATCTTTTAGACTTCTGATGCTCTCTTACTGGGTAAAAAACTTGCTTACAAAAAATAAAATTAAAGAAAGCGTAAGAAGCCTGCTTTCCCTTTGCCCCTTACTGACGTGGTTTTTTCATTTATTCACAGCCTCTTTGTAATTTGTCTGAATTTTAAAGAACGAAATATTCGAGCAAGGACCTAAATTATACAATTTTATTATTTTGGGAAAGGGAGCACTTTTCTGCGAGTTGAGAAGCATGTGTAAAGAATAGAGCCATATTAGATACATTACTTAAAATTTGATGCTCCATGATGTGTTATTCTCCTTTGCCCGGACTCATTAAAAGCAATCTGTGCACATGACACATTTAGTAGAACCTTGTCTAAATGTTCTTTTTCCGAAAATGTTCTCTTTTATTGTTTTTTTTCATTACGGTGTAATGCTTATATGGTCTCTCATATTATTGCTGCATATTAGCTCTAAATTTCAAATAAGTTTCTCACAATTAAATTATTACAGGAAGTTATAAGAATCAAGAATGAGCATCCCGATGATAGGCATTGTATTGTGAATGATAGAGTAAAAGGTCGTCTTAAGGTTACCCGTGCATTTGGGGCTGGATTCCTAAAACAGGTATGTTATTGTTGGTTGTCACAATACCTTCTTATGGTTTTCTTAGGCAATATGTAGTCTATGCTTCTATTGCTGGAATTGTATATACTATTTATTCATTTTTGAAGTAGATGCTTGCAAGCTTTCAAATATTGCTTTATAATTGAAATAATGATGTGCTATATCAGGAGAAAGAGATGTGTAGTTGTTACCTCCACAATTTTATCATTATAAGACATTCACCATGTATGGACATTGTGTCATTTTATAATACCATTAAAACTAATGGGACTTTTTTTGGAACAAAAAAATTGAGAAATAGACTCCTTTTGTGGAACAGAGGAATTAATATTTATGCCGAGAAAGGAAAAATTACATTGCATTGATTTTACTTGTCAAAAAGGAAAGAAAATACTCAAGTAATTTGCAAAATTTAGGAAAAATCATAGAACTATAGGAGCTCATAAACTTCACAATCTATCCCCATGACAGAAACTTGGGCAGTTTTGGGAAGAATGGTTTGTAGTTGCTCTAGGCGAGTTCTAATTTTTGTATTCATGATAGCCAAATTTTGGTAAGCAATTTTGTGTATTCTGACATTTTTATTCAACTGAATTCTACAATTTCTTAAAGGATTACTTGGCTGAATTTCTCTATATTTTAATGGATGAAAATAAATAGCTGATTCCTAAGGGACTTCCTTCTGAAATCCCACATGAGGGGTATCAAACATTGCATAAATCTTACTATTGGCATGAATTCAATCCCTTTCGTAGCATGAGGAGTTGCATAGTCAGGCCTCAGAGAGTCAGAGTGGATTAGAAGGAACTAGTGAGGTTTATATCTTTCATTTATTAGCTCCAGGTTGTAGGTGCTTCATCAGGAATGTTAGCCCCCTGTTTTGTCCCACAATGATTAATAATTTTAGGTTCTTCTGCATGGATTGACAGGTGGCTCGATGATTTGTTGTGAAGTTCAACATTGACTACTTGTTATTACTTGATTGATTTTATTAGTTGCATGGAGAATACATATGCTTGATTGATTGGTTGTTTGAGAACATTCATTCACATCAAGTTCTCCACCATGTTATCGAAGTCTCTTTGCTGAACCTAGTGTTGCATCACTTTGCTACCAGAAAACTGAGAAAAGCTTATCTATGTCAAAGGTGAACCTAAAATATGACGCATGATGTTTTGATCTATGTTTGTGCAGCCCAAGTTGAACGATGCATTATTAGAAATGTTTCGGAATGAGTACATAGGTACTGCACCATACCTATCATGCACCCCTTCGCTTTGTCATCATAAACTTCGTACACGAGATCAATTTTTAGTGCTCTCATCTGATGGCTTATATCAGTACTTGAGCAATCAGGAAGTGGTTTCCTATGTAGAATGTTTCATTGAGAAGTTTCCGGAAGGGGACCCTGCTCAGCACCTGATAGAAGAGCTTCTTCTTCGTGCAGCCAAAAAAGCTGGTAACTTCTTCATTTCATTAGTTCTTACTGTTTGAATCTATGATTTATCTGCTATTCCAAGTCTCACTCGGGAGATCTTTCGATGTTGGAAGATGCTAATTTTGATCACAAATTTAGTAAAGCTGCAACATTTGTAATTCATATAATTTGACCATGGACTTTTGCTGTTGGTTATATTTATATCATCTAAAGGGAGCAGATTTTAATTTTATGGAACCTATCTTGCAGACTTCTACATTTTGGTCCTGTGTTTGAATAACCATTTCTCACACAAGCAGAGGCTAATGGCCCAATATAGTGACAGGAACTTACTATATAACTAGTCATTGAGAATTAGTCGGCAGTCTTTTACTTCATTGCATACATAGTTCTACAAAGCGTATTCACAAATTACAATCCATAAAGCAGGACTGCTGACCATTTTTGGTTAGGACTGCTGAGCTCATGCGGACCATTTTATTATTACTTGATGAACTATTGTTTAAAGATTTGAATATTTGATCAGAACATGCATCTCATCAGCAAACATATATATATATATATATATATATATATATATATATACACACACACGGTCCGGATCTTAAGCTCACCCCTTATTCAACTCACCCGAGCTCACCCCCCTTTAGCGACGGACCTGACGACGGTTCGGTCATACAACTGTCGTCTATACTTTTAGCGACACTATATGTTGTCTGTCGCTAAAAGTATAGACGACGGTTGTATGACCGAACCGTCGTCGGGCCCGTCGCTAAAGAGGGGTAAGCTCGGGTGAATTGAATAAAGGGTAAGCTTAAGATCCGGACTCTATGTATATATATATATACACACACGTTATAGCTTGCATGTATGCTGTTGAATTGATTTATACCCCTTTCTAGAATGTATAATTACATCATCATTTGACGATATCTACCCTTTGTTATTGGTAGTTCTACTTTGGTCGTATAATTGATTCAGTACTAGTTGATAGCTCCATATCTTGTGTGCTTAAACTTCAATTTGTTTTCCTTGCAGGAATGGATCTGCATGAATTGCTGGACATCCCGCAAGGAGATCGTCGGAAGTATCATGATGATGTTACTGTTATGGTGATATCACTTGAAGGCGGAAGAATTTGGAAGTCGTCAGGAAAATACCTATGAAACCTTCAAACATCAGCAAAATTCTATACCAGATAAGTCTCTGTATACCAGTGATGCTGCGTTTTGATCCTCATGTTGGGGAAATATGCAAGCAGTTTGGAGGGTTCAAAAAAGCTGACCCACTTTTCATGGGTTCAGAAGGACGTGTCTAATTAACACCATAAACACAGTAACTGGGGTACCATGCATGATAATGGCTAAAACTAATGTCATAGAGATTCATTAAAGACTTGTGCCAGATGCCAAAAAAATTGGTTTCAGTATGGAAAAAATAGATTTTTTGTAGTTGGAACTTCTGAAAACTGATAAGGAGGGGGGGGGGGGGGGGGAGGTAAAGATCATTTTCTTTTTAGAATTTTTATAGATGGGAGATTTTTCTCATTCATTTTTCTTTATTTTGAAAGCCAGAAAAATGTGCTTGTAATTTGGTGGGGAGTTTATGTTTCTTTACAGAAGTTGAGCATTTTCACTCAACAATGAGAATCTGTAAATTTGAAGGCCATTTCACCAATGCAGTTTACTAGAGTCGAGAAGTTTTTATGCTTATAACTCTGTAAATAAGGAAATAGTGGCCAATGGAGGAAATCAAAACCTTGATATGATCTTGATTCTTGTCCACAAACATAATTTAGTGATGAACTTGGCCATGCCAATTTGATTCACCGGTCCCGGCCGTATAACATTCTAATAGTTGATGTAAACTGAATTTATTACTGAAAACTAGTGCCTGCCTACCTGCCTGGCTTTTCAAAAAGATTGTAAATCTTGTGAAATTAGAAGGTTCTGAAAAAAGTGCTAAAAATTGGGTTACAGGTCCGCCGAAGCAGTTAGAAATTGGCCAACTGCAACAATGCTTCACATTTTCCTTTGAAATTTAGAAGCATTGTTGCAGTGGCCAACACAGCGTATAGATCTCGAATCTACATTAGTAATCATCAACAAAATGTACATTAGAGTGAAGAAATTCGTTTCTTTATCTTTTATTTGTTTGTTTTCTTTCAAAAAGATGACATCTTTATGGTCTAAAAGAGGTAGAGTTACCACAGATAGAAGCAGAGCTTCACATTTCTTTAAAAACTCCCAATGCAGATCACTCTTCAATCCAAGCCTCCTTATGATGTGATGAAGAAATGAAAGTGGGGTATGATATAACAATTGCTTTGCAGAAGTAGTTTTTGTTTAGATATTTGTATTTGATTATGAATTTTTTTTCTTTGATTAAATTTATCTTGTATATTTTTATTTATGGTTCAATGGTTATAATTAATAGAAGGGTAAATTTATAAAAATAATATTTTTCTTTTCTTTTCATTAGATCTTAAAAACGCAAGAAAAGAAAGTTTTTAAATTTTCTATTCTTTTTTATTAAAAATTCAGAGAAAATTTCTAATTTTCTATTTTTTTCCTGTTTTAATTAATTTTTTTTTTTTTCCGTCCAAAATTGAGAAACAAAGTGTAATGTTTCCTCTAATTACTAGAAAAAGATACTTCCTCCGTTATTTCTAAAGTATCCAAAAAAAAACTCTTAACCTAAATCGGGCGACACAAATGCGGATGCATCTTAATGCTGATGTGCCTTTGACTAATTTAAAATTAATGTATTCATAATCTTCCTAATCAAATGGCCACATGAATCAAATTACATCAATTAGTACTACTCCCTTCCTCTTATAATATAATATATGACGATTTAGATGATTACAGATAAAAGAGTATTAAATAAGTATATGGTAAATAATATTATAGATAATTAAATATTATATTTAATATTATATAATTATTTTTTTAATTTTTATGTATAACTTTAAAATATCACATATTATAAGACGGAGGGAGTACTAATTAGATAGTAGTAGAATCAATTTTGTTTACTTTTTATTTCAACCGTTTTTTTTTCTCTTTGTTGGGTAAAATATGCCGCATTAATTCTTTTCTTTTGGAATGTCAGTAAAAGTAATACTACTAATTTTGATTAATGTGAAAAATTGAAACCGGTAGTTATACTTATAACTTAACTTGTGAGCTATATATTACTCTCTACGTCTTTATTTAAATGACGTTTTAAAATTTTTTATTTGTCTTTAATTAATTGACGTTTATTTAAATCTAAGAGAATTAATGATAATTTTTCTAAAATTACCCCTCATTACTCTACCTATTTTTTTGGTACTTTAAATTCTTGTGCTATGATAAATTAATGATTTAAAAGTATTATAGACAGTTGAGTACTATATTTAATGCTTTCCAATTATTATCTTAATTTTTGTGTCCCTCAAAAAGGTCATTTAAATAGGGACGGAGGGAGTATTTTTTTTAATAAAAAAAACAAACATATACTTTTTGTCCTTTTCATGATCCTAGTCATTAGAAGTAGGGGTGAGCATGGTGCGGTTTGGTGCGGTTTGAAGTCCAAACCGCACCCGAAACTGCTTAAGTGCGGTTTGAAAAATTTAAAATCGCACCCGAAACTGCTTGTGATTGGTGCGGTGCGGTTTTAAAGTGTGCGGTTCGATTTTAATTGGTGTGATTTCGGTTCCAAAACTAATTAAAACAACAAAAAAGTCTAAGTCTTTAATAAAATTTAACATAAAACTTACATCGAGCAATTAACTTAGTGACAAAGTCGGCAATGAGAATTATATCAAGCATGTTTTAAAACTAAAGCATACGCTATATAAAACAACGAAGACCGTATATTCGATAACAAGTAATAATGTTTATCTAGTTCCCCAAAAATTAAAAGTATATACTGGAGATAGAATGAAATTCTATCTCATATATTGCAGGGAGAACTTATAGAATATAATCCTAACTATACCTAATTTGAAAAATAATCTATTAGACTATTACTATTATAGCATTGATATTAACCAATGTATCAAGTGCTCGAGCCCCTCAGCTATAAGCCCCTCCAACAACGCATCAAACAAATTTAAATTTTTAAAACTCAATTGCTTAATTTTTGACTCTATAACCTCTAACATTTTCTTTCAATTGGTGAAAAAATGACAATGCATGACTGAAGTTTTCTCTAAGCGTGTTCAATTGAAAAGTAATTTTAGAATTTACTAGAGATAATACATACACACACACACACATGGTGCGGTTTCGGTTTTATGCGTGCGGTTTTAGCTAGTTACCAAACCGGAACCGTAAATTTAGTTATTCAATCCACCTAAAATCGCCACATACGCCGGAACCGTTGGTGCGATTTTAATTGGTGCGGTTCGTGCGATTTCAATTCTAATTTGGTTACTTGCTCAACCCTAATTAGAGGTATAAACAAGTATGCTCAAAATCAATTTAAAAATTTAAATTTATATTTGAATTTGACTTGAATTCGAAGTATATTTTTTTAAAAAATTCTATTCAAATTTGACTCGATTTGATTCATTACTCGAATTCAATATGACTCAGATCGAATTATATATTCAATTTATTTGTGAGCTTCAAATTCAAATTCAAATTCGAGTTTTTACATAATGACTGACTATATAATACACATAATTATAAATTGAACTTATTAGTTTACTTAGAAATAAGAAAATAAATTTACAATATATTTTACAAATATAGAATTACAATAAAAATAAAAAATAAAAAAATAATAATAACTAATTACCCTAATTTTATTTAACTATATACATATTATAAGAGAATGTATCGAGTATCTATTTCAATATGTACCAACCGAGAATGTATCGAGTTACAATTGAGAATTCGAGTAGTTTGAATCTTAGACGAGTCGAATATAACTTTGCTCAGATTTTAATCGTATTTTTAATCGAATTATTTTTTGTACTTAAATTTATATCATATTATTAACGAATTCGAATGTCGTTTATATTTTTTCGAGTTGAGACGAACCGTTTGATTGAATTTACAGCCTTACTAGTCATATACTCCCTCCGTTCCTTAATATAGGTCGTTTAAGAGTTGTGCACAAGTATTAAGGAAATGATTGTAAAATATTAAATATACTATCAACTGTCTATATTGTCCTTGTATTGAAAAAAGAGTGTTATTTATTAGACAAAAAATAGTAAGAGAACCAAAATTATATTTATTACTTGGGGTAATATTGGAAACTAAGCAATTATTGCTTACTTGAAATTCTCAAACGACTTATATTTAGGAACAAAAATATTTCTCTAAAACGACCTATTAAGAACGGATGTAGTATATGGTTTGAATGTTTTTAGGTTGCCAGCTGCCTTTGTAATTTCCAAATTATTAAAGTTTGTGTCATCAACCTACAAAACTTTGTACTTGAACAGCTATATATATAATGCCTTTTTCTTTTTTGTTTTGGGGATTAAAGAATAATGATTTTTAATAGAAAATGAAATATATCTTTCAAATTTATATATCAATTTTTTATTACGAATTACGTGAATAATTATAATTAATAATATTTTAAAAATATTTAAAATATAATGGGTCAAATTTATAATTTTACTCGATTCTAGGTTGTGACGCCCCCAAAATAGGTATACAACACCCATTCTGAGTCGCTAAAATACATGGTACAGAAACAACTACATCTTTATTATTACAACATAAAAACTGTGAGTTTAAATACAAATATTGTCATCTAGACAATATCCACATTTAAATAAGTTCTCATTACAATTATTAATACATTATTTCACAAAAATGGTGAGGACTACTAAAATAACTTCTAAAACCATCATTCCATACCCCGACTAGTACTCGCTACATTTTCGCCTCCCGAGAAAAATAGAACAAAAAGGAAAAAGGTGAGCTCAACTAGTCCAGTAAAGAACATTATGACTAAGATAATATAGAACAAATTATCGTTAGTCTTCAACAGAGAAAAATCTAATAGAATACAATAGACAACAAGTTTTAAATCAATATACGCAGCGAAAAATAATAATTCATAGAAGAGTTACGTAGAAAATAAAATCTACTATTATCTATGAATTTAAAAGTCCATCATCAATATTTTATCCCTGTAATATCAATCAATATTCATCTTTGCACTACAAGCCAAAGATATTCATCAGTTGGTCATGTTCATCTAAACACCTATTCATCTTTGCACTACGGGCCAAAGATATTCATCAGAAATCATTCATCTTTGTACTACAGTGTGACGCCCCCAAAACAGGTATACAACACCCATTCTGAGTCGTCAATAACATGGTACAGAAACAACTACAACTTTATTAATACAACATAAAAACTGTGAGTGTAAATACAAATATTATCATCTAGACAATATCCACACTCAAATAAGTCCTCATTACAATTATTGGTATAATATTTTATAAAAAAAATGGTGAAGACTACTAAAACAACTTCCTAGAACCTTCATTCCATACCCCGACTAGTACTTGCTACATTCTCGCCTCCTGAGAAGAAAATGGAACAACAAGGAAAATGGTGAGCTCAACTAGCCCAGTAAAGAATATTATGACTAAGATAATATACAACAAATTATCGTTAGTCTTCAACAGGGAAAAATTTAATAGAATACAATAGACAACAAATTTTAAATCAATATTCGCAGCGGAAAATAATAATTCATAGAAAAGTTACGTAGAGAATGAAATCTACGATTATCTATGAATTTAAAAGCCCATCATCAACATTTTATCCCTGTAATATCAATCAATAAATATCTTGAATCAAATAGTCATCTTTGCACTACAGGCCAAAGATATTCATCAGTTGGTCATGTTCACCTCAACACCTGTTCATCTTTGCACTACGGGCCAAAGATATTCATCAGAAATCATTAATCTTTGCACTACAGGCCAAAGATATTTATTTATATCATCATTTAGGACTGAGGATGATGAAAAATATTTTTAAGGAAACGAATCCAGTGAAACAAAATAATAAATATTAAGGATTCGTATTTCAGCTATTCCATGTCCAAAAATACCTCATAAATAATCATAGTGGAGTAAAATTTAAGAATGATCAAAACATGGATACAATCAAAGCTAGTATCCAGAATAGATATTTTGGACGAAAAGAAGAAAATTTCATTTTTCGGTGAATAGTAACTCGTGAATAGTAACTCATGAATAGTAACCCCGACATGAAAAGTTCTAAATTTGATAAAAAGTTCAGATCAATATTTCGGCATAATGATATTGAAAAAAATAATATCATTTAAGAAGAAATAACATCCCTTACCTCAGCAAAAACAGTACTTCTAGTTGAAACACCGGATATAGGTTATGACTTGAACTTGCACTGTATAGCAATACTCAAAGTATTAGAATACTCACAAGAATACGCTCACTAATATAGAGAGAGAAAGAGAGAGAAACTTGTGTTTCTGGTGTGATTTTCAATTCTAACCTAAGCACCCTATTTATAGGAAAATGCTTAGAACACCAAAGCAGAAAATTTAATATAATATATATATATATATATATATATCTCCTTACTGGCGCACAATTAGATGACCAAACCTCTCCTTAGACAGAACTTTCTAGACATTGTCAATAATGTTATCTAATAATATTATTCAGATAATATGAATTATTGTTCCGATAATAGAAAATACTGTATAGTGACAATTATTAAAACAACAGTAATATAAAATATCAACGCAGCAATTATTGAATCAATAAAATACAATATTGAACAGTAATTACTGTAACAATTATTGAGTAGTGCCTTCTTACGTAAGAATCAATAATTGGTGCAATACCGTGTGCTACTGTGTAAGAACGCGTATTACTATATTTTAACCACCGGGTATTCCAACAGTATTAACGGTAACAACTATGCCGTTATTTATAAACAACTTATTTTTGTCGTTTTCTTCATCCAATCGCTTTCTGTTATGGGGACCACAAAAGACTGCGCCGTCGTACGAATATTCTCCAACAGTAAGAATATTCCACGACCAAGCGAATATTCCCTGACAACAATGAATATTTTATAACCACTTGCTTATTTAAAATATTTGCGCATTTTACCCATAACTGACCACATTAATCAAATCAACCCTTACTATTTCAGAATAATAAATAGAGGAAATTAAATTTCATTTATTAATAATTTGGGGTCTTACAACCTCCCCTCCTTATGAAATTTCGTCCTCGAAATTGACATACGTACCTGGTGTTTCGAAAAGATGAGGATACCTCGCTTTCATTTCCGTTTCCAACTCCCAGGTCATTTCCTCAATACCATGATTTTTCCACAAAACTTTAACTTGTGGTATGACCTTCGTGCGTAGGACATGCTCCTTCCTATCCAAGATCTTGACAGGTACCTCCTCGTATGTTAAGTCTTCGGCTATCTCGTCCGGTTCTAACTCAATAACGTGGTTCGGGTCTTTCACATATTTACGAAGCACAGATATATGAAAAACATTATGAACACGAGACATACTTGGAGGTAACGCGAGTCTATAGGCCACATTTCCTACTCGGTCAAGAATCTGAAATGGACCAATAAATTATGGATTGAGCTTTCCTCTCTTCCCAAATCTTGTAACTCCTTTCCATGGAGCTACACGTAATAATACATGATCCCCAATGTAAAATTTCATGTCCTTTCGATGAAGATCCACATAACTTTTTTGTCGATCCTGTGCCGTTTGTATACGTTGTCGAATCGTTTGGATCTTCTCTGTAGTCATTCGTACCAACTCTGGTCCCAAAAACGCTGCTTCTCCCACCTCATCCCAACATACTGGAGAGCGACACTTTCGTACATACAATGCTTCAAAGGGAGCCACACCTATACTTGCCTGATAACTGTTATTGTAGGAGAATTCTACCAATGGTAGGTACTTATCCCAACATCCTTTGAAATCTAGGACACAAAGTCTTAATAAATCTTCAAGAGTTTGAATAGTCCTCTCTGATTGCCCGTCCGTTTAAGGATGGTATGCCGAACTAAATCGTAAATTTGTGCCCATAGCTTCTTGCAAGCTAACCCAAAATCTTGAAGTGAATCTTGGGTCACGATCCGAAACTATGGATACTGGCATGCCATGCAGTCTCACAATCTCATCTACGTATATACGAGCAAGACGTTCAAGGGAATAAGTCTCCCGTATCGACAAGAAATGAGCAGACTTGGTTAATCTATCAACTATAACCCAAATAGCATTTATGCATTGAGAAACCGTGGGAAGACCCGTAACGAAATCCATGGTAATGTGTTTCCACTTCCATTTCGGAATCTCAAGTGGTTGCAATGGACCCTTTGGTACTTGATGCTCCGCCTTTACACGTTGACAAGTTAAACACCTCGAGATAAACTTTGTAATCTCTCTCTTCATATTGTTCCACCAAAATGTATGTCGAAGATCACGATACATTTTAGTACTTCCAGGATGGATTGCAAATGGTGTATTGTGTGCCTCCATCATGATCTTGTACTTCAAATCAGAATCGTTAGGAACACAAAGTCTAGAGTGGACTCGAAATATTCTTTCTTTATCGATTCTTACTTCTGGAATAGCACCTTCTTGCACTTTCTTCTTCATACGCATCAGCTCCGGGTCAACTTTAACTTTATCGATTAAAGTTGGTTGGAATATCAGATATAGTGCTGAAGGAACTTGCACCGTATAGCAACACTCAAAGTATAAAAATACTCACAAAATACACTCAATATAACGAGAGAGAAAGAGAGAGAAATCTTTAGTTTCTGGTGTGATTTTTAATTCTAACCTAAGCACCTTATTTATAGGAAAATACTTAGAACACCAAAGCAGAAAATTTAATAAAATATCAATATATATATTAAATTTTCCTACGCACACTACACCAGACCCAAGCATCAGCCACCAACTCACAAAAAATAAAAAAATATTTTTCTTAATTAAAATAATTAAAACTTCCAAAAATCAATTATTTTAGAATTTTAGAACTTCAATAATTCATAATAAATAGCCCTTTTATCAGAAAATTCGAATCTCGCAATTTTTTATAGGAAATTCAATTCTCTACAACTTTGCAGAAGAAAATTTTTCTAAATTCCAAACAAAAATTGACCGAAATCCATAAACGGACGATTTTACAAGTTATAATCAAATTTCAGTCAAAAAATGGGCCCACAGACATGTTTAACATGTTTTAAACAATTTTTGTAATAAAAATACTCTTTCTCCTTATATACTCATATATCCCACATTTATTATAAAAATATCATCATTATTATATTATAATAATATAATAAAATATTATTTTATCAGAAAAGATAAAATATCGATTTTTAACAATTGTCACTTTAAAAATTTTCTCCATCTATATCCACATAAAATGAATATTTTTCTCATCATATAAATCAATAATTAATTATTCACAAATAATATTACAGAATCACAGTACTGGTAACTAGGCCGTTCCCAGGAAAGAGGGGACTTTCCAATAAGAATTTCTCCTTACTGGCGCGCAATTAGGTGACCAAACCTCTCCTTAGACAGAACTTTCTAGACATTGCCAATAATGTTATCTAGTAATATTATTCAGATAATATGAATTATTGCTTCGATAATAGAAAATACTGTGTAGTGATAATTATTGAAATAACAGTAATATAAAATATCAACGCAGCAATTATTGAATCAATAAAATAAAATACTGAACAGTAATTACTGTAACTATTATTGAGTAGTGCCTTCTTACGTAAGAATCAATAATTGGTGCAATACAGTGTGCTACTGTGCAACAACGCGTATTACTGTGTTTTAACCACCGGGTATTCCAACAGTATTAACGGTAACAACTACGCCGTTATTTATAAACAACTTATACTTGTCGTTTTCTTCATCCAATCGCTTTCCGTTATGGGGCCCACAAAAGACTGCGTCGTCGTACGAATATTCCCCGACAGGAAGAATATTCCACGACCAAACGAATATTCCCCGACAATAATGAATATTTTATAACCACCTGCTTATTTGAAATATTTACGCATTTTACCCATAACTAACCTCATTAATCAATTTAACATTTACTATTTTAAAATAATAAATAAAGGAAATTAAATTTCATTTATTAATAGTTTAGGGTCTTACAACCTCCCCTCCTTATGAAATTTCGTCCTCGAAATTGACGTACGTACCTGGTGTTTCGAAAAGATGAGGATACCTCGCTTTCATTTCCGTTTCCAATTCTCAGGTCATTTTCTCAATAGCATGGTTTCTCCACAAAACTTTATCTTGTAGTATGACCTTCGTGCGTAGGACATGCTCCTTTCTATCCAAGATCTTAACAGGTACCTCTTCGTACGTTAAGTCTTCAGCTATCTCGTCCAGTTCTAACTCAATAATGTGGTTTGGGTCTTTCACATATTTACGTAACACAGATATATGAAAAATATTATGAACACGAGACATACTTGGAGGTAACGTAAGTCTATAGGCCACATTTCCTACTCGGTCAAGAATCTGAAATGGACCAATAAATCGTGGATTGAGCTTTCCTCTCTTCTCAAATCTTGTAACTCCTTTCCATGGAGCCACACGCAACAATACATGATCCCCAATGTTAAATTCCACGTCCTTTCGATGAAGATCCGCATAACTCTTTTGTCGATCCTGTGCCGTTTGTATACGTTGTCGAATCGTTTGGATCTTCTCTGTAGTCATTCGTACCAACTCTGGTTCCAACAACTTTGCTTCTCTCACCTCATCCCAACATACTGGAGAGCGGCACTTTCGTCTATACAATGCTTCAAATGGAGCCACACCTATACTTGCCTGATAACTGTTATTGTAGGAGAATTCTGCCAATGGTAGGTACTTATCCCAACTCCCTTTGAAATCTAGGACACAAAGTCTTAATAGATCTTCAAGAGTTTGAATAGTCCTCTCTGATTGCCCGTCCGTTTGAGGATGGTGTGCCGAACTAAATCATAAATTTGTGCCCATAGCTTTTTGCAAGCTAACCCAAAATCTTGAAGTGAATCTCGGGTAACGATCCGAAACTATGGATACTGGCATGCCATGCAGTCTCACAATCTCATCTACGTACATACGAGCAAGACGTTCAAGGGAATAAGTCTCCCGTATCGGCAAAAAATGAGCAGACTTGGTTAATCTATCAACAATAACCCAAATTGCATTTATGCCAAGAGAAACCGTGGGAAGACCTGTAACGAAATTTATGGTAATGTGTTCCCACTTATATTTCAGAATCTCAAGTGGTTGCAATGGACCCTTTGGCACTTGATGCTCCGCCTTTACATGTTGACAAGTTAAACACCTCGAGATAAACTTTGCAATCTCTCTCTTCATATTGTTCCACCAAAATGTATGTCGAAGATCACAATACATTTTGGTACTTCCAGGATGGATTACAAATGGTGTATTGTGTGCTTCCATCATGATCTTGTACTTCAAATCAGAATCGTTAGGAACACAAAGTTTGGTGTGAGAACCCAGAATTTCACATAATTCAAATTTTTTGAATAATTTTTTTTTGAAAAAGAATAAAGAGAAAGTACTTGAATCATATAAATGTATATGATAATGAAGCTAGATAGTTAATTTATTAACTAAGAAGTATACTTAATCATTTTCAAGGAAGAGTAATGAAAGTTATGTAAGAAATTAACATGGCTTGAATGTTAGCCTTGATTATTAAATTAAAAGGATTTACAATCCTTAAGTAATTGTATTGATGATTATGTGAGTGTTTATAACTTATTAAGTCGATTAGGGCTATCAAGTTAATACACTAGAGGGATATGTTATGACATATGTGAGTTATGTACGTGATTAAATAAATATGTATTATATAATGTGTCTACATTTATTTTGTAAAGAGATTAAGAATAAAGTTATGTATCCTAATATATTTATTAGGTATGATAATTAAATAACCTAATGTGTTATAATTTAAGAGAATGATAGTATTTAAAAATATATACTAATCCTAAGAGATTTATTTGATGCATCTCAATTAATTAATCTTATAACCTAAAGAATAGCAAGTCTAATTGGGTTATGAAATTAAAAATATATGAGTAAGAAATTAACTTGCTAATGGGTGTAATGGAACCTTATTTAAATAGTGGGGAATCGATAAAAATTAATAAGTATAGAACTATGTTGATTTGCAAGTCCATAGAATTAAAATTACTAGCCCAAAGATTTAAAGGAGTGGCCCAACCTTTAGCCCAAGTGGGAGGGGACATGTTGGACATTAAGTAAGTTAATTAAAGCATAAAATAAAAACAACTTTGGGCAATAGAAAGGCCACTTTGCCGAAATTTAGAGAGGAGTGAAAGGGGGGAAGAATGTAATAATTGCTTACTTTAGTAGGTGGACAACTTCCAACAAGTGTCCAATTTTTATTTGATCAACACATTAAGCATTAAGTGTAAGAAACATCTAGGAGATGAGTAAGAGAGAGAAGGGGAGAAGTATTGGGCAAATAATATACTTACATATCTTATATCTATACTTACTTTTCCGACAAATCAAAATCTAAGTCTTATCTTTTTCTTTTCATCTTATTATCTAGCAAAAGCTAAGAAAGAAAGCGAGAGACTAGAGAAGAGAGAGAGAAAGTCTAGGAGTTCGGCTATAGAGAGAGAGGGACAGAGGGAGAGTTTTACAAGCCATCTTGCTCCATAATCAAAGTTTAGAAAGAAGGAAAAAGAAAATCAAGCAAAGGTATAACCAAATTTCTACTTATGTAGTCTAATTTCCTTTTTAGTTTGATTTGATTTTTTTTTAATTTGAAGTTTTGATCTTGAGATTTTAACCTTAGATCTAGGTGTATATAAGTGTTTCATGTTTAGATCTAACCTTTTTGAGGATCAAAAGTTAAATCTAAAGTATGAGATAGAAACTAGATTTTTCAAAATGTAGAGAACCTAAATTTTTATTAGCCTTGATGGTGTTTAACTTTGTGTTTGATGCTTGATTGATGAAATAGATCATGTATTATGGTAGATTCATGGGTATATGAAGTATGAGTAGGTAGTATGATGAGGTATGTTGGCTATTATGTGAGAACAAGAAGTTTTCTTAGAAACCACAAAGGATGGAAAGTCAGATTTTTATAAAAACAAAACATGAAATTCAAATGACCATATCTCCTATTATATTTCAAATTTTTGAGTGTGGTCAAATCCTAGAGTTATATCTATAAGCTTTCTAACATCTCCAAGTGGAATCACTGAAAAAAGAGTTGTAGATTTCCGTATGGACTAGTTTTAGCAAAGGACTCCAAAGCTGCAAAATGACGAAAACAAGCTACGAAAGAAATTGTAAGGGCTGTTTCGGCAACTTAAGTTGTGAAATAAATTCAGACCTTTTGGAAAATGAAAATATATGGGATAAAGTAGGTTGTGTCCAAAAATGAGCTCATTCTGACTTAAAATGACCAAGTTATGACCAATTCAATATTTGGGTTTTTTTTGATGAAAATCGCTATAACCGGAGTTCTATAACTCCGATGGCCACAAAATTTAAACTGGAGGCTCACGTTAACACGTATAAGATTATGTCAAAAGATGGGAATTTCTAGAGTTAAGCACGAGGTAGCTAATTTCTTAAGGAATTAACTAAAAATATTTTTTGAAAAATACTAAAGGACGTTGGAAAATTATGGAAAAATACTTTTTGTGTATGAAATATATGTATATGTGTTTGGACAAAGGATAGAAAAATAATAAGTTAATTTGGTATTTTCGTAAAAAGGATATGGAATCCAGCTTGCTGGATTGAAAAGTCTGATGAATCCAGCTTGCTGGATTGAAAAGAAGTTTACTGAATTGAAAATATATTGAATTCAGCTTGCTGGATTGTAATCTAGTTGATGAATTTGGAATCCAGATTGCTGGATTTGGAATCTAGTCTGCTGAATTGGTAATTTGATTGTTAGATTTAGCATCCAGGTTGCTGGATTAGTATGTGACTTATTAGATGTTAAATAATAACTTATGAAATGAAAAAGTAAGTGTTAAATCATAATGTATATGATACATAGATTAATAAATTAGCAAAGGATGATAATAATACTAATATTGTAAGGTGTTATCTAATATTTAATTATGTGATTAAGTGTTAGATAATTGATTTATAAAGTAATTGTACTATGATACAAAGTATGATATGCTGATTAAAAGATCAATCTTATTAATGATATGTATTACAAAATAAGTTAACTTAAATTGCGTAGCAGTAGTCAACGAATCAGGCAAGTTTCCTAACTCAACTTGAGTTACTATTTTTCAAGCATGGTAGTGAATAATTATTGATAGTTATTCACATCTATAATGATTGTTGTAATTCGCACGTAGTGCAATTGATTCTTGTTCTATTATTTGAACTATTTATAAATCATGTCTCAGCTAATTGTTTTAGAAAGACTAATATTTGTTAAAGCTTAAAATGTTCTATTTATTATGAACTGAATTGTTATTGGAAGATCTATGCCATTGGTTTCGGCTAGATTAGTATTGTTATTAATTATTGAAATCATAGTATTTCTTTGAAAGTAATCTAAACCATATTATTGTGGTACGGACTCGTGATGTAAGACTGAGATGAACAAATTTTAATGTCGTAAATCGACCTATGCGCTATTACTGAGTATTATGCATAATATAGGGTACAAAGGAGTTGGCCGCTCCAGGTACTTGCAGAAGAGTATAGTTTAGTTTTTATAACTAATTTATATTCTTGTGGTAGTTTAGTTTTAATAACTAAATGATTCCTCTAGTAGTTCATGATCCTTTTATGATCACTCAGCATGAAATCTGGGTATCTCTCACTTTATTGAATATTGTTGCAGTATTGTTAATTCTTATTATTCAATTGAATATTATTGAATCTTTGAAAGAATTTTACTCTTTCATCTCTGATATGTTATTCAGTATGAAATGGGAGAAAGTTTTATTATTGAGATTGAATTATTATTCAGCTACTTCGAAATCTTTTGATTATTGTTGAAGTTCTAAAGAAGCTAGACCCTTCTATTCATGATATATATATATATATATATATATATATATATATATATATATCATTTATTGTATATTTTAACTTGTTGGGCAAACTCGTTGCTCACCCTTTCTTAAATAAAATATTTCAGCTAATACCGAAGTAGCAGAAGGTTCTAACAGGGACAAAGGCAAAGGCAAGGTTCAGGAGTAGTTAGTGTCAACTTTTAATGGTTATGTTTTATTATAATTATTTATGTAAACCTTTTCGTTATATAAGGATATGTAAATTATGTCAAGGTTAGTTAACCTGGGATATTGCTATAAGTTGTATTAAGGAATATTATGAATGATGTTTTTCATTAATGAATGAGTATTTAGATGTGATATATTTGATGGATCGTGAGCACCAAACCCGTGGTTAGGGAACCCGGATTTGGGGGTGTCACATTTGGAGTGGACTCGATGTATTCCTTCTTCATCGATTCTTGCTTCTGGAATAGCACCTTCTTGCACTTTCTTCTTCATACGCATCAGCTCCGGGTCTGTAGCTTGATCAAGTTTAACTTTATCGATTAAAGTTGGTTCTATGCGTATACTTGATATCATCGCACTCGTTCCTGCATATGTTCTTCTACTCAACGCGTCAGCTACCACATTTATTTTTCCAGGATGATATTGAATAGTGTGGTCGTAATCTTTCAACAGCTCGAGCCAACGTCGTTGCCGCATGTTGAGTTCTGTTTGAGTGAAGAAATATTTGAGGCTTTTATGGTATGAATATATCTCCACTTTCTTCCCATATAGATAGTGCCTCCAGATCTTTAGCGCGAAAACGAATGCTGCCAACTCTAGATCATGAGTAGGATAATTCCTCTCATATTCTTTAAGTTGTCGCGAGGCATAGGCTATAACTTTCTCACGTTGCATGAAAACACATCCTAGCCCTTTGCCTGAAGCATCGCTGTAGATAACAAATCCATCCGAACCAGATGGCATGGTCAAAATAGGTGCCGAAATGAGTCTCTTCTTAAACTCTTGAAAACTCTTCTCGCATTCCTCGCTCCATACGAATTTGATATCTTTCCGAGTCAGCTGAGTTAATGGGATAGCGATTCGAGAAAACCCTACCACGAATCTCCGATAATAACCAGCTAAGCCCAGAAAGCTACGTACTTCGGTCATCGTCTTTGGTTGCTCCCAACTTTGTATTGCTTCAATCTTCGCCGGGTCAACAGATACTCCATGTTTTGACACCACGTGCCCTAGGAATGCTACTTCCTCAAGCCAGAACTCGTATTTTTTCAACTTAGCATATAACTTGTTTTCACGCAGCCTTTGGAGTACCAGTTTCAAATGGTGCTCATGATCTTCACGGCTTTTGGAATATATGAGGATGTCATCAATAAAGACAACAACGAACTGATCCAAATAATTCTTGAATACTCGGTTCATCATATCCATGAAAGCCGCAGGAGCATTAGTCAATCCAAAAGACATAACTAGGAATTCATAATACCCGTACCGAGTTCTGAAGGCAGTCTTCGAAATATTCTCAGTTTTAACCTTCAGCTGATGACACGAGGTTGTATGTCATTAGACATCTTGTATGATAGTGGCAAAACACCCTTCCAACGTTGGGTTCGCTTCACCCTAGATGATTCACCAAATATAACTCCTAAATAAACTTTTCTATACAGCTTCGGGAGAACCTCCACAGCTAGAGACCACCGTTCTATTTCTCCGTTATCCTCGCTCGACCCAGCTACACTCTTATTACCTGAAAAAAATTGTGAAGCAAAAGGGTGAGCACAACTAGCTCAGTAAATAATATCATGACTAAAGATAATTAAATTATCAATAGCCTTCATCAATAATAAATCAGAGATTTAGAACATATGGTAAATGATAAAAATATCAACCATAGTTGCAGCGAAACGAACAATCCATTAGAAGAGTCAAATAGACTATAAAGTCTATTATCTTCTCCATGTTAAAAATCCACCAACAATGTTTTATCCCTGTAACATCAATCAACAATTCTGGTCCACAATCATATGAATAACTCATAATCATAATTGTAGTTCTAAATTCCTCTTCTCATCCAGGATGAAGATAATTTTCACCACCTATCTTTACCTGAAACATCAAAGATCATGGTTACACCAAATCACATTTTCTATTCATAATCATACTAATAACTTCATCTTTGCACTACGGCCAAAGATATTCATTTGTATCACCAGTTGGTCATATTCATCTCAACATCTGTTCATCTTTGCACTACTGGCCTAAGATATTCAACAACATGTCATCTTTGCCCTACGGGCCAAAGATATTCATTAACAATTCATCTTTGCACTACAGGCCAAAGATATTCATCAACAATTCATCTTTGCACTACATGCCAAAGATATTCCTCAACAGTTCATATTTGCACTACATGCCAAATATATTCATCAACAGTTCATATTTGCACTACAGGCCATATATATTATTATCTCAAAGAAATATATAATCATTTCAGAATTTATATAAACAATAATTATAACCATATTGATCAATTCACCTTTGTACTTAAGCTAAAGATATTCAATGGTCATGATCATACTAGTCAACAATTCAACTTTGCACTACTAGCCAAAGAGAACCCATAGTCATGATCATACCAATAATTTACCCATCTTTACACTCAAGCGAAAGAGAATTTCAACATCAAGGTTATAAAAATGTTATATATGATAAGAAAAACAATATAATCAAAATATAGATTTAATTTCAAGAGCAATATTCATAAATCAACTATAATTTGGTCAGAAAAAGAAACCAATTTTGTCGTGAATAGTACCCGTGAATAGTAACTCATGAATAGTAACTCGTGAATAGTAACTCATAAATAATAACTCGTGAATAGTAATTCTGTCATAAAAAAGGTAAAAATTCTACAATAATATACATACCAATATTTCGGTATAATGATATTGAAAGAATAATATTTCTTAAGCTTATAAACAATTTATTTAAATTGTTTACACTTTACTAATTAATGCATTTAATCATCATAAAATGCCAACTCTTAAGATTTCATCATCAATAACCACAATCCTCATCAAAAATCTGCATATAACTCATATATGATTCTCAAGCCATAAAATCATATTTTCTAATTTTCTTTCTTCACAAAACATATTTAATGCATTTACTCATAACTAGACTATTTTCATGAAAAATAACAAATCAGTTCTAAAAATATTTTTTTTCTGGAATTTAGCAGAATATAGTTCCATATTAAACATATATTTTTCTCAGAATTTTTAAAATTCATTTACTATTTTTCATATGGCCAAAACTGCCGAATATTTAGACATTTATCATAAATTGTACTTTTATCCAAAAATTCCGAAATTCACAGAGTACACTGATATTATGTAGATATACTTCCAATAAAAATTTCATCAATTTTGGAGTTAACCACAAGGAGTTATAAGCGGTTACTTTTAAAATAGTCTTTTCTAATAAAATTCATAACTCTTAATCTATACATCCAAAAATCACCATTTTTGGACACAATCAATAAAACTCATCAAAATATCATTTCAAATTTTTCCAGAATTTTCTGAAGGTCATAAGAATTACGAACTGAAAAATATAATAACCCTTAAAATCCCTTACTATCTCTTACCTCAAAAGTGCAGTATTTTTTACTGGAATGTAAAGTCGAAGGAAACTTGCACTGAAGAGCAACTCTCAAAATATCTAAATAGTCACAAAATATGCTTCATAATATAGAGAGAGAAAGAGAGAAAGCTTATGTTTCTGGTGTGATTTTCAATTCTAACTTAGTATTCTATTTATAGAAAAATGTTAGCACGCCGAAGCAGACTTGACATGCTACCTGATGGCTTTACCCGCTACTATTACCACCCACCACATTTGAATAAAAATCTCAGCACATTTCTTTCACCAATCAAGAGTGGGGCCCACCAATTCTAGAATTTTCCACCAAAATGATTAACTCCGAAAATTCAATAATTTTTGAACCAGTCATCTCGTAAAATTCATAATAAATCATACGTTCATTTTAAACGGTTTAAAATTTGTGGACATATACTCAACTTATATATGTATAACATATCCAAAAATCACAACGATCCAACGGTCAGATTAAAAATTATAACCCCCGCAAAATATCTCAAAAACCCTAATTTGATTTTTAATACCTCCATTCCGACAAAAATACTGATAAAATACCTCAACATTAATTCTTTCATTTATAACTACATAAATAAATCCATCATTTATCTCCACGTCAAATAAATATTTCATTATCATATAAATCAATAATTAATTATTCACAAATAATATTACAGAATCACAATAATGACAACCAGGCAGTTCCCAGGAAAGAGGGGGCTTTCCAATAAGGATTCCTCCTTACTAGTGCGCAATTAGATGACCAAACCTCTCCTTAGACAAAACTTTCTAGACATTGCCAATAATATTATCTAATAATATTATTCAAATAATATGAATTATTGATTTGATAAAGGAAAATACTGTGCAGCAATAATTATTGAAACAACAATAATATAAAATATCAACGCAGCAATTATTGAATCAATAAAATAAAATATTGAACAATAACTACTGTAATAATTATTGAGTAGTGCCTTCTTACGTAAGAATCAATAATTGGTGCAAAACCGTGTGCTACTGTATTTTAACTACCGGGTATTTCAACAGTATTAACGGTAACAACTACGCCGTTATTTATAAACAACTTATACTTGTCGTTTTCTTCATCCAATCGCTTTCCGTTATGGGGCCCACACATGGCTGCGCCGTCGTACGAATATTTTCCGACAGCAAGAATATTTCACGACCAAACAAATATTTCCCGACAAAATGAATATTTTATAACAACTTGCTTATTTTGTAAAATTTGCACATTTCACCCATAACCAAAGTATTATATCAAATTAACCCCTTATTATTCACAATAATATTTAGAGAAAATTTGATTTTATTCATTAATAAGCTGTGGTCTTACAACCTCCCCTCCTTATGAAATTTCGTCCTCGAAATTGACGTACGTACCTGATATTTCAAAGAGTTGAGAATACCTTCCTTTCATTTCAGATTTCATCTTCCCTGTCATCATAATTTTTCCATTGCTCATCTCCTATATTTCAAATATCATTCTAGAATACAGCTTCAAAACAAGGGTTAATTGAACAAATTAACATATCACATAATATCCCGATATTATGACTGACCAATAAATAAGCTTAGGTAGGACACACTAGCGAAGGATTTACTCATCTCTCCCCTCCTAGTTCTATTCCCCGATCTCCGTCAGAGATCATATCCCTAAGCTCTGATACCAACTGTGACAACCCCAAAATAGGTTCATTCCATCCAACCTATTCTGAGTCGCCAAATACATGGTACAGAAAATAACTACAACTTTATTACAACAATTGTCGTGCAAAATACAACAACACATATGCTATGAGTTTGGATACAAATATATACCAAATGTGTGACGCCCCCAAAATTAGGTATAAATCACCCATCTTGGGTCGTCAGATACATGGTACAGAATTCAAATACAACTTAATAATACAACTGTCGTGTACAATATGACAAAACATAAACTGTGAGTTTGAATACAAATATTGTCTACTAGAGAGTATCCATACTCAAAAGGAGTCCTCATTACATTTATTAACACACTATTACATAGAATAGTGAAGACTACTAACTAATACTATCATTCGGACCATCACTCCGTTCCCCGACTTGCCCCAGCTACGTTCTCATTTCCTGAAGAGAACAGTGAAAGAAAGGGTGAGCTCAACTAGCCCAGTAAGAAATATTATGACTAAGATAATGCAGAATAAATTATCATTAGCCTTCAACAATGTTAAACTGATAAAATATAATAGACATCAAGTTTAACTGCAGCGGAACAAGCAATCCATTAAAAGAGTCAAGTAGAAAATAAACTCTACTATCTTTTATGATTTAAAAGGTTTTTCAACACTGTGATCGCTGGGACTCAGCTTAATAAAATAATCCACATCATCGAATCACCCCTGCTGTGACGCCCCCAAAATTAAGTATACATCACCCATCTTGGGTTGTCAGATACATAGTACAGAATACAAATACAACTGATTAATACATCTGTCGTGTACAATACGACAAAACATAAACTGTGAGTTTGAATACAAATATTATATTCTAGAGAGTATTCATACTCAAAAGGAGTCCTCATTACATTTATTAACACACCATTACATAGAATAGTGAGGACTACTAACTAATACTATCATTCGGACCATCACTCCGTACCCCGACTTGTCCCAGCTACGTTCTCATTTCCTGAAGAGAACAGTGAAAGAAAGGGTGAGCTCAACTAGCCCAGTAAGAAATATTATGACTAAGATAATGCAGAATAAATTATCATTAGCCTTCAACAATGTTAAACTGATAAAATATAATAGACATCAAGTTTAACTGTAGCGGAACAAGCAATCCATTAAAAGAGTCAAGTAGAAAATAAACTCTACTATCCTTTATGATTTAAAAAGTTTTTCAACACTGTAATCGCTGAGACTCAGCTTAATAAAATAATCCACATCATCGAATCACCCCTGCACTACGGCCAAGGATATTCGTGTATTCATTAATGGTCATGATCATGCCAACAACTGTCCATCAATGCACTACGGGCCAATGAGGACTTTTACCACATCATTTGTAACATTACGGTCATGATTATACCGAATAATCCCTGGTCATAATCATACCAAGTCCATCTATGCAATACATGCCACAGATGACTTTCAACATTTTATAAACATGAGGATGATGACAATGATATAAGAATTCAATAAAACAAGTTCAAGAATTAATTTATCCAGGAATTAACAACGTCCAAATTGTCAACATGATACTGCATTGTGGAGTAAAATTCAAGAATGCTTAGAAGAATATTTTCTTGAAAAGATACTGGATGAAACGCAACTATCAAGGATATTCCACAAATTTCATGGAGTATAGAAGTCAAAACTTAACCAACTGAGTATAATAAAGAATGGAATAACAAAAGAAATCACCATGCATGCGATAGACCGCACAGACAAGTTATTCCAACAGAATAATAAATAATGGAACCAGGTCCGGCGTAAACGCACAGACAGGATATTCCGACAGAATAATAAATAATGGAACCAGGTCCGTTGTAAAACACACAGACAGGATATTCCAACAAAATAATAATAAAACGGAACCAGGTCCGGTGTAAAACACACAGACAGGATGTTCCAACAGAATAATAAACGGAACCAGGTCCGGTGTAAAACACACAGACAGGATGTTCCAACAGAATAATAGAAGAATGTCACCAAGTATAGGGTAGACCGCGTATACTGGTTATTCCAACAGAATAATAACAAATGGAATAACAGAAGTTCTCTTCATGAATATAAAAGAAATAATATTCCCTACCTTAAAAGAACTGGATATTGGAAAAGTGATGTAGCAGAATACTTTTAGTCTCTCTCTCTCTCTTATTCTCTCTATACTTTCTCTCTCTATAGCTTGAATGAATTCGTGAAAAATAATGAAGCCCTAGGCCTCTATTTATAGAAAAACTGAGGGTGGCTCTTGGTCTTAACGAAGGGTCAAATGACTCTTGGTCTTAACGAAGGGTCAAATGACTCTTGGTAATTTTGAAGGGACAACTACTATTGACGAAAGTAATTACTATTGACCAAGGTAAATACTATTGACGAAGGTAATTACTATTGACCAAGGTAAATACTATTGACCAAGGTAAATACTATTGACGAAGGTAATTACTATTGACCAAGGTAAATACTATTGACGAAGGTAATTACTATTGATCAAGGTAAATACTATTGACGACGGTAATTACTATTGACGACGGTAATTACTATTGACGAAGAGACTCTTAGATGATGACATATGGCCCCCCATAAAATAACCAAACTTACCACAACGTCTCAATAATATAACATATTATACAGATGATACTATGACAATAATTTAAGAGATATGATGCAGTAATTATTGTAGCAATAATTGAGTATAGCTGAGTGACTTCTCACGTAAGCATCAATAATCAATACCGTGTGCTACTATGCAACCACGCGTATTACTGTACTTTTACTACCAAGTAGTTCAACAGTTTTAACGATTTTAACGGTAACACCTCGGCTGTTATTTTTATAGAAAGATAATTCTGTCGTTTTTTCAATCCGACAATAATTCCGTTGTGGGGTCCACCAATGATTGTGCCGTCGTATGAATATTCCCCGACAAAAAGAATATTCTCCGACCAAACGAATATTTTATAACAACTTGCTTACTTTGCAAAATTTATAAATATTACCCACAACTATAACATTATATCAAATTAACTTCATAATATTCAAAAATGATATTTATAGAAAATTCATCTTTATTTATAAAAGTTGGGGTCTTACACCTGCACTACGGCCAAGGATATTCGTGTATTTATTAATGGTCATGATCATGCCAACAACTGTCCATCAACGAACTACGGGCCAATGAGGACTTTTACCACATCATTTGTAATATTACGGTCATGATTATACTGAATAATCCCTGGTCATAATCATACCAAGTCCATCTATGCACTACAGGCCACAGATGACTTTTAACATTTTATAAACATGAGGATGATGACAATGATATAAGAATTCAAGAAAACAAGTTCAAGAATTAATTTATCCAAGAATTAACAACGTCTAAATTGTCAACATGATACTGCTTTGTGGAGTAAAATTTAAGAATGCTTAGAAGAATATTTTCATGAAAAGATACTGGATGAACCGCAATTATCAAGGATATTTCACTAATTTCATGGAGTATAGAAGTTAAAACTTAACCAACTGAGTATAGTTAAGAATGGAATAACAAAAAAAATCACCCGACATGCGATAGACCGCACAGACAGGTTATTCTAACAGAATAATAAATAATGGAACCAGGTCCGGCGTAAACGCACAGACAGGATATTCTGACAAAGTAATAAATAATAGAACCAGGTCCGGTGTAAAACACACAGACAGGATGTTCCAACAGAATAATAACAAGACGGAACCAGGTCCGGTGTAAAACACACAGACAGGATGTTCCAACAGAATAATAATAAAAACGGAACCAGGTCCGGTGTAAAACACACAGACAGGATGTTCCAACAGAATAACAGAAGAATGTCACCAAGTATAGGGTAGATCGCGTATACTGGTTATTCCAGCAGAATAATAAAGAATGGAATAACAGAAGTTCTCTTCATGAATACAAAAGAAAATAATACTCCTTACGAGTACAACAAATAATATCCCTTACCGTTTTAAAGAAGAGCTGAAATAAGGAAGTAGTTAAGTAGCAGAATACTCTTCTTCTCTCTTTCTATAGTTTCTCTCTATAGTTTCTCTCTCTAGAGTTCAGTGAATTCGTAAGAAATAATAAAGGAATGAGCTGCTATTTATAGAAAAATAGAATGCATAGTAACTAATCCATGAACGGTCCAGATTGATTACTTTAATCTGACTGTCCATAATTAAAGAAAAATCTTTTAAATAAAATATAATATATTCTATTTATAAAATAACTTTAATAAAGTATTTTGTTTTATATAAAAAGATGTTTCTGTTTTATTACGTTAATAATACGAATAAAACAAAACGTCATTATCGCTAAATAATTCATATTATTAACTGACAATAATTGAATCAAACTGAGTGACTTCTCACATAAGTATTAATAATCAATACCGTGTGCTACTATGCAACCACACGTATTACTGTACTTTTACTACCGAGTAGTTCAACAGTATCAATGGTAAAACTTCCGTCGTTATTTTTAATAAAATATTTTTGTCGTTTTCTCAATCAGACAATAATTCTGTTGTGGGGTCCACCAATGATTGTGCCGTTGTACGAATATTCTCTGTTAAAACGAATATTCCCCGACCAATCGAATATTATATAACAACTTGCGTACTTTGCAAAATTTATAAATATTACCCAGAACTATAATATTATATCAAATTTACTCCATAATATTCAAAATTGATATTTATAGAAAATTCATCTTTATTTATAAAAGTTGGGGTCTTACAAAATGTGACTCATATCCTAACCGTTGACAGCACCTCACAATGACACCTTACATAAAGGTATAGTCAAAAACTATTTTAGAAATTAGAATCTTTGGGAAGTGCTCAAGGAAACCCTTGTGTAAGACCCCAACTTTTATAAATAAAGATGAATTTTTTTATAAATATTATTTTGAATATTATGGAGTAATGTTATAGTTGTGGGTAATATTTATAAATTTTTCAAAGTAAGCAAGTTGTTATAAAATATTCGTTTAGTCGGAGAATATTCTGTTTGTCGGGGAATATTTGTACGACGGCACAATCATTGGTGGACCCCACAACAGAAGTATTGTCGTAGTTAGAAAACAACAAAAATTATCTTTCTATAAAAATAACGGCGAAAGTTTTACCATTGATACTGTTGAACTACTCGGTAGTAAAAGTACAGTAATACGTGTGGTTGCATAGTAGCACACGGTATTGATTATTAATGCTTATGTAAGAAGTCACTCAGCTATACTCAATTATTGCTACAGTAATTGCTGCATCATATCTCTTAAATTATTGTCATAGTATCATCTGTATAATATGTTATATTATTAAATCAATAATTGAGACGTTGTGGTAAGTTTGGTTATTTTTTTTTTATGGGGGGCCCATATGTCATCATCTAAGAGTTTCTTCATCAATAGTAATTACCGTCGTCAATAGTATTTACCTTCGTCAATAATATTTACCTTGGTCAATAGTATTTACCTTGGTCAATAGTAATTACCTTCGTCAATAGTATTTACCTTGGTCAATAGTAATTACTTTCGTCAATAGTAGTTGTCCCTTCAATATTACCAAGAGTCATTTGACCCTTCGTTAAGACCAAGAGTCATTTGACCCTTCGTTAAGACCAAGAGCCACCCTCAGTTTTTCTATAAATAGAGGCCTAGGGCTTCATTATTTTTCACGAATTCATTCAAGCTATAGAGAGAGAAAGTATAGAGAGAATAAGAGAGAGAGAATAAAAGTATTCTGCTACTTCACTTTTCCAATATCCAGTTCTTTTAAGGTAGGGAATATTATTTCTTTTATATTCATGAAGAGAACTCCTGTTATTCCATTCTTTATTATTCTGTTGGAATAACCTGTCTACGCGGTCTACCCTATACTTGGTGACATTCTCCTATTATTCTGTTGGAATATCCTGTCTGTGTGTTTTACACCGGACCTGGTTCCGTCTTTATTATTATTCTGTCGGAATATCTTGTCTGTGCGTTTACGCCGGACCTGGTTCCATTATTTATTATTCTGTCGAAATATCCTGTCTGTGCGTTTACGCCGGACCTGGTTCCATTATTTATTATTCTGTCGGAATATCCTGTCTGTGCGTTTACGCCGGACCTGGTTCCATTATTATTATTATTCTGTTAAGAATAACCTGTCTGTGCCGTCTATCGCATGCATGGTGATTTCTTTTGTTATTTCATTCTTTATTATACTCAGTTGGTTAAGTTTTGACTTCTATACTCCATGAAATTTGTGGAATATCCTTGATAGTTGCGTTTCATCCAGTATCTTTTCAAGAAAATATTCTTCTAAGCATTCTTGAATTTTACTCCACAAAGCAATATCATGTTGACAATTTGGACGTTGTTAATTCTTGGATAACTTGAACTTGTTTTATTGAATTCTTATATCATTGTCATCATCCTCATGTTTATAAAATGTTAAAAGTCATCTGTGGCCTGTAGTGCATAGATGGACTTGGTATGATTATGACCAGGGATTATTCGGTGTAATCATGACCGTAATGTTACAAATGATGTGGTAAAAGTCCTCATTGGCCCGTAGTGCATTGATGGACAGTTATTGCCATGATCATGACCATTAATGAATATATGAATATCCTTGGCCGTAGTGCAGGGGTGATTCGATGATGTGGATTATTTTATTAAGCTGAGTCCCAGCGATCACAGTGTTGAAAAAACCTTTTAAATCATAAAAGATAGTAGAGTTTATTTTCTACTTGACTCTTTTAATGGATTGCTTGTTCCGCTACAGTTAAACTTGATGTCTATTATATTTTATCAGTTTAACATTGTTGAAGGCTAATGATAATTTATTCTGCATTATCTTAGTCATAATATTTCTTACTGGGCTAGTTGAGCTCACCCTTTCTTTCACTGTTCTCTTCAGGAAATGAGAACGTAGCTGGGGCAAGTCGGGGAACGGAGTGATGGTCCGAATGATAGTATTATTTAGTAGTCCTCACTATTCTATGTAATGGTGTGTTAATAAATGTAATGAGGACTCCTTTTGAGTATGAATACTCTCTAGAAGATAATATTTGTATTCAAACTCACAGTTTATGTTTTGTCGTATTGCACACGACAGCTGTATTAGTAAGTTGTATTTGTATTCGGTGCTATGTATCTGACGACCCAAGATGGGTGATGTATACCTAATTTTGGGGGTGTCACAGTTGGTATCAGAGCTTAGGGATATGATCCCTGGCTAAGATGTGAGAATAGAACTAGGAGGGGAGAGACGGGAAATTCCTTCGCTAGTATGACCTACCTAAGTTTATTTGCATGGTATTTAATTGGTCGGTCATAATATAAGGATAATATATGACATATCACTTAATTTTTATTTTGTGGCAGTATCTGAAAATGGCATCTGAGAATGTTGAGAATAGCAATGGAGCACAGGCGACTGTTGATTCACCACATATCAATAATCAGGATAATGTGCATCAGGAAGGTGACAATCCTCATGCAAACAACAACACTGACCAAATGATGAATGATCAAATGTTCAGAGGCTTTATGCAATTCATGCAATAACAGGTGAAAGCGGCTCCTGTCCACAACGTAGGTGGAAGTACTGGAAACTCTCAGGCGGTCACCGCTAAACAGTTTAAGGAGCTGGGACCACCAGAGTTTAAGGGAGAACCCAAACCACTTATAGCTGAAACATGGATAAAGCAGATCACCAAGATATTTGATGTCTTAGGTTGCTCCGAGGAGCAAAAGGTTCCCTTTGCCGTCTTTATGTTGCGAGGAGAGGCAAATTACTGGTGGGAATCGATAAAGCATACTCAACCTGCTGCACTGAAGATGTCCTGGGAGAAGTTCCAAGAGCTGTTTAACGACAAATACTTTCCCGAGAGTATTCGTCACATGAAGGAGGTGGAGTTCATCAAATTGGAGCAGAATAATATGACCGTGTTGCAGTACGAGGCAAAATTTGCGGAGTTATCCCGGTTTGCGTCCCACCTGGTGGATAATGAAGAAAGAATGACGCGGATGTTTTTAAGAGGTTTGAAGCCGGAGATACGTCAACATCTTGTTTCTCATAAACTGTGTTTGTATTCAGATGTTGTAAATAGGGCTCAGTTGGTGGAGCGCGATAACGAGACAACGCAACCAAAAGAGAGCAGCTGGCAAAATGATAATACCAGTGAGAGCAGTCATCGAAGCGGTGACAACAAGCGTGGAGGGAATCAACAGGCCAGAAATGGTAACCACTTCGGTGGTAATCAGGGCTAAAACAATAAGAATGGGCATTTCAAGAAGAGGAGATTCAACAATGATGGAAAGACGTCAGCACCAGCACCTGTCGTTAAGGAAGGAGAACGACCACCTATCATATGTTTCAAATGTGGAGGGGAGGGGCACATCAGTCCAAACTGCGCGATGCCGTCCAAAGCATGTTATAATTATGGAAGAGAAGGTCATTTAGCCCGATTTTGTCGTTTATGGAAGACAAATTCAGCTGGGATGGAGGCACCAAAGGCCGTCTCAAAAAAGTCAAAACCGATTGTGCAAGGGAGAGCGTTTGTTGTGAACCCCCAGAGAGCAAGGAACCCGAATGAGGTCATCACGGGTAAGCTTATCATAAACTCTAACAAAGTTTATACTTTATTTGATACCGGTTCTACCCATTCTTTTATTTCTCCTACTTGCGCTCATCGATTAAATTTGACTCCGGAGAAATTAGACTTTGACTTATCTGTGGAAACTCCGTTGGGAGAAACCTTCATTACCTCCACTGTTTATAAGTCTTGTTTGGTTCAAATCGGCACCCTCACATTACCTATCAATCTTATTTCATTGAAAATACTTGCATTTGACGTGATTCTAAGGATTGATTGGTTAACTACTCATCATGCAAAAATTGATTATTTTCGTAAGATTGTTAGCTTTCATATTCCTAATCGACCTATTAAGCGAATTCAAGCAACCAAACCATTAAAATCAATCGCTGTCATCTCAAGCCATAAAGCTATTCGTTTATTGAAAAACGGATGTCAAACTTTCTTAGCTCATGTCACAGATCTAAACAAAAATACGTCAGCTTTGAATGATATTTCTGTCCCGAAGAACTTCCTGGCCTACCCCCAGAGCGTGAAATTGAATTTTGTATCGACCTTGAACCCGGTACAAAACCCATTTCCAAAGTCCCATATCGAATGGCTCCTATTGAACTTCAGGAGTTAAAGACCCAACTGCAGGAATTGTTAGACATTGGTTTTATTCGTCCTAGTACTTCTCCTTGGGGTGCTCCTGTTCTGTTCGTGAAGAAGAAAGATGGGAGTATGCGACTTTGTATTGATTTTCGGGAGTTGAATCATGTCACCATCAAAAATAGGTACCCATTGTCACGTATTGATGACCTGTTTGACCAGTTACAAGGAGCACAATTCTTTTTAAAGATCGATCTTTGTTCTGGATATCATCAGCTGAAGGTTAGAACTGAGGATATTCCAAAGACGGCTTTTAGAACTCGGTATGGGCATTATGAATTCTTAGTTATGTCTTTTGGATTGACTAATGCTCCTGCTGCCTTCATGGATATGATGAACAGGGTATTCAAGGAATATTTGGATCACTTTGTGGTCGTCTTTATCGATGACATCCTTGTTTATTCCAAAAACCGTGAAGATCATGAGCAACACTTGAGGTTGGTACTTCAAAAGCTTCGTGAATACAAACTTTATGCTAAGTTGAAGAAATGCGAGTTCTGGCTGGAAGAGGTAGCATTCCTTGGGCACGTAGTATCAAGTCGTGGAATATCGGTTGACCCGACAAAGATTGAAGCTATTCAAAGCTGGGAGCAACCTAAATCAGTGACCGAGGTACGTAGCTTTCTTGGTTTAGCTGGTTATTATCGGAGATTCGTGGAAGGATTTTCTCGAATCGCTACTCCATTAACTCAGCTGACTCGGAAAGATACAAAGTTCGGTTGGAGCGAAGAATGTGAGCAGAGTTTTCAAGAACTCAAGAGGAGACTCATTTCAGCACCTGTTCTAACAATACCATCTGGCTCGGAGGGATTTGTCATCTACAGTGATGCTTCGAGCAAAGGGTTGGGATGTGTTCTCATGCAACATGGAAAAGTCATAGCCTATGCATCAAGACAACTCAAGGAATATGAGAGGAATTATCCTACTCATGATCTAGAGTTGGCAGCTGTTGTCTTTGCACTTAAAATTTGGAGGCATTACTTGTATGGGGAGAAAATGGAGATCTTTACGGATCATAAAAGCCTCAAATATTTCTTCACTCAAAAGGAACTCAACATGCGACAACGACGTTGGCTTGAACTGTTGAAAGATTATGATCATACCATTCAATACCATCCTAGAAAAGCGAATGTGGTAGCTAACGCATTGAGTAGAAGATCATATGCGGGTACAAGTGCAATATTAACAACGCAAAGGCCCATTTTGTGTGACTTGTAAAGGATGGAGATAGAGTTAAAGACTCCAGGGACCCATGTGATGATGTCGAATATACGAGTAGAACCAACTTTAATCGATAAAGTTAAAGCTGCTCAAGCTACAGACCTGGAGCTGATGCGTATGAGGAAGAAAATGCAAGAAGGTGTTATGCCGTAAGTAAGAATCGATGAAGAAGGAATACTTTGAGTCAACTCCAGACTTTGTGTTCCTAACAACCCTGATTTAAAGTATGAAGTTATGATGGCGACGCACAACACACCGTTTGCAATCCATCCTGGAAGTACCAAAATGTATCATGATCTTCGTCATACATTTTGGTGGAGCAATATGAAGAGAGAGATAGCGTTGTTTATCTCAAGGTGTCTAACTTGTCAACGAGTCAAAGCAGAGCATCAAGTACCAAAAGGTCCATTGCAACCACTTAAAATTCTAGAATAGAAGTGGGAGCACATTACCATGGATTTCGTTACCGGTCTTCCTAAGGTTTCTCAAGGTATAGATGCGATTTGGGTCATTGTTGATAGATTGACCAAGTCTGCTCATTTCTTACCGATACGAGAAACTTATACACTTGAACGTCTTGCTCGTATGTACATAAACGAGATTGTAAGACTGCATGGTATGCCAGTATCTATAGTTTCTGATCGAGACCCAAGATTCACTTCACGATTTTGGGTTAGTTTACAAAAAGCTATGGGCACGGATTTACGATTTAGTTCAGCATATCATCCTCAGACGGACGGACAATCAGAGAGGACTATTCAAACTCTTGAAGATCTATTAAGACTCTGTGTCTTTGACTTCAGGGGAAGTTGGGACAAGTTCTTACCATTGGTGGAGTTTTCCTACAACAACAGTTATCAAGCAAGTATTGGCATGGCTCCATTCGAAGCATTGTATGGAAGAAAATGTCGTTCTCCAGTATGCTGGGATGAGGTGGGTGAAGCAACGTTGTTGGGACCGGAGTTGGTACGTATGACTACAGAAAAGATTCAAATGATCTGACAACGTATAAAAACCTCACAAGATCGACAAAAGAGTTATGCTGATATTCATCGAAAGGATGTGGAATTTGATGTAGGAGATCATGTGTTCTTACGTGTTGCTCCATGGAAAGGAGTTACGAGATTTGGAAAGAGAGAAAAGCTCAATCCTCGATTCATCGGTCCATTTTTAATCCTCGATCGAGTAGGAACTGTGGCTTATAGACTCGCTTTACCGCCAAGTATGTCTCGTGTTCATAACGTTTTTTACATATCCATGTTACGCAAATATGTGAAAGACCCGAATCACATTATTGAGTTAGAACCGGACGAAATAGCGGAAGATTTGACGTATGAAGAAGTTCATGTTCAAATCTTGGATAAGAAGGAACATATTCTACGCTCCAAGGTTATACCTCAAGTCAAAGTTTTGTGGAGAAACCACGATGTTGAGGAAATGACCTGGGAGTTAGAATCTGAAATGAAGTCAAGGTATCCTTACCTCTTCGATATACCAGGTACGTACCCTAATTTCGAGGGCGAAATTTCATAAGAAGGGGAGGTTGTAAGACCCCAACTTTTATAAATAAAGATGAATTTTTCTATAAATATTATTTTGAATATTATGGAGTAATGTTATAGTTGTGGGTAATATTTATAAATTTTACAAAGTAAGCAAGTTGTTATAAAATATTCGTTTGGTCGAGGAATATTCTGTTTGTCGGGGAATATTTGTACGACGGCACAATCATTGGTGGACCCCACAACAGAAGTATTGTCGTAGTTAGAAAACGACAAAAATTATCTTTCTATAAAAATAACGGCGGAAGTTTTATCATTGATACTGTTGAACGATTCGGTAGTAAAAGTACAGTAATACGTGTGGTTGCATAGTAGCACGCGGTATTGATTATTAATGCTTATGTAAGAAGTCACTCAGCTATACTCAATTATTGCTACAGTAATTGCTGCATCATATCTCTTAAATTATTGTCATAGTATCATCTGTATAATATGTTATATTATTAAATCAATAATTGAGACGTTATGGTAAGTTTGGTTATTTTTTTATGGGGGGTCCATATGTCATCATCTAAGAGTTTCTTCGTCAATAGTAATTACCGTCGTCAATAGTATTTACCTTCGTCAATAATATTTATCTTGGTCAATAGTATTTACCTTGGTCAATAGTAATTACCTTCGTCAATAGTATTTACCTTGGTCAATAGTAATTACTTTCGTCAATAGTAGTTATCCCTTCAATATTACCAAGAGTCATTTGACCCTTCGTTAAGACCAAGAGTCATTTGACCCTTCGTTAAGACCAAGAGCCACCCTCAGTTTTTCTATAAATAGAGGCCTAGGGCTTCATTATTTTTCACGAATTCATTCAAGCTATAGAGAGAGAAAGTATAGAGAGAATAAGAGAGAGAGAATAAAAGTATTCTGCTACTTCACTTTTCCAATATCCAGTTCTTTTAATGTAGGGAATATTATTTCTTTTATATTCATGAAGAGAACTCCTGTTATTCCATTCTTTATTATTCTGTTGGAATAACCTGTATACGCGGTCTACCCTATACTTGGTGACATTCTCCTATTATTCTGTTGGAATATCCTGTCTGTGTGTTTTACACCGGACCTGGTTCCGTCTTTATTATTATTCTGTCGGAATATCCTGTCTGTGTGTTTTACACCGGACCTGATTCCATTATTTATTATACTGTTCCTTATTATTCTATCGGAATATCCTGTCTGTGCGTTTACGCCGGACCTGGTTCCATTATTTATTATTCTGTCGGAATATCCTATCTCTGCGTTTACGCCGGACCTGGTTCCATTATTATTATTCTGTTAAGAATAACCTGTCTGTGCGGTCTATCGCATGCATGGTGATTTCTTTTGTTATTCCATTCTTTATTATACTCAGTTGGTTAAGTTTTGACTTCTATACTCCATGAAATTTGTGAAATATCCTTGATAGTTACGTTTCATCCAGTATCTTTTCAAGAAAATATTCTTCTAAGCATTCTTGAATTTTACTCCACAAAGCAATATCATGTTGACAATTTGGACGTTGTTAATTCTTGGATAAATTAATTCTTGAACTTGTTTTATTGAATTCTTATATCATTGTCATCATCCTCATGTTTATAAAATGTTAAAAGTCATCTGTGGCCTGTAGTGCATAGATGGACTTGGTATGATTATGACCAGGGATTATTCAGTGTAATCATGACCGTAATGTTACAAATGATATGGTAAAAGTCCTCATTGGCCCATAGTGCATTGATGGACAGTTATTGGCATGATCATGACCATTAATGAATATACGAATATCCTTAGCCGTAGTGCAGGGGTGATTCGATGATGTAGATTATTTTATTAAGCTGAGTCCCAGCGATCACAGTGTTGAAAAAACCTTTTAAATCATAAAAGATAGTAGAGTTTATTTTCTACTTAACTCTTTTAATGGATTACTTGTTCCGCTACAGTTAAACTTGATGTCTATTATATTTTATCAGTTTAACATTATTGAAAGCTAATGATAATTTATTCTGCATTATCTTAGTCATAATATTTCTTACTGGGTTAGTTGAGCTCACCCTTTCTTTCACTGTTCTCTTCAGGAAATGAGAACGTAGCTGGGACAAGTCGGGGAATGGAGTGATGGTCCGAATGATAGTATTATTTAGTAGTCCTCACTATTCTATGTAATGGTGTGTTAATAAATGTAATGAGGACTCCTTTTGAGTATGAATACTCTCTAGAAGATAATATTTATATTCAAACTCACAGTTTATATTTTGTCGTATTGTACACGACAGCTGTATTAGTAAGTTGTATTTGTATTATGTGCTATGTATCTGACGACCCAAGATGAGTGATGTATACCTAATTTTGGGGGTGTCACACCTTGTACATGGGAGGCCATGCTTCTAGGTTGTGATAGATATCATATGGCCAAGAAATTATCCTCGGTTGACCCAATATACCCCAAAAAACGAGAAGATTACTATCATATTCTTCTTAATGGCGAGTCTTCTCTTGACTTATCATTATCTCCACTGTCTCTAATTGAGAGTTATACTTCAAACAAACACCAAGATTATATAGGTAGTGCTCGTAAATATACTCAGCAAGTGGATGAGCACAATCCTGTCTTATGATGACATGAGGTTGTATGTCATTAGACATCTTGTATGATAGTGGCAAAATACCATTCCAACGTTGGGTTCGCTTCACCCTAGATGATTCACCAAATATAACTCCTAAATGAACTTTTCTATATTGCTTCGGGAGAACCTCCACAGCTAGAGACCACCGTTCTATTTTCCCGTTACCCTCGCTCGACCCAGCTACACTCGTATTACCTGAAAGAAATTGTGAAGCAAAAGGGTGAACACAACTAGCTCAGCAAAGAATATCATGACTAAAGATAATTAAATTATCAATAGCCTTCATCAATAATAAATCAGAGATTTAGAACATATGGTAAATGATAAAAATATCAACCATAGTTACAGCGGAACGAGCAATCCATTAGAAGAGTCAAATAGACTATAAAGTCTATTATCTTCTCCATGTTAAAAATCCACCAACAATGTTTTATCTCTGTAACATCAATCAACAATCATGGTCCACAATCATATAAATAACTCATAATCATAATTGTAGTTCTAATTTCCTCTTCTCATCCAGAACGAAGATAATTTTCATCACCTATCTTTATCTGAAACATCAAAGATCATAGTTACACCAAATCACATTTCCTGTTCATAATCATACTAATAACTTCATCTTTGCACTACGGCCAAAGATATTTATTTGTATCACCAGTTGGTCAATTTCATCTCAACATCTGTTCATCTTTGCACTACTGGCCAAAGATATTCAACAACATGTCATCTTTGCACTACGGGCCAAAGATATTCATTAACAATTCATCTTTGCACTACATGCCAAAGATATTCCTCAACAGTTTATATTTGCACTAAATGCCAAATATATTCATCAACAGTTCATATTTGCACTACAGGCCAAATATATTATTATCTCAAAGAAATATATAATCATTTCAGAATTTATATAAACAATAATTATAACCATATTGATCAATTCACCTTTGCACTTAAGCTAAAGATATTCAATTATAAATTCAATGGTCATGACCATACCAGTCAACAATTCAACTTTGCACTACTGGCCAAAGAGAACCCATAGTCATGATCATACCAATAATTTACCCATCTTTACACTCAAGCGAAAGAGAATTTCAACATCAAAGTTATAAAAATGTTATATATGATAATAAAAATAATATGATCAAAAGATGGATTTAATTTCAAGAGCAATATTCTTAAATCAACTATAATTTGGTCAGAAAAAGAAACCAATTTTATCGTGAATAGTACCCGTGAATACTAACTCGTGAATAGTAACTCGTGAATAGTAACTCATGAATAGTAACCCCGTCATGAAAAAGGTAGAAATTCCACAATAATATACATACCAATATTTCGGTATAATGATATTGAAAGAATAATATTTCTTAAGCTTATAAACAATTTATTTAAATTGTTTACACTTTACTAATTAATGCATTTAATCATCATAAAATGCCAACTCTTAAGATTTCATCATCAATAACCACAATCCTCATCAAAAATCTGCATATAACTCATATATGATTCTCAAGCCATAAAATCATATTTTCTAATTTTCTTTCTTCACAAAACATATTTAATGCATTTACTCATAACTAGACTATTTTCATGAAAAATAACAAATCAGTTCTAAAAATATTTTTTTTCTGGAATTTAGCAGAATATAGTTCCATATTAAACATATATTTTTCTCAGAATTTTTAAAATTCATTTACTATTTTTCATATGGCCAAAACCGCCGAATATTTAGACATTTATCATAAATTGTACTTTTATCCAAAAATTCCGAAATTCACAGAGTACACTGATATTATGTAGATATACTTCCAATAAAAATTTCATCAATTTTGGAGTTAACCACAAGGAGTTATAAGCGGTTACTTTTAAAATAGTCTTTTCTAATAAAATTCATAACTCTTAATCTATACATCCAAAAATCACCATTTTTGGACACAATCAATAAAACTCATCAAAATATCATTTCAAATTTTTTCAGAATTTTCTGAAGGTCATAAGAATTACAAACTGAAAAATATAATAACCCTTAAAATCCCTTACTATCTCTTACCTCAAAAGTGCAGTATTTTTGACTGGAATGTAAAGTCGAAGGAAACTTGCACTGAAGAGCAACTCTCAAAATATCTAAATAGTCACAAAATATGCTTCATAATATAGAGAGAGAAAGAGAGAAAGCTTATGTTTCTGGTGTGATTTTCAATTCTAACTTAGTCCTCTATTTATAGAAAAATGTTAGCACGCCGAAGCAGACTTGACATGCTACCTGATGGCTTTACCCGCTACTATTACCACCCACCACATTTGAATAAAAATCTCAGCACATTTCTTTCACCAATCAAGAGTGGGGCCCACCAATTCTAGAATTTTCCACCAAAATGATTAACTCCGAAAATTCAACAATTTCTGAACCAGTCATCTCGTAAAATTCATAATAAATCATACGTTCATTTTAAACGGTTCAAAATTTATGGACATATACTCAACTTATATATGTATAACATATCCAAAAATCACAACGATCCAACGGTCAGATTAAAAATTATAATCCCCGTAAAATATCTCAAAAACCCTAATTTGATTTTTAATACCTCCATTCCGACAAAAATACTGATAAAACACCTCAACATTAATTCCTTCATTTATAACCACATAAATAAATCCATCATTTATATTCACATCAAATAAATATTTCATTATCATATAAATCAATAATTAAATATTCACAAATAATATTACAGAATCACAATAATGACAACCAGATAGTTCCTAGGAAAGAGGGGGCTTTCAAATAAGAATTTTTTCTTACTGGCGCGGAATTAGATGACCAAACCTCTCATTAGACAGAACTTTCTAGACATTATCAATAATGTTATCTAATAATATTATTCAAATAATATGAATTATTGATCTGATAAAGGAAAATACTGTGCAGCAGCAATTATTGAATTAACAATAATATAAAATATCAACGCAGCAATTATTGAATCAATAAAATAAAATATTGAACAATAACTACTGTAACAATTATTGAGTAGTGCCTTCTTACGTAAGAATCAATAATTGGTGCAATACCTTGTGCTACTGTATTTTAACCACCGGGTATTCCAACAGTATTAACGGTAACAACTACGCCGTTATTTATAAACAACTTATACTTGTCGTTTTCTTCATCTAATCGCTTTCCGTTATGGGGCCCACACAAGGCTGCGCCGTCGTACGAATATTTCCCGACAGCAAGAATATTCCACGACCAAACCAATATTCCCCGACAAAATGAATATTTTATAACCACTTGCTTATTTTGCAAAATTTGCACATTTCACCTATAACCAAAGTATTATATCAAATTAACCCCTTATTATTCACAATAATATTTAGAGAAAATTTGATTTTATTCATTAATAAACTGGGGTCTTACACATTTATTCCACTGTTAATATTCTCAGTCGACATTCTCAAATATTGTTATAAAACAAGGGTTAATTAAATAAATTAACAAATCACATAATACCCCTATATTATGACCGACAAACAAATAAGCTTAAGTAGGACACACTAGCGAATGATTTACTCGTCTCTCCCTTCTTAGTTCTATTCCCCGATCTCCGCCAGAGATCATATCCCTAAACTCTAATACCAACTGTGACTTTGGACACTAACTTGTGTCAGCACCTCAGAATGATACCTATCAGTTTGTCATTGCAGAACGGTGTCCCCTACGGAGAGTCTGGCTTCGGTGCATCCCTCATCAACAGGAAGTCACCAGATAGAGGCTCGGGGCTCTTTACTTATGGCTCTGATACCAACTGTGACGCCCCTAAAATAGGTATACAACACCTATTCTGAGTCGCCAAAATATATGGTACAAAAATAACTACATCTTTATTATTACAACATAAGAACTGTGAGTTTAAATATAAATATTACAATCTAGACAATATCCACACTCAAATAAGTTCTCATTACAATTATTAATACATTATTTTACAAAAATGGTGAGGACTACTTAAATAACTTCTAGAACCATCATTCCATACCCCGACTAGTACTCGCTACATTCTCGTCTCCTGTGAAAAATGAAACAAAAAGAAAAAGGGTGAGCTCAACTAGCCCAGTAAAGAATATTATGACTAAAATAATACAGAACAAATTATCGTTAGTCTTCAACAGGGAAAAATCTAATATAATAGAATAGACAACAAGTTTTAAATCAATATTCGCAGCGGAAAATAATAATTCATAGAAGAGTTACGTAGAGAATGAAATCTACTATTATCTATGAATTTAAAAGTCCATCATCAATATTTTATCCCTGTAACATCAATCAATATTCATCTTTGCACTACAAGCCAAAGATATTCATCAGTTGATCATGTTCATCTAAACACCTGTTCATCTTTGCACTACGGGCCAAAGAAATTCATCAAAAATCATTCATCATTGCACTACAGGCCAAAGATATTCATCAGAAATTATTTAGGATTGAGGATGATAAAATATATATTTTAAAAAAAATAAATCCAATGAAACAAAAGAATAAATATTAAGGATTCATATTTCAGCGCTATTCCATGTCCAAAAATACCTCATAAATAATCATAGTGGAGTAAAATTCAAGAATGATCAAAACATGGAAACAATCAAAACTAGTATCCATAATAGATATTTTGGACGAAAAAAAGAAAATTTCATTTTTCGGTGAATAGTAACTCGTGAAAAGTAACTCGTGAAAAGTAACTCATGAATAGTAACTCCGACATGAAAAAATTTTAAATTTGATAAAAAAATTTCAACCAATATTTCGGCATAATGATATTGAAGAAATAATATCGTTTACGAAGAAAATAACATCACTTACCTCAGCAAAATAGTACTTCTGGTTGGAATATCAGATATAGTGCTGAAGAAACTTGCACCGTATAGCAACACTCAAAGTATAAAAATACTCACAAAATACGCTCAATATAACGAGAGAGAAATCTTTAGTTTCTGGTGTGATTTTTAATTCTAGCATAAGCACCCTATTTATAGAAAAATACTTAGAACACCAAAACAGAAAATTTAATAAAATATTAATATATATATTAAATTTTCCTACGCACACTACATCAGACCCAAGCATCAGCCACCAACTCACAAAAAATTAAAAAATCGTTTTTCTTAATTAAAATAATTAAAACTTCTAAAAATCAATTATTTCGGAATTTCAGAACTTCAATAATTCATAATAAATAGCCCTTTTATCAGAAAATTCGAATCTAGCAATTTTTTTATAGGAAATTCAATTCTCTACAACTTTACAGAAGAAAGTTTTTCCAAATTCCAAACAGAAATTGACCAAAATCCATAAACGGGCGATTTTACAGGCTATAATCAAATTTCAGTCAAGAAATGGGCCTACAGACATGTTTAACATGTTTTAAACAACTTTTATAGCAAAAATACTATTTCTCCTCATATACTCATATATCCCACATTCATTGTAAAAATATCATCATTATTATATTATAATAATATAATAAAATATTATTTTATCAGAAAAGATAAAATATCGATTTTTAACAACTGTTACTTTAAATATTTTCTCCATCTATATCCACATAAAATAAATATTTTCCTCATCATATAAATTAATAATTAATTATTCACAAATAATATTACAGAATCACAGTACTGGCAACCAGGACGTTCTCAGAAAAGAGGGGGCTTTCCAATAAGGATTTCTCCTTACTGACGCGCAATTAGGTGACCAAACCTCTCCTTAGACAGAACTTTTTAGACATTGTCAATAATGTTATCTAATAATATTATTCAGATAATATGAATTATTGCTCCGATAATAAAAAATATTGTGTAGTGACAATTATTGAAACAACTGTAATATAAAATATCAACGCAACAATTATTGAATCAATAAAATAAAATACTGAACAGTAATTACTGTAACCATTATTGAGTAGTGCATTCTTACGTAAGAATCAATAATTGGTGCAATACAGTGTGTTACTGTGCAACAACGCGTATTACTGTGTTTTAACCACCGGGTATTCCAACAGTATTAACGGTAACAACTACGCCGTTATTTATAAACAACTTATACTTGTCATTTTTTTCATCCAATCGCTTTCCGCTATGGGGCCCACAAAAGACTGCGCCGTCGTACGAATATTCTCCGACAGAAAGAATATTCCACGACCAAACGAATATTTCCCGACAACAATGAATATTTTATAACCACCAGCTTATTTGAAATATTTGCGTATTTTACCCATAACTAACCTCATTAATCAATTTAACCCTTATTATTTCAAAATAATAAATAGAAAAAATTAAATTTTATTTATTAATAATTTGGGGTCTTATATAGGTGGCGAAATTATAATTGGAAAAAAACTTTATTATTGCATAAGACGAGTCTGTTGAATAAGAATTATTATTATGAGCAGCCAAAATGAATTTTGGCAGTGTATATTGTGGACCGCTAGTCCTCACAGTTGAGTTTTATCCCACTCGGAAATGTATGGCCATGGGAAAGTAACATGCATAATTTGCCAATCACATCGCCTTAATTTGCTCTCTCGTTTCTCTCAATTATTATATATAATATAATAAAGAATAAAAAGCATTAACATAAAGTTATAAAAATCGATCGACCATAATAAGAAAAATGTCAAAAAAATAAAATAGTAACATCATTAATTAAAATTATAATTAATAATATTTATTTTTGATGACTAAAAATTAATCATTCATGAGCTAGTGACCAAATGAGTTGTTTAAAATCTAGCTAGTCGAATTTTTCACACACACATATACTAAATAAATAATTCCCTCTCACTCCAATTCAAATCAATTAATTGAATGCATCGACACATTGACAAACCGGCCATTTCGTGTGTTAACTTGTTCTGGTAAAATGGCATGCATGCGCAGTCCCTCTACATCTCTCTCTCTCTCTCTCTCTCTCTCTCTATATATATATATATATATACACACACAAATAGACAGCACACATGCACACAGCAGGAGCCACAGCTTTTTAAGCCATCGGTATTGGTTTTGAATATGTTGGAAAAATAGGAAAAAAGATTTATAGCATATCTTGAATAGCAAAAATGTAGAGATAGAGCGTACTACTATATAAATTGAGTTTCTTAGTGATTTTCAATAAAGTTAATGTCTTACCTCCTAGTCAGGTGCACACCAGCACTCACTCGGTTAATATTGTTCTTGGAGACGGTTCGATAGTCAGATCCGAATAACGTTTTAAGCACCAATTAAGGTGTAAAAATTTTCTACCACTTGGTTAGTTGTACAGCGGGAGCAATTAAAATACTATTTGGTCATTCAACTAACTTTTTATGCGTTAATTATACTAGTAGTAGTAGTACTCCATCTCCAATGAGACAAAAGGCCGAAAGCACTAGACAACCGGGACTAAGGATAAGGGTGGCTTGGCCTTGATATCAAACATTCCAAATCCCCGTAAATAAAAAGATGGACCTAGCTACCTCCCTCCCTCCTTCATTACTTAGTTCTTTCATTCAGCTTACCACTTGCACACATATTAAGAAAGTACTTCCTCTATTCCGAATTATCTGCTGTTTTAATAAAAAAAATTTATCCCACAATATCTGTTTTTTTAAGATTTCAATACATTTTTTTCTTTTGTTTTTCAAATTTACCCCTTTATCCTAATTGTTGATAATCATTACTCTCATTCATGCCTCTCCTCTTTTTTAAAAATCCACATTCACGCCTCTCTCTCTTCAATTAATCATTGTTTCTCTCTCTCTCTCTTCAATTAATCCACTGCTTTCTCTCTCTCTCTTTAATTAATCAATGTTTTTTTCTCTCTCTCTTCAATTAATCCGCTGCTTTCTCTCTCTCTTCAATTAATCATTGTTTCTCTTTAAGCTAGATCCTTTTCATATTCTCACCAACTGTTTTGTGGGATTTTGGTGAAAAATAAAAAAGTCAACACAAAAGGTATTTTAATATTTTTATCATACATATTGGTATCTGTGTGAAACTCTAGAACAACAGATAATTTGGGACGGTGGGAGTAATATTTAATACTCCATCCGTTTTTTAATATAGGTCATTTTAGAGTTGTGCACAAGTATTAAGGAAATACTACCTCCATCCCATAATAACTGTTGTTTTAGAAGGAAATTTTTTTCCCAATTTATTTGTCGTTTACAACTTTTTAGGAGAAACAATTATTTACTTTCCTATATCACCCCTACCTTCTCTCATTGTCCCAAGAAATTTTTCCCTTGTATTAATAGTTTTCAACTTCCCATAAAGGGTTGTGATGAAATTTCACACCAATTTTAATTAATAAATGATAGCACTAAATGACTTTCTTAATCCATGTGCATCAAGTTAAAGCGACAGTTATTATGGGATGGAGGGAGTAATTATAAAACATTAAATATACTATCAATTATTTATATTGCCCTTGTATTGGAAAAAGATAGTGTTATTTATTAGGCAAAAAATAGTGAAAGAACCAAAGTTATATTTATTATTTGGGGTAATATTAGAAACTAAGCAATAAATGCTTACTTGAAATTTTCAAACGACTTATATTTAGGAATAAAAATATTTCTCCAAAACGACCTATATTAAGGAACGGAAGGAGTATTTTAAAACATTCCTAATATACCCTTAATTAATATCCTACTAATAAATTATTTATTTCCACCATTACTCCACAACTTTTTAATTTCTTCAAGTAATGTTAAATGGAGTACTATAGTTTAAAGAATATGAAACATCAATCTTAGTAAAGAGAAAGAGTGAAAAATAATTAAGGTGAATATTAATGAAGCTAATAATGACAAGGGCAAAACTGAAAAAAAAGGTAATAAAAACATATTAATTTCTTAAAATATCAAATGTATTTTGGAATAAAATCATTTTTCTAAAACATCAGTTATTTAAGAACAGAGGGGGTAACGTTTTCTTTCACCTTTTATTATACCGAAAAATACTAAACAAATCCTAAAATATAGTAGTAATATTGTTGGATTAAGGCAAATTATATAATCCCATTAGTTGTTATTTACAAACAAGCCTGATAGACACCTTTCCTCTACACTCGACAAACATATTACAACATATATATATATATATATATATATATATATATATATATATATATATATATTATCTTGAATTGTGGATGGGAAAATATTCCTTACTTGCCAGAGTTTTAGCTTACTTGGTTAATTACTAGTTCAAGCTTACTCTCTCTCTCTCTCTCTAGATGTGTATGTATCGACATGCACTAATTGATTCAATCAGAGCACGCGCGTCTTATTGTAAAGAGATCGATTTCACTTTCTAGTAAATTCATGAAATTTCAAATGAAAATTGTTATAGCAAATATGGCAGTTAATTCCTATTATGCCTACCTTCGGGGCTTTTGGCATTAAGGGCAAACCCTATCAAACAAGATATAACTAGTACAGGAGTACTACTATTTACTACTGCTACCACTACCATACAGCCTTTAATTTCTTCCAAAGCACATGCATGCATAGTAAAACCCTTTTCTCGATCGATTAATTCACTCTTCCAAATGGACTTGGCAGGCAGGCATCTCTATATATTTTCCCGAATTTATCTTACGCTGCATGCATGCCATTTAAACAAACTTACCTTACTTTAATAAACTTACCCTTTATTGATTTCTAGTTGGTGTACGTTTCTACTAATTACAAAAATACAAAATGATCCCAATCAATTTATATTGTTATATATGCGTTTTCCTTTCTCTAAAGATATATCAAACAGATTATTAGATAAAGTAGCAAATATGGAAAACAGATTATTAGGCAGGCATCTCTAGTGATTGTGTTATTTGGCGAATCACAACTACTAGTACTAAGTAGCATCCATCTTTCAACACGTACGCTAAATAACACAATCACTAGTTCACTGCCATCAAGGTGTCAATAAATTAAAACTTTTAGAAGAACTCTCTTTTACTGTAATTAACAGACTGGGGCAATGCCAATGACACAATCACTAGTTCACTGCCATCAAGGTGAAAAGTGTTTTGTCCGACTCAGGAGAGATCATGCTTAAAAGGACCTAAAGACCAAGAAAACAAACTCCCTAAATTCTCCAAATTTAATATAAATAGACTGCTTTTATGTGTGAACTGTGAACTGTGAACCAGAGTTTTGAGTGTCCGGTGGGTGGACCATCTTCTGTGGAATTTTGTCGAGAACCTCAGCCTTTCGGTGTTCTAGTATTTTTGGACTGTTGGTCCCACCAAACCCCTCTCCCCCTATATATAAATCGTCCCTCTCTTCTCTGTTTTTAACTTTTGCACAGTTTCTCTCTAAATCTAACAATCCCTTCTCTAATTTAATCTCAACAATTCAAGATTTTCAGTGTTTTTTTATTACTTCTTAATTGCTTTAGCTTCTGGGAATTTAAAAGATTATAAATTTGGGCAGTTCTAATTTTTTTTTGCAAACTACTTCCCCTGTTTCAACTCCGTTTCTCAAATAATTAGATTAATTTGTTGAATTACAACTGTTTCAGATTCTGGGTATTGTTGGGAATTTAATTATTTTCAATTCAGCTTAATTTTCTGGATACTAATTTTAAAGGGGATAGGTGGGAGCTGTCACGCCAAGAAAATCATCGAATTTTTTTAAGAAAATGATTTTGTTGTACAAAGGGTGTAATTTATGGAAGTGCTTTGCAATTCTTGAAAAAAAGTTTTCTGTTGACAAAAGCTTTTATTTCTGGATCTTTCAAATTTTCAACAACTACAGTCTTGGCACTTAGTGAAGAACTGCAATTGACTAAAAAACTTGTCTTAATTTTCTTCTCTTCTCTGTTTTTAATTACTAGATTTTGGATAGTTTTGGTGAGAAGGAAAATGGGAGGTGCATCATTGCCACCGGGATTTCGTTTCCACCCAACTGATGAGGAATTGGTTGGATATTACCTGAAGAGGAAAATAGAGGGACTTCAAATTGAACTTGAAGTGATTCCAGTTATTGATCTTTACAAATTTGATCCGTGGGAGTTGCCAGGTAAATTTGCTCCTAAGAACTTAATTCTTGAATGTCAGTCTATTAATTTCCTTTGTGCTACTTACAAATTCTTTTAGTTTTATAGGGACTACAAATTTCCTTTGCAAGTTAATTCCCCTGTTTTTATACAATTAAGCCTACATTTTCTCTTGTGATACCATTAGATTTTATTCAATTCAACCCACATGGGAGTTCTGAAATTAATGTGCAGAAAAATCCTTTCTTCCAAAAGGTGACATGGAGTGGTTTTTCTTTTGTCCCCGTGACCGAAAATACCCAAATGGATCAAGAACGAATAGAGCTACCAGGGTAGGATACTGGAAGGCCACTGGAAAAGACAGGAAAGTAGTATGCCAGTCATCTGTACTCGGATATCGCAAAACGCTAGTCTTTTATCGTGGAAGAGCCCCTGCAGGTGATAGAACAGACTGGGTAATGCACGAATATCGTCTCTCTGATAATATTTCTCAAGAATCTCCGAGTTCTCAGGTATATATTAATGTGTTGGTTTTAGATTCCTTGATTTAGTTGATTAGTACCATTTGAAAGATAGATAACTATTTGCTGCTCCAAATTTCTTTAGGTGCCTTTTGCCTTGTGCCGAATCATTAAGAAAAATGAGCAGGCACTGAAGACTGGTGATATTTACGGAGATCCAAAATCCAAACAAGTTGGAAGCAGCTCAGATTTCACCTCGACTAAAATTCCGAGTGAACCCATGATCATCCCTGATGACATGCCATTTCAAGCAAGTTATATGGGCAGTGTGAGTAATTATACAAGTCCTCCTACTTCTCCCTATCAGACAACACCAATGATGGAGAATGAATCAGTTCCAATGGAAACTAACCCTTCAAGCCTTTGGGTTTCACCGGATTTCATTCTTGATTCATCTAAGGTATTTATTGATTCATTTTTGTTTTGATTTTTTCAAAAAAAATCCTCAATTTAATTTCTTTATGAAATGATTCAGGAATACCCACAAGGCCAACAAGACCTATCCGGATACTTCCCACAGAACGAATTTTCAACAAATTCGATGACTCCATGGAAGCCATATGATCAGTTTGAAATCTCTTCCAGTTCATCATACTCAAATTTTACAGAGAAAGTTGAACTTGCTGATGATCTTAGTCAATTTGGCTGCATGTCACCTTACTCTGGACATGATGAAGATTATATGAATTTCTTTGGAAATGGGAGCATGCCACATGAAGGTTATGACTGGTCTAATTCATTAAATCAAAAACCCTTCTAAAAAACAAACTGGAGAAATCATTCTAGTTCAATTTTCTTCAATGCAGGAATGGAAACTTGGAACCAAGCTCCAATTTGTAGACAAAGCAGTGGTGATGGAAGTTTTGGAGAATTTAATGGTCTGTGGTCACAGGAAGATAACTATGTACATTGTTGTGATCTAAAAATCCCTTTCAACGTTTGGATTGTTCTCTAAGACTACGCCTTTTAGCGTTGTTCTTTGAGTACTAAACATGTTGCTACTTTTTCTAGTATCGTATTTCTTCGAGCTGGACTAGTAGCCAAGGGTTGAAGCTGTTCTGGATTATGTTTTATTATGTAGAGTGGAAAATAAACCCCCCCCCCCCACACACCTTCCCTTGTGATAATCACTTTTATCGATTATGCTGGAGTTGGTTTAGTAAATTTGCAGCATGAACTATCAATGTATTCCTGTATAATAAGCTTCTGTGGAACCCACCCACTGAATGACTGAAGAATACCTTCATATATTGTTAAGCTTTTGAAAATCTGTTTATCTTTGTTTAGCAAGCATATATGTGAGAATTTTTACTTTTAAAGCAACAAAATGGCACTAGTCTAGAATTTATTAGTCTGCTTGTATGTTTGTGACAATAAGATGGTATTTCTAGCTGCATCTCCTTCCTTAGCTCGGAGATTATTAGTTCCTGCGTTATGTTTAATTTTCTCTACCTCCTCTGTTCTGCAAAGAGACAGAAGCCGGTTTTTCACCTTTTTATTGGCGCATATTGTCACTGTTCTGGTGAAATGGTTTTGGGCATGACACACCTCTGTTTTTCTTTCTTCTTTTTACCCCCGGCCGGTTATCTGTCTTAAAACAGTAACGAAACAAACTATTATGATTATGTCAAGCAGCAGAGCAGATGAAACAAACAATTATGCAGCATCAACTTTAATTTTGTTTGATGTTTATGTTCCAAAAAGACGGTCTGAGTTCTTTCTTGATATCAACTATGAATCACCGATATATGAAGGAATAATAAATTACAACTTCTACTTATATCAGCTCCTCCAAGATTCCAAATTTACCGTCTCATCTACTTTGAAGAGCAATTCATGACTCCAAATGTGAAGTAGCAACTCGACCATGATGCTCTTAATATTCCCAAATTGTAAAAGAGCCTTAGATGAGTGCTTGTGCTTTCCAAAAGTGTATTTTCATGACCAACAAAAAGTCTCTCTATAATAAATGCATGATTCTCCCACCCCTACCCTCTGCTTGGCCAAGGGGTATGGCCGGTCCCTTTCACTTTCTCTTAGTGTGCAAATAAATAAACTGAACACTACAAAATGTCAAAAAACCTTTCTTTTTGTTTAGGAATTTTTAATTGAAATTTTTTTTCAATTTTGAGTGACATTTTTAGTACGATATATAAATTTTTATTTTTTTTTTATTCTTTATCATTAAAAAAAAAGGTCAACAAAAACGAATTGGGGTGAGAGAGGCTCGAACTCTCGACCTCAGGATTACTCAGAAGCTATGAGACCTACGCGCTAGCCAACTGCGCCACCACCCCTTGTTGATGCTTGTCCACCACCGCTAACTCTATATTTATTGGATTGATCAACCATTATTACTTTTTAAAAAGAAAGAAAGCTCCATTTATTGTAATTTTCAAGTGAGAGAAATGACTTGCTTCCAAAAGTATCATAGGAACTAGATACATAATAAGTAACCCCATTACTAAAGTCCAAATGCATGATGTTAATTTGTTGTGGCTTGCATAAGAATGGGATTTAGCCAGAACACCTCTCACCACTCAAATCAGCATACATGGTTCATCTTATATATGAATGCATTTTCTTTTATGGACAATAGTATCCTAATATGATCTTCTAGTGAAAAATAGAGTAGATGGCAATTAGAAAAGCAAATAAGCTTTTAATTTATATAATTTGAACTCAAAAAATATGTCATTAATTTGTGAGATAGTATTTATCTAAAAGTTTATTAATCCTAAGAATTACCTTTCATCGCCAGCTATAACTATACACCTCCAAAACCCCCAGCAGCTTTTAGTCTGCCGCATTTCAAGGCAAATTATTCTGGAAAAATGGCGGCATTTTCCATATTAGGTCTCTTCAAAGTCGCAAGAATCTCATCCCCGGGTTTGAACTCCTTAAAGCTAGCTATTTTCCCCAATTCTTCAACTTCTTCAATAACAAGATTAAGCCTTGCCACACTTTCAACTAGCAAAGACGCGAAAGCAGCAAATGGAAGTGCTTCTGAGAACTCAAGACTAGTGATCGCGAGCTTGCTCAATGTTGGCCTTAACACTTTCTTCTCAGCCGCCTCAGATTTTTCAGAAGCCCTTTTGGATAGTCTCCAGTCAAACAATGCAGATGAATCAGTTTTTACACTTGATTGCCTGGCTGTTGCAGCTGCTTGAGCTTGCAAGCCTTGCATATAGGTTATTTCATTCCTCGTTGGACCGATAAAGAGTCTCGGTTGGGATTTCAAGGCAGTGTTGAGTTTTTTTAGAGCTTCATTTAGATCATCAGAGAGTATTTCTGGAGAGCATTGGCGACAATTCCTTATGCTATTGGCTAGTTCCAGTAGTGCTTTTGATACTTCTCCAGCAAGTTGAGTGCATGGATCTTTAAACAGGGCTCGAACAGATCGTGGAGTCTACAATTATTATTAAAAAAACAATTAAAAAAAAACAATTACTAACATATGACAATTAAAAACAACAATACTAAAGTGTTAAATTGGATGGACTGGAATTTATCTGTTTGTTGGATCTGCTTGCCAACTGACATGATACTGGACTGGGGACAAAATAAGTGAGAGTTTCAAACATAATAAAAAATTATCCAACTAAATTGGGAAACTCCCATATGGTGTTGGATGTCCACTGGATTTTTAAACAGGAAAGTAAAGACTGAACACTGATAATTTCTAAAAGCAAATAGTTTCAACTGTTTCCGAATGGTGACAAGGCTCTTATTGTCCTATGAACTCTATTATTTGCACATTTTTCTTAGGGGAAGAATTTGATCCATTAGATCTAAACACAAAATGAAAACCAAAAATCTTCCACTTTATTTGATTATTTAAAAAAATAAAAATAACTTAATTCATGTTAATTTTACATCTTTCTGCAACATAACCAACTCATGTTTGTCTTGTCTCAGCGGAAATTAAGGAGTTGTTTAAGCTTATGAAACCTTTAAATATTTATGTTTACTTACCACAGGGACCAGTTTATTTATCTTTTAAAAATAACAATAAACACAAGTGTAATGTCTACCTTGATTTCAGTTTGCATACAACCATGTAGAGCAACAACTGTGTATCCAAAACGGCGAAGAACGGCTCCCAATTTTACGTACTGCATCCCAGGGAATTTGTAACAGTGTCTCGAGTGTCTTGGTTCCCAGCTTGCATGTAGTGCCTGCACCATTTAATACAAACACATGCAAAATATAGACAATGTATTGCATAAATTGGTATTCATTATAATTCCATTGCATTTACTATACTGGAGCGTGCATATACGCCCTTATTTGGAAAGAACTTACCAAGGTCTCATCATAAGACTTTGAGTCCAGAACAGCTATATACCCCTTGTAAACGGGATCCTCCTCAGATTGGCCTTTGTTTATTTCTGGCTCTTCATCATTGAAGTATCCAGAGACGCATGCTAAAAAGTTTCACAGTTAGTGAATGAGCATTTTCACCATCCATCGCGAAAAAACTAAAAGATTTGTCTTGCTGATAAATAATATTGATCAAGTAGACACGTGTTCATTAGTTGAAAGATCATCGTCCTTGAAATTTCACTATTGAGGAAATCAACTGGGGTGACTCAAATGATTATAAAGTAACTAGGACATTAGCAAGCTCAGCCAAGTGACAGGACTTGACAGGACTTCTAAGTACTTTCATTCAATATAATTGACAAGTCAAGTTTAAGGTTAAAAAACAGAGAAAAAGAAAAAAGAATTGGAATATAACAAAATATATTGAACTTTGCATATATATATATACACACACACCTTCAATTGACTTGGATAATCCTTCAAGTTTGCATACGGTGGAATTATGGAGGTCTTCTCCAGACCAATTTGGAAAGACCAGGACGCTCATTAAAAGGCAGGTACAACAACCAATGGCGATAGTGTAGAAACGCTCATGTACAATCTTCAATACATTATCAACACGGTAGGTTGAAACAGCAAACAGATTAAAGGTCAAGAGGAATATTACTACGCCATAATCAAAGTTCTTTTTTATGTAAGGGAAGAATCTCACATATGTAGTTGCTGCCCCTGTCAAATTTGAAAATCTTCTATTAACAGCAAAACTAGTATAAATGATTAGTAATACCACCTATTAAGAGGTAATATGAAACAAAATTTATTGAAAAAGAATTCAGACAGATAATATAAGTAATGATAAAGTTATAACAGGAAACCAATCCTTGCAGCTACTTGGAGAGATTTGTAGTGTTATGGGTTAACATCTCCAAAAGAAATTTAGAACAGAAATTCTGCATGACCAGATGAGAAACAAGGTTGGGAGAATTTATGTATGTAAATTCAAAGCTATGACAGTGGACATTAAGAATCTCTCCACAGTTCTATCAAAAATTCAACAGCAACAATATTCTAAAAGGTTTTCCATTACCATCTTAAACAAAAGGTAAACCTACCAACCACAAAAACTGCGGCACCTATAAAGATAGCTCGGAACTTCCTCCCATATTCTGCAGCAATAACCTCCATTAAAAATGCCAATGATCCAGCTGCCAGTGTCCCTAATCCTCTATTCAGCCCTTTACACAAAGTAGCCCCTAGATTGAAAAAACTTAAACTTGTAACAGATAATTTTATTTGCATTGTGCCAAGCAGTGGTAGAGTGATATAATTTTTTGCCTATATGGACGATGTTATATATAATTTAATTCACAAAAATGTCTGATCATGATTATGGTATAAATTTAATTACCAGCAGTGAATTCAAGTACAAGCGCCACAGTCATGACAGCCCAAACAGCATTCTGTCCGATTCCTTTGAACAAAGGCTCCAATAGATATAACAAGGACACCAATGTCAAGGCCGAACCAACCTTTAGTGCGTGAATCACCCTTCGTGGATCATCTCGACCCACGTTCCAAATTGTTGGCCATGCCAAGCTCAGGAATCTCTTCACTTTCTCCATGAAAACATGGATTTATTTCTTTAGGCCCTCCTTTTTGCCACAAGCAGCATCTTCTGAAAGTTCCATTTCAACACCCAAGGAACTCCGTAAGTATCAATTCCTTGACTAGAAAAAATTATTTATGTATGATCATAATTGCCGAGTTAAAATAAAAGAAACAAATACAAATATAGCAGGTGAAGTGATACATATGTGAGATTCTAAAATACTAAACAAATCCTAAAATATAGTAGTAATATTGTTGGATTAAGGCAAATTATATAATCCCATTAGTTGTTATTTACAAACAAGCCTGATAGACACCTTTCCTCTACACTCGACAAACATATTACAACATATATATATATATATATATATATATATATATATATATATATATTATCTTGAATTGTGGATGGGAAAATATTCCTTACTTGCCAGAGTTTTAGCTTACTTGGTTAATTACTAGTTCAAGCTTACTCTCTCTCTCTCTCTCTAGATGTGTATGTATCGACATGCACTAATTGATTCAATCAGAGCACGCGCGTCTTATTGTAAAGAGATCGATTTCACTTTCTAGTAAATTCATGAAATTTCAAATGAAAATTGTTATAGCAAATATGGCAGTTAATTCCTATTATGCCTACCTTCGGGGCTTTTGGCATTAAGGGCAAACCCTATCAAACAAGATATAACTAGTACAGGAGTACTACTATTTACTACTGCTACCACTACCATACAGCCTTTAATTTCTTCCAAAGCACATGCATGCATAGTAAAACCCTTTTCTCGATCGATTAATTCACTCTTCCAAATGGACTTGGCAGGCAGGCATCTCTATATATTTTCCCGAATTTATCTTACGCTGCATGCATGCCATTTAAACAAACTTACCTTACTTTAATAAACTTACCCTTTATTGATTTCTAGTTGGTGTACGTTTCTACTAATTACAAAAATACAAAATGATCCCAATCAATTTATATTGTTATATATGCGTTTTCCTTTCTCTAAAGATATATCAAACAGATTATTAGATAAAGTAGCAAATATGGAAAACAGATTATTAGGCAGGCATCTCTAGTGATTGTGTTATTTGGCGAATCACAACTACTAGTACTAAGTAGCATCCATCTTTCAACACGTACGCTAAATAACACAATCACTAGTTCACTGCCATCAAGGTGTCAATAAATTAAAACTTTTAGAAGAACTCTCTTTTACTGTAATTAACAGACTGGGGCAATGCCAATGACACAATCACTAGTTCACTGCCATCAAGGTGAAAAGTGTTTTGTCCGACTCAGGAGAGATCATGCTTAAAAGGACCTAAAGACCAAGAAAACAAACTCCCTAAATTCTCCAAATTTAATATAAATAGACTGCTTTTATGTGTGAACTGTGAACTGTGAACCAGAGTTTTGAGTGTCCGGTGGGTGGACCATCTTCTGTGGAATTTTGTCGAGAACCTCAGCCTTTCGGTGTTCTAGTATTTTTGGACTGTTGGTCCCACCAAACCCCTCTCCCCCTATATATAAATCGTCCCTCTCTTCTCTGTTTTTAACTTTTGCACAGTTTCTCTCTAAATCTAACAATCCCTTCTCTAATTTAATCTCAACAATTCAAGATTTTCAGTGTTTTTTTATTACTTCTTAATTGCTTTAGCTTCTGGGAATTTAAAAGATTATAAATTTGGGCAGTTCTAATTTTTTTTTGCAAACTACTTCCCTGTTTCAACTCCGTTTCTCAAATAATTAGATTAATTTGTTGAATTACAACTGTTTCAGATTCTGGGTATTGTTGGGAATTTAATTATTTTCAATTCAGCTTAATTTTCTGGATACTAATTTTAAAGGGGATAGGTGGGAGCTGTCACGCCAAGAAAATCATCGAATTTTTTTAAGAAAATGATTTTGTTGTACAAAGGGTGTAATTTATGGAAGTGCTTTGCAATTCTTGAAAAAAAGTTTTCTGTTGACAAAAGCTTTTATTTCTGGATCTTTCAAATTTTCAACAACTACAGTCTTGGCACTTAGTGAAGAACTGCAATTGACTAAAAAACTTGTCTTAATTTTCTTCTCTTCTCTGTTTTTAATTACTAGATTTTGGATAGTTTTGGTGAGAAGGAAAATGGGAGGTGCATCATTGCCACCGGGATTTCGTTTCCACCCAACTGATGAGGAATTGGTTGGATATTACCTGAAGAGGAAAATAGAGGGACTTCAAATTGAACTTGAAGTGATTCCAGTTATTGATCTTTACAAATTTGATCCGTGGGAGTTGCCAGGTAAATTTGCTCCTAAGAACTTAATTCTTGAATGTCAGTCTATTAATTTCCTTTGTGCTACTTACAAATTCTTTTAGTTTTATAGGGACTACAAATTTCCTTTGCAAGTTAATTCCCCTGTTTTTATACAATTAAGCCTACATTTTCTCTTGTGATACCATTAGATTTTATTCAATTCAACCCACATGGGAGTTCTGAAATTAATGTGCAGAAAAATCCTTTCTTCCAAAAGGTGACATGGAGTGGTTTTTCTTTTGTCCCCGTGACCGAAAATACCCAAATGGATCAAGAACGAATAGAGCTACCAGGGTAGGATACTGGAAGGCCACTGGAAAAGACAGGAAAGTAGTATGCCAGTCATCTGTACTCGGATATCGCAAAACGCTAGTCTTTTATCGTGGAAGAGCCCCTGCAGGTGATAGAACAGACTGGGTAATGCACGAATATCGTCTCTCTGATAATATTTCTCAAGAATCTCCGAGTTCTCAGGTATATATTAATGTGTTGGTTTTAGATTCCTTGATTTAGTTGATTAGTACCATTTGAAAGATAGATAACTATTTGCTGCTCCAAATTTCTTTAGGTGCCTTTTGCCTTGTGCCGAATCATTAAGAAAAATGAGCAGGCACTGAAGACTGGTGATATTTACGGAGATCCAAAATCCAAACAAGTTGGAAGCAGCTCAGATTTCACCTCGACTAAAATTCCGAGTGAACCCATGATCATCCCTGATGACATGCCATTTCAAGCAAGTTATATGGGCAGTGTGAGTAATTATACAAGTCCTCCTACTTCTCCCTATCAGACAACACCAATGATGGAGAATGAATCAGTTCCAATGGAAACTAACCCTTCAAGCCTTTGGGTTTCACCGGATTTCATTCTTGATTCATCTAAGGTATTTATTGATTCATTTTTGTTTTGATTTTTTCAAAAAAAATCCTCAATTTAATTTCTTTATGAAATGATTCAGGAATACCCACAAGGCCAACAAGACCTATCCGGATACTTCCCACAGAACGAATTTTCAACAAATTCGATGACTCCATGGAAGCCATATGATCAGTTTGAAATCTCTTCCAGTTCATCATACTCAAATTTTACAGAGAAAGTTGAACTTGCTGATGATCTTAGTCAATTTGGCTGCATGTCACCTTACTCTGGACATGATGAAGATTATATGAATTTCTTTGGAAATGGGAGCATGCCACATGAAGGTTATGACTGGTCTAATTCATTAAATCAAAAACCCTTCTAAAAAACAAACTGGAGAAATCATTCTAGTTCAATTTTCTTCAATGCAGGAATGGAAACTTGGAACCAAGCTCCAATTTGTAGACAAAGCAGTGGTGATGGAAGTTTTGGAGAATTTAATGGTCTGTGGTCACAGGAAGATAACTATGTACATTGTTGTGATCTAAAAATCCCTTTCAACGTTTGGATTGTTCTCTAAGACTACGCCTTTTAGCGTTGTTCTTTGAGTACTAAACATGTTGCTACTTTTTCTAGTATCGTATTTCTTCGAGCTGGACTAGTAGCCAAGGGTTGAAGCTGTTCTGGATTATGTTTTATTATGTAGAGTGGAAAATAAACCCCCCCCCCCCACACACCTTCCCTTGTGATAATCACTTTTATCGATTATGCTGGAGTTGGTTTAGTAAATTTGCAGCATGAACTATCAATGTATTCCTGTATAATAAGCTTCTGTGGAACCCACCCACTGAATGACTGAAGAATACCTTCATATATTGTTAAGCTTTTGAAAATCTGTTTATCTTTGTTTAGCAAGCATATATGTGAGAATTTTTACTTTTAAAGCAACAAAATGGCACTAGTCTAGAATTTATTAGTCTGCTTGTATGTTTGTGACAATAAGATGGTATTTCTAGCTGCATCTCCTTCCTTAGCTCGGAGATTATTAGTTCCTGCGTTATGTTTAATTTTCTCTACCTCCTCTGTTCTGCAAAGAGACAGAAGCCGGTTTTTCACCTTTTTATTGGCGCATATTGTCACTGTTCTGGTGAAATGGTTTTGGGCATGACACACCTCTGTTTTTCTTTCTTCTTTTTACCCCCGGCCGGTTATCTGTCTTAAAACAGTAACGAAACAAACTATTATGATTATGTCAAGCAGCAGAGCAGATGAAACAAACAATTATGCAGCATCAACTTTAATTTTGTTTGATGTTTATGTTCCAAAAAGACGGTCTGAGTTCTTTCTTGATATCAACTATGAATCACCGATATATGAAGGAATAATAAATTACAACTTCTACTTATATCAGCTCCTCCAAGATTCCAAATTTACCGTCTCATCTACTTTGAAGAGCAATTCATGACTCCAAATGTGAAGTAGCAACTCGACCATGATGCTCTTAATATTCCCAAATTGTAAAAGAGCCTTAGATGAGTGCTTGTGCTTTCCAAAAGTGTATTTTCATGACCAACAAAAAGTCTCTCTATAATAAATGCATGATTCTCCCACCCCTACCCTCTGCTTGGCCAAGGGGTATGGCCGGTCCCTTTCACTTTCTCTTAGTGTGCAAATAAATAAACTGAACACTACAAAATGTCAAAAAACCTTTCTTTTTGTTTAGGAATTTTTAATTGAAATTTTTTTTCAATTTTGAGTGACATTTTTAGTACGATATATAAATTTTTATTTTTTTTTTATTCTTTATCATTAAAAAAAAAGGTCAACAAAAACGAATTGGGGTGAGAGAGGCTCGAACTCTCGACCTCAGGATTACTCAGAAGCTATGAGACCTACGCGCTAGCCAACTGCGCCACCACCCCTTGTTGATGCTTGTCCACCACCGCTAACTCTATATTTATTGGATTGATCAACCATTATTACTTTTTAAAAAGAAAGAAAGCTCCATTTATTGTAATTTTCAAGTGAGAGAAATGACTTGCTTCCAAAAGTATCATAGGAACTAGATACATAATAAGTAACCCCATTACTAAAGTCCAAATGCATGATGTTAATTTGTTGTGGCTTGCATAAGAATGGGATTTAGCCAGAACACCTCTCACCACTCAAATCAGCATACATGGTTCATCTTATATATGAATGCATTTTCTTTTATGGACAATAGTATCCTAATATGATCTTCTAGTGAAAAATAGAGTAGATGGCAATTAGAAAAGCAAATAAGCTTTTAATTTATATAATTTGAACTCAAAAAATATGTCATTAATTTGTGAGATAGTATTTATCTAAAAGTTTATTAATCCTAAGAATTACCTTTCATCGCCAGCTATAACTATACACCTCCAAAACCCCCAGCAGCTTTTAGTCTGCCGCATTTCAAGGCAAATTATTCTGGAAAAATGGCGGCATTTTCCATATTAGGTCTCTTCAAAGTCGCAAGAATCTCATCCCCGGGTTTGAACTCCTTAAAGCTAGCTATTTTCCCCAATTCTTCAACTTCTTCAATAACAAGATTAAGCCTTGCCACACTTTCAACTAGCAAAGACGCGAAAGCAGCAAATGGAAGTGCTTCTGAGAACTCAAGACTAGTGATCGCGAGCTTGCTCAATGTTGGCCTTAACACTTTCTTCTCAGCCGCCTCAGATTTTTCAGAAGCCCTTTTGGATAGTCTCCAGTCAAACAATGCAGATGAATCAGTTTTTACACTTGATTGCCTGGCTGTTGCAGCTGCTTGAGCTTGCAAGCCTTGCATATAGGTTATTTCATTCCTCGTTGGACCGATAAAGAGTCTCGGTTGGGATTTCAAGGCAGTGTTGAGTTTTTTTAGAGCTTCATTTAGATCATCAGAGAGTATTTCTGGAGAGCATTGGCGACAATTCCTTATGCTATTGGCTAGTTCCAGTAGTGCTTTTGATACTTCTCCAGCAAGTTGAGTGCATGGATCTTTAAACAGGGCTCGAACAGATCGTGGAGTCTACAATTATTATTAAAAAAACAATTAAAAAAAAACAATTACTAACATATGACAATTAAAAACAACAATACTAAAGTGTTAAATTGGATGGACTGGAATTTATCTGTTTGTTGGATCTGCTTGCCAACTGACATGATACTGGACTGGGGACAAAATAAGTGAGAGTTTCAAACATAATAAAAAATTATCCAACTAAATTGGGAAACTCCCATATGGTGTTGGATGTCCACTGGATTTTTAAACAGGAAAGTAAAGACTGAACACTGATAATTTCTAAAAGCAAATAGTTTCAACTGTTTCCGAATGGTGACAAGGCTCTTATTGTCCTATGAACTCTATTATTTGCACATTTTTCTTAGGGGAAGAATTTGATCCATTAGATCTAAACACAAAATGAAAACCAAAAATCTTCCACTTTATTTGATTATTTAAAAAAATAAAAATAACTTAATTCATGTTAATTTTACATCTTTCTGCAACATAACCAACTCATGTTTGTCTTGTCTCAGCGGAAATTAAGGAGTTGTTTAAGCTTATGAAACCTTTAAATATTTATGTTTACTTACCACAGGGACCAGTTTATTTATCTTTTAAAAATAACAATAAACACAAGTGTAATGTCTACCTTGATTTCAGTTTGCATACAACCATGTAGAGCAACAACTGTGTATCCAAAACGGCGAAGAACGGCTCCCAATTTTACGTACTGCATCCCAGGGAATTTGTAACAGTGTCTCGAGTGTCTTGGTTCCCAGCTTGCATGTAGTGCCTGCACCATTTAATACAAACACATGCAAAATATAGACAATGTATTGCATAAATTGGTATTCATTATAATTCCATTGCATTTACTATACTGGAGCGTGCATATACGCCCTTATTTGGAAAGAACTTACCAAGGTCTCATCATAAGACTTTGAGTCCAGAACAGCTATATACCCCTTGTAAACGGGATCCTCCTCAGATTGGCCTTTGTTTATTTCTGGCTCTTCATCATTGAAGTATCCAGAGACGCATGCTAAAAAGTTTCACAGTTAGTGAATGAGCATTTTCACCATCCATCGCGAAAAAACTAAAAGATTTGTCTTGCTGATAAATAATATTGATCAAGTAGACACGTGTTCATTAGTTGAAAGATCATCGTCCTTGAAATTTCACTATTGAGGAAATCAACTGGGGTGACTCAAATGATTATAAAGTAACTAGGACATTAGCAAGCTCAGCCAAGTGACAGGACTTGACAGGACTTCTAAGTACTTTCATTCAATATAATTGACAAGTCAAGTTTAAGGTTAAAAAACAGAGAAAAAGAAAAAAGAATTGGAATATAACAAAATATATTGAACTTTGCATATATATATATACACACACACCTTCAATTGACTTGGATAATCCTTCAAGTTTGCATACGGTGGAATTATGGAGGTCTTCTCCAGACCAATTTGGAAAGACCAGGACGCTCATTAAAAGGCAGGTACAACAACCAATGGCGATAGTGTAGAAACGCTCATGTACAATCTTCAATACATTATCAACACGGTAGGTTGAAACAGCAAACAGATTAAAGGTCAAGAGGAATATTACTACGCCATAATCAAAGTTCTTTTTTATATAAGGGAAGAATCTCACATATGTAGTTGCTGCCCCTGTCAAATTTGAAAATCTTCTATTAACAGCAAAACTAGTATAAATGATTAGTAATACCACCTATTAAGAGGTAATATGAAACAAAATTTATTGAAAAAGAATTCAGACAGATAATATAAGTAATGATAAAGTTATAACAGGAAACCAATCCTTGCAGCTACTTGGAGAGATTTGTAGTGTTATGGGTTAACATCTCCAAAAGAAATTTAGAACAGAAATTCTGCATGACCAGATGAGAAACAAGGTTGGGAGAATTTATGTATGTAAATTCAAAGCTATGACAGTGGACATTAAGAATCTCTCCACAGTTCTATCAAAAATTCAACAGCAACAATATTCTAAAAGGTTTTCCATTACCATCTTAAACAAAAGGTAAACCTACCAACCACAAAAACTGCGGCACCTATAAAGATAGCTCGGAACTTCCTCCCATATTCTGCAGCAATAACCTCCATTAAAAATGCCAATGATCCAGCTGCCAGTGTCCCTAATCCTCTATTCAGCCCTTTACACAAAGTAGCCCCTAGATTGAAAAAACTTAAACTTGTAACAGATAATTTTATTTGCATTGTGCCAAGCAGTGGTAGAGTGATATAATTTTTTGCCTATATGGACGATGTTATATATAATTTAATTCACAAAAATGTCTGATCATGATTATGGTATAAATTTAATTACCAGCAGTGAATTCAAGTACAAGCGCCACAGTCATGACAGCCCAAACAGCATTCTGTCCGATTCCTTTGAACAAAGGCTCCAATAGATATAACAAGGACACCAATGTCAAGGCCGAACCAACCTTTAGTGCGTGAATCACCCTTCGTGGATCATCTCGACCCACGTTCCAAATTGTTGGCCATGCCAAGCTCAGGAATCTCTTCACTTTCTCCATGAAAACATGGATTTATTTCTTTAGGCCCTCCTTTTTGCCACAAGCAGCATCTTCTGAAAGTTCCATTTCAACACCCAAGGAACTCCGTAAGTATCAATTCCTTGACTAGAAAAAATTATTTATGTATGATCATAATTGCCGAGTTAAAATAAAAGAAACAAATACAAATATAGCAGGTGAAGTGATACTTATATTTTTTGGAGGCTGGTGAGGAGTTTTTGAACCATTAAAGATTTCCGCAATACTCCCTTCTTTCAAAAATGAAAATCTCACTTCACTTTTGATTTTTTCTATTTATATACTGCATAGTAAAGTTTACCATGAACACAATTCGACATGCCTAAGGGTCAATTAGCCCCTCAGAAAGTTACTACTATTGTACAAAACTCTACTATTCAGTCTCTCCTTTGAACTCAATTTATGCTACCATAAAATTAGCAAACACATCTCCTACAGTCACCTAAAGCGAGACCATTGCCATCACCACCTATCTAATGTCCATACATACATATAAATTTAAGCATTATCACATCAAATGTCAACTTTCAACAACCCAAACTTATTACCATGGTGCATGTCACAAATAATACTCCCTTTCTTCCACAAAAAGAGTCACATTCAAAAAAGAAAAAAAATTGTTCCACAAATAGCGTGTTTAAAGTTTCTAAGGGTAAATAAGGGGAAATGCATCCTCAATATTTGTAAATTTGATAAATGAGACTCTTTTAGAGTAATGAAGGGATTAACTCAGAATGCGGAAAAATTCGAAGAGATAAGGAAAAAACAGTACGGATTTTTGGATTCGTAAGCTGCTGATCGATAATGGTGAGTTCGTCTCGGTCTCCGATTCCGACGGCGGCAAGCTTGCACGAATCTGACCCAGAAATAAAAATCCTTCCTTTTTTTAAATCTGCTCCTCTATCATCGAAATAAAAAAAGAGAAGGAGAAGATGACAGTTCCGATGATAAATATAAATGTCAACAGTTTGGGGGAATCTAATGAATCGATCTGAATTTGGGTTTTCACAGAATTATGGTTACGGTGTTGTGAAATTGTGATGGGTGATGCCGTGGTGGTATTAGGTCCGGAATTGTGCATTCACCACTGCCATGTTCATCATTCTCTCTGTATTTTATTCATTTTTTTAAAAATTTAATTCGCTGGTTTCGTTCTGGTGTGAGGGTCAGGGAGATGGAGGAAGAGATCAGAGAGCTTGTTTTATTATTTGCCACGTAGGACTGAAAGCTCGCATACTCGATTAATAAATTTGGAAAAGTTTGAGGGATAAAGTTGTAATAATATCTGTCAACCACATTTTAAAACTTGTTCCAACGATATAATTTACTTTTAAGGTTCTACTTCATTTAATGGAAAAGACCAAAAAAAAGAAGCATTTTGCTCCATGTAACAAAAAAACTAACATGGAAATTAACGAAGGAGTGATGAGCTTTGTAGAATCAAAAGATTTGGCATTTTCTCTTATTTTTCACGAGTCGATTTAGCAGATAGGTCGATACATATTATATTTTGAAATATAAACGTTATTAATTAGAGAATTCTATTGCGATGCGAATATCTTAAAAAGATAAATTTAAAGGACATATTTTTAGTGTTATAAGAAAAGTTTTAACTTTTAATTGAAATAACTCGAGTCAAATCTTGAGTTCGGAACAATCTTGAATCAAATTTTAAATTTAAATTTAATCAAATTCATTCAAACAATGCCTTCAATCACTAAGTCACATTGTGAGGTATGGTGGTTACTAGCTAGGAGTTAGGTTACGATGCAAATCTCGAGTCAAATCTCAAATTCAAATCAAATCAAATTTATCCAAACAAGACCTTAAGCCAGTAACTCAAACTAAAAATGTCATAACTGGAGGTACTAATAAAGTTATGATTGAACGTACTATTGTTAGTAAGTTAATTCTTTATATACACTCTCCCACTTAAATTTACGTCGACCTTAAACCATGAGCCCAAACCAAAAGGTCAAATCTCAATTGAATCAAATTCATCCAAACAAGGGCTTAAATCACTATCCGAATAGGTTTTTCAGGTGCAATAATCCTTGATTTATAAGTATCCCTCCATACCAGAATGCAACAACCACATAAGCTGTTGTCAAAAAGTGGACACAAAAATACCCAACCACGATAAGCCATGAAAATTTGTTACTTTGCTTCCTGGGGCCTTCCATTGCTGATGTAAAAAGGCACAACAATCTTTCTTGAGATGAGAATGCAGTAATAGTTCTATGGTTCGCTACTGCTTCACTAGCTAGTTTACTTCCTTCATTCCGGGCATTCCGGGCTTTTTGAGAAGTAATCTTCATTAATGATGTCTTTGCATATAAGATTCCTACGAGTAAGAGCTGCAAGGCAATCAAAATGATGGCTAACCTCCACGTTGCAACTAATGCAAGTGCATAAGACATTGAAGCATTGGTAATGACCTGAACCAACAATGAAATTCGATCTCCTACAAGAGATCTGACCATGATGGCTTCTGTAGTTATCCTTGCACAGATTGCTGCACTTGTAATACTGGAGGACATTGGTGATCAAGTTAAAAACTGCAAGGCCTAAGAAGATGAAGATATAAAATCTTGTCTGTGAATCGTGATTTTATTTTGGAATTGTCCGGCAGAAAGTATACCGAGAAGTGATCCCAAGCAATATGAGTTAAATGGCTGAATTACCCTCATCCCAAAAATTAGTGTAACACCAATAATAACTACCTGAAATCCCTCCCACTTGATAATATAGATAAATAGATGGATATGTTTAGTACAACCGAAACCATCTCCATTGTACGAAATGAAAATCTTATTTGACTTATTAACACGCTAAAATTAATAAGATCACCATATATTAATCCAACTGAAGCCTACATGACACGGCCGAACAATAGAAACATTCCACCAACAAAAAAACATTGACATGCCTTGTAACAGAGTTGATATCCGATTTTGCAGTCATTGGCATCAACTGCATGCCCATTAGACTCCAGAAATAATATGAAAGGTAATTATATAGATTCAAAAAAACCATATGATCAGTTACCGTTAGCTCATGATAAACAACACAAAATAACATTGCAGCCTTTGTGAGAAACACACAAGCACAGACATGTAGCAGGCTTTGCTGCTTATTTAAATACAATATTATGCTGATTCCGACGCATCACGTTCAAAACAAGTAGATAATAAAACCACAGCTCCTCAGTTTCAACGTAAAGGAGGAAGGATTAGTTATTAGTCTACCTTGAAGAGTTTCACTGAGCATGCAATACATGAACCTGTCACCTTGACTATGAGGAGCTTGCACCAAACACACGAATCCTTTGTTCAATTGGTACCCTGCAGCATGGACATATTGCTTTCCCCTTCTTCCCGTAGCTGTCGTTGCAATTTGAGCACAGAACTTGATGGGCACAAGGCAGAAAAACAACGGAAACTTCATCTTTCATACAAATTAAGCATTCACGATCACAGCCACCTTTTTCTGAAGACGACTCCTGGTTATCTAGTTCATGAAGCATGCTCGCAATAGTTTCTCCTTGAGGCTTTGTCCCCTCGGTGTTTCCCACCGTTAAGTTTGACTGATGATTTAACTCGTTGGATTGTGCAGACACTTTAAGCCGTGAAAGCTCCTGCTCAAGCCTTTGAAGGTCATCCTTGTGGCGCTGGAAGTCTATCTCTATCTTTAGACGCAAGGCCTCATGCCCCCGTTTATTACTAGCCTCAGTTGTTTCCTTAAGGCGGCGTTCCTCCTCTACTTGTGCTGAGGCTAACTCTTTAGCCTTCTGTGCCTGCCTCCACTTTGCCTATGATGTTCATACCAAAGGATAGAAGAATACTACTAATCAGTTATCAACACAAAAGAACAGTACTATAAATTATTGAAAGATAGCATTGAATTGTATGGAAATCACAAAGTAGACAGAGACAATTGTGAACGTAGTTTCAGTAACACATGCAGCTACAAGAACAATAGATATTTTGAAAATGTATGGCTAACACGGATGTTGAAATTAATTGAGCCAAAAAAGCTAGTATTAACAAATAAAACATATGTCGTGACTAGGATACTTGACTGCGATGTTATAGTGACAAAAAGAGAACTGACAAAGCAAAGCAAAAGTCAAAATATGGTGGATTATGCATTCTAAAAGGGAAAGAGGGAAGGGTAGAATGAAAAGAGGATATGCATCAGGCTATAAGTTTGCAACTTCAAAATGTGATATCACTTGGAATAGACATGAATCCTTACCATGAAAGAGCTTAATGCCAAGAAAATACAAGTATCTAAAACTTGACTCCTCTGGCTCTAGCTTGGGGCAAGAGTGGTGCAAGTACTTAGATCTTATAATTGCGTTCAAGTTCATATCAAAACTATTTTTTAATATCTAATGTGCTATTTTGGAAAAGTTACAGTATCTAAATACAGTCAGCAGGTCTTAAACTCCAAGCAAAACACATCGTTTTGAAACATGAAACTCAATTTGGGATGAAGGTTGACTGCATAGAGGCCTTATCAAGATGACTTACCAAAAGAAAAGAATAAGAGCTGGATGGCATGTATTGAGTAGAGTACATGCAAAACATATATCCAGTTCTATTTTTAGCACTGGTTACCTCGTGCTCTTTAAGCAACAGATCAAGTTACCTCGTGCTCTTTAAGTAACAGTGTTTTGAAATAGGGGGTAGAACTCGAGCTTTTTACAGAAGGCACAGATAAGAACAGCCATAAAAATTGCAGTAGAAATATCCAGTATGAAGGTCAAGAAACTGAGAAATGTCACCGAATATATGAACAACAATATGTATATAACACAGTAAATAAAATTGACACAAAGAAAACAAGGGATTCATCTCACTCAAATATATGACTAATGTACCCTGGACATACCATTGAAAGGAAGTAAGGAACTCATTCCTATATACCAACAAAATTATCACCTAATTTGTGGAAATATTAATGTAAACATAAGCAATGAAACAGGGACACATGAACAAATCAGGCTTCCAACCTAGACGAAGAAAGAAAATCAAACAGAATAAATCAGGCAATATGGAGACTATTGAGTGCTGTATCCATCCAAAAAGTTCACCGTCTAAATCCTGTGGATATGAAAATTTTGGGGGATGATAAAGGCAATCTCAAGGACTATAGATTGCAGGACAGTGAATGAATCTAAACTGCTTTTGGAAACAAGGTAGCTAATTCTAGATACTAATTCATATTGAAAAGGGAATCTCTGAATAAAAACAAAATGCACATAAATTAGCAGAGTTTAGTGCACCTCAGCCTCTTTTTGAGCTGCTTCTACCCGCACTAACTGTTCTTGCAACTCCGAAATGTTCTGTTTCTCAGCTGCAATGTCCTCCTGCAATTTAGTTTTTTGTTTCTCCCAAGCCAAAAGCCTCTTTAGGCCCTTCTTCTCCCTCTTTGCAACCTCCAAACAGGTTTTCACCGACTCTGATGCACTTAGTTTTGAAGCCTCCATCTCTGCTCTGATTTCTGCATTCTCTGTCTCAAGCCGCCTCACAGCTGCATTTGCACGGTCCACTTGGCCACTTGCCTTCCTAAGAGCATTCTCCATCTCAGAGAGCCTCTTCATGGTAGTGTCTTCAAGGGTCTGCTTCCCCTTCTTCAGTCGCTGAGTCTCCTCCCTTTCCATTCTCAACATCTTGAGCTCTGTCAGGTCATGGCTTAGCTTTCTTGCAGCTTGCATTGCCTTCTGGTGTGCCCATTCCTTCCTTTCCTTAACCTGTCTCTCAAGATCCTTAATCTGATGAACCAGACCTAAAATCATCTCATCCTTCTGATCCTCTGGCACATACTCAATATTCTCATCGAGGTTCAAATCTTGAAATTTACTCAACATTGAATTAACCACATCTTGGTTTTTTGGGTTCTTCTGTTCCTCATTCTGCTCTACTGAAACATCAACTCCGGTCGCAGCTCCAGTAGATAAATCCCCATTGGACACAGAGCTGTTGCAACCCTGTGCTTGTGTCTGAAACTCTTTTGAGTTTGCTCTAAATCCCGCAGCAAAAGCTGCAACATTCCTCTTCAGCAAAGTCTTCATTGAAGGGGTAAGATTAAACCTCTTTGGACACTCAATTTCCCTTTGCAAAGTCATTTCTGACGCATACGAGAAAAACCCATTCATTGGAAACTCTGAAGTACCTCCAGTTCCAAAACCCCAACCACCATGAAACCTACAAAGAGCTGGAGCAACCCCAACTGGATGATTGCTACCAACATTCTCCACATTGCTAGGGGCCGGACTACTAGCACATACATTATCACCATGCGAAGGAAGAACAGGAAATTCCATTACACTAGCTCGACCCACATGAAGATCACTCATGAGAAGACACCACATGGCATCCCCTTTACTCAGATGTGGCTTCACTTGTTGCAATAAACAAACCATACCAGCAAGAGAGTACTCCTCCAACTGCCTCAAATCAACAAAAACAGGCTCACCATCCTCCAAATTCATATTATTTCCACCACACACGTTATTCAAATAAGCTAAAGAATTATGCAATATATTAGTCAAAACATCCATTCCCCCATAACAATGCCCATTTCTCAATATTGCTTTCAACGCAACATCCTCGTCATAACCCAAAGCAACAAGCTTTGAAATAGCCTCATTATACAAAAACTCCAAATTTTTTAACAGTATCTCTTCTAGTTGCTCTTCAGTACAGTAGCCCCAACCATTATCATTGAAATTAGGATTAGGATTATGACCCGATTCATTATTACCCAGTTGGTAATTCAATGGTCCTGTACTCGATTCGTTAATACCCGATTTAGGGGTGTGATCGCTATCAGGTTTTGCTGATCGAGGCCTTCGATTGGTACGGATGTGTTTTTCTCTCACAGTGCAACCCATTGAAGTTATAGACGATGTGAAGAACCCTAGAAATGTAAGTGAAATTTAATTAATATAAAACACACAAACATATATGTGTGTGTGATATGCAGATATTATAGAGAATTAGAGATAGAAACTTACAGATTCGATGAAGAATCGCACTTGATAAGTGAAAAAATGAAGATGGAGACGGATGAAAACAATTGAGTTGCAGAGTGTGAGATATAATGAGAAATGAGGGGCCTGAGCGTTCTTATGGGTTTTGTCCACATTTTTATATCGTTGGGCCTGCATCATGACTGGCTTTTTAGGGCCCAATGTAAGTTTTGTGGGTCTTATCCAAACATTGTTGAGTTGAGTTGAGTTGAGTTCAGTTCATCATTAAATTTGTGCGAATCCATCACAAAAAGAATATATTGTAAAATTTTAAATAAACAAAGAGTGTAGGCTTAAAATTAAATATATATATATATATATATAAAACTCATTTTTTTTAAAATAATGTATTTGATTATAATTCAATTCTAATAAATATCATTATAATAAACACCACAAAAAACTAACAATTTTCTTTATTTATAAAAACTTGATTTTTCATCTTTTTATTCAATGTGTTCCTCCTCTTTTTATACATGCATTAAATATATGTGATGCATCATGTATTAATTTGTGGCGTAAAATAAAAAAAACTAACAGGAGCAACATGAAGCAATATAATACTAAAAGCATATAATTAATCAGTAGATATAAAGCAAAACATTAATATTACCAAGTGTTAACGTCAAGATCTTCTCCCACGTCTCAATCTCACGTAAGACGTTCTGATCCTGCACAGTTCAACAAGTCAACAACCAAAAGCTTGACGGTCTGACCGTCGGGGGATAGCTCCGGCGTGAGAGTCAGTACATGCAATCACAAGGTTAAAAATTGAGGAATAAAAATGTCTAGTGCTTGAGAGAGAATAATAATATGATTGTGTATGTTGTGATGTTTTGTTACCTTATTTTTTTGTGTGATCATTGCCCCATACGTACTCCAGACCCGATTTACCGTACCACCCACTATCTCCTGACACCTCCCCTCACTCTCGGTCACCTCAGCCGAAAGTATGTAGCTCACTTCCCTACCTGCTACCACTGTTTTCCACCGCCGGTAATCTGAGTCCCATCCTCATTAATGCTATGCAGAAAGGTGGCAGACATAACAGTCAACTATTATCTTTTGTGATGATTACCAGTCAAAGATATGATAAGAGACAATTTGCATAATGGACCAATCCAATGACTAAGTCCAATAATAAAGATGGTCCAGACTGACCGAATCCAACCGAAATAACCCAATAACATAGTCAAATAACTGGGCCCAAATCATTCGACCCAACAGGACAAAAGTAACATAGTTCAAAGGAGGAGCCCATTCGACCTGGCCCAATACGAAAAGTATTATGACCCAACACCAAGTAAAAAGACACAATTTTTAAGTAAAGAGGCAAAAATATGTATAAATAAACACACAGTATTATATATATATATATATATATATATATATATATATATATATGAACACAAGTATTATTTCCTGTAGTAGTAATATTACAAACTTTTAAGAGATTAAGTGAGAGAAGGTTCAAAAAAATTAGATTGATAAATTAAAAAGTTATAATAGAGATATTAAGGGAAATTCTTTCATTACTGAATATAATTTTAATGTTTTAGTGTAACTGTATAAATAATTTATTTATTTTTTTGAAATAAGTTTATTTGAATTATGATCCGGATTATTAGTTAGATTTGATATGATCCATTGGCAGCCGACAAAGCGAAAATAAAATTATATATATGTCCTAGTGGCCAGTGGGACAGTGGAACTTAATGATAACTATCAAGTCAATTTGTTACTAAATCTTAATATGCAACTGCTCAACTGTAGTAGTATAATGCCAATTTAATCTATCTGAGAATACAAAGCCAGATATATATGTGCCTGCTGCCAACTAAACTGAAAAAATATATATATGTATTAATTAGTAGTAAAGTTTACATATAAATAATTCCACCCATGAAGGTTTTGGTAGAGTGATAACTTTTTTCATATAATGTATTTTCTTTGTTTTAAAATTAGAGATAAATTAAATTTGATTTTTAAAATTAAATGATGACATATTAAATTTTAAAATTGACACGACTCGTAAAAAAATAGAATGAAATAAATTTTATAATTAATATTTTTTGTTATATAATATACAATTATAATTAAATTCACACCAATTTTTATATATCGTCGTTTGAATTCAAATTAAAGTCAAATTGTATCTATAATTCACATATATATTTTTTTGTTTTCACTTTGTATTGTAAATTAATTAATGATCTTGGTATTTTACTACTCCACTTGTTTTCATTAATTGCCTTTATTAAATTAAAATTAAGAATTTTTATTAGTATATGAAAACAAACATTGGGAAGTCTAATACGGCAAGAGGCAAAGTCAAAACCATCTTAGTGTATTTGTCTTGGTATGACATTGTCTATTTGGGTTGGGTTGGGTTGGGTATATATGTTGGTTGGTTTGTTTGATAGGTGAAATGAGCTTTAATTAACTTGGAGATATTAATAGTAGGCCCGATTTTTTCTAACGAATTGGAGGGAGCGAACCGGCTATATCGACGATTTTTTCCGTCGCTATAACATAAAAAATCGACTTTTATGTTAATAGCAACGTAAAAATTCGTCACTATAACCGATCCGTTTTTAATTCGTTCATTCTAATTTGCTGAAAAATATTGTAAACCCTAGTTAAGGAACATTTTCATGTTAAATAAAAAATACTACTCCATATTGTATGGAGCATTCATTATGTATGTTAGGTCACTTTACTTTATAGCAAGACAAGATATTGTGTTAAGAGTTGATTAGAATATTGAGAACTGGTGGAGTTTAACACATAAAACATTTACTATAAATGATTATGTTTATAATGTAAATAATAATACAATTCGAATTATAAAAGATTTATTTAAGTTATTTAATTTTCCGTCCAAATTCATTTTTTCCCAACCCAAAAATTTTGCAAAATAAAAAAACCAAAATTTTCTATCCATTTTTTATCTTTTTCATTCATTAAAAAATTCAATAACAAAAAAATTTGTTCTATCCATTTCATTTATTTTACGTCCTTTTTAGCGAACAAAAACTGCAATAAAAATGAACATACAGGCTTACAGCACACAGCTAACTCTCTCTCTCTCTCTCTCTCTCTCTCTATAGTATATATACCAAGGCCATAAATAAGCCACACCTCAAACCGTCCAATAGTCGTCTCTCTCTCTCATAGTTCAATTCGTGCCCCTAAAAAAAACAAAAAACAATCCATGGCTGAAATACCCAAGAAAGACCCATCCCCTGCCTATTTAGAAGCTGTGGAAGAAATCATGAAAACTTACAGGTCACTGCCACCTAGACCCACCGTTGAAGAGCTTGAAGCTGCCATCTCTGTTGTGAAGACTGTAAATTCTGAAGAGCAGCTCAGACTTGAGGAGATCTCCAATCAATTGGCCCTACAAGATGTTCCACCAGAGCTTTTCTCTGTGCTACAACAGGTGAGAAAAACCATGGTCTTGCTTCAGAGCCATGAACAAAGCAAAGAGGCCTTGCTATTGGTTGAACTTGACAAATTTCATCACACATTTGATGAGCTCATTCAGAGAGCTTCTGCGTTGGTTTCTGGAGATACACAGATGGAAGATCAGAGTAATTTTGAGTGCCCAATTGGTAAAATTGAAAGAGAAGTGGTTATTAATGATAAGGTAGTGAAAGATGAGATCGTGATCAAGAAAAGGGAAGCTGATGAGGAATCAAAGGATGGAAATTGGAAGGGCTTGGTGAAGAGTTCATCCACAAAAGCCATTAATTTCTCTTCAGGTTTGTATTAATTTCTCATAAATTAAATAACTTAGTTTTGATTCTTAGAAATTATTAGAAAAATTTGAAGTTTTCAATTATTTAATCGAGAAAACGCAATCCTTAATTCTTATCATTTTTCTTGTGTCAACTGTCAAGACTAGAACCAAATGAAAATATATAAAACTGGTATTAGGAATTTTTAAGTAAAAAAAAGTGTATACTTTTCTTCTTATTTAAAAATGTTGCAACTTTTATATATATTGTTATTCAATGAGCAATTGATACTGGAATTATATTATATATATATATATATATATATATATATATATATATATAAGATAATAATTTTTTGGGTCATAAATGGAAATGCATTTTTAAGATCAACAAATTAATATGAATAGGCTAATAATGTTATTATTATTATTGAAATACATATGTACATGTACCATAAATTCTTAATTGTAGTCTTGATTACATAGTATTAGTGGTCCTTTTGGTGAATTCTCTAGTTCAGTGGCTGAATGTTGTTTTCTGAGTGAATTTAAAGGTGATGGAGAAGCTGAAAAAGAAAAACTAAGTCTGATGAATGTGGCAGCCCTTATTGAAAACTCTGCCAAATTTGGAGACATAGTTCTTGATCTTCAAGGCAAATTGATGGACAATATTGAGTGGCTTCCGGTATCTCTTGGAAAATTATCACACATTGTTGAGCTAAACTTATCCAACAATAAGATTATGGCTCTTCCAACCACCATTGGGAGCCTCACAGCCTTAAAGAAACTCGATGTCCATGCAAACCAACTTATAAACCTCCCCGACTCATTTGGAGAATTAATCAACTTATCCGACCTTGACCTCCATGCCAACAGATTGAAATCACTGCCAGCTTCATTTGGGAACTTAGCCAACCTTGTCAATTTTGATTTGAGCTCGAACCAGTTTAGCAGCTTACCAGATATAATTGGTAACCTTACCTCTTTGAAGGTATTGAATGTGGAAACAAATGAGCTTGTCGAACTTCCTTACACAATTGGGTCATGCTCATCCCTTGTAGAGCTGAGATTAGACTTTAATCAACTCAGAGGTCTTCCAGAGGCACTCGGAAAACTAGAATTATTGGAGATTCTAACTTTACATTATAACAGAATTGGAAGGTTACCAACGACAATGGGTAATCTTACTCATTTGAGGGAACTCGATGCCAACTTTAATGAACTCGAAAGCATACCTGAAAGCCTTTGTTTTGCGGTCAATCTTGAAAAGCTGAAAGTAGGGAAGAACTTTGCAGACCTCAGAGCCTTGCCAAGATCGATTGGAAATCTTGAAAAGCTTGAAGTGCTAGACATAAGCGACGATCAGATAAGAATTTTACCCGACTCTTTCAGATTCCTGTCAAAGTTGAGAGTTTTTCATGCTTATGAGACTCCACTGGAAGTTCCTCCGAGGCAAATAGTTACATTGGGAGCTCAGGTAATATTTGCGAACAACTTTAATTTAGCTTACATGGTTCAAGTATATTGCACATTTTACCTAATATAATATATAGAAACTTGTTCAAATATTTGGTCCATTAGGCTGTCGTTCAGTACATGGCTGACTGTGTTGCTAAGAGGGACGTGCCGAAGAAGAAGAAGAAGAAAGGATTCTGGTCTCGTCTTTGCTGCCTACTATTCTGGAAATGAGAGGAATTATATCCAAGAATATTGAAGAAATGAGAGCTTGATTCTCTCATATATATATATATATATATATGGGAAAGATAAAAAAAATCTCCTTCAAAAATGTTGAGGTTCTTTGACAAATGCTTCATTGTAATTTGTAAACATCAAATTCCTGATAATTTCTACCTTTTGCTTTTGTTTGATTCGATTGAAACTGAGAAGAGCAGGTGTTGCTGTTAAGAAGTCGCTGCACATATATGTACGTATAGACATTTTAGTTGATTTTTTTCACTCATTTTACGATGAATGGTGGTATATGAATTTCTTCAATTCCTCAACTTAATTGTGCCGTGATCAATTTCTCTTGACATGCTGCAATTATTATGTTGACTAATTTCCTATTACCTTTTATAATACTCATATTAATATGTAAAACTGTGTGCTTAATTAAAGTACTGCTACTAGTCTACTACCTGTTTTTCTGGTTTTTTTTAGTTTCAGAGAGAGCCATTACGAGAATCATTCATGTTGATAAACCAAACCAAACCCCTTTTTGTTTTCTCTTTAGTTTTTATTATCGGTTGTTACTAGTAGTATATATCATTGGATTATACTCTATTTTGTGCTAGTGTACAATAGGGCTGACTAAAAGGAATGAGAATGCTTTTTATATTTAATTTGCGAGTTTTTTAAGAAAGAGATAATAAACCTGGGAGGGACGGATTAGCATGGAGTTAATTTTGGTCAATTGACTAATACAGTGCTGATACGCAAAGAGATATCACCTCTCGACTTGCATCTCGACACTGTATTGATCAATTGACCAAATTTAACTTCACACTAACCACTCCCAACTTATACAATGTTCTTTTTTTCTTTTCTTTTCAGTCCTATTTATTGTTTTTTTGTGTTGGATTGTGTATTTATTAGTGTAGTGGACCAATAATATTGGGCTATCCCCCAAGAAGCCCACTAGGCCTTACGAGCCCACATCAGACTCCTAAGTCTAATAGACTTGGGTTTGCTGTGTTGTCACCTAAGACATTAATTAATTTATATAGAAAACTAATATTTTCACATGAATTTTTAATATTTTTATATGAAAATCGTTGCTATAGATCATATAGCGACGGTTTTTCCGTCGTTATACATCTATAGCGACACTTTTTTATGTGAAAATATCAAAAAATCACGTAAAAATATCAATTTTCTTTATATATCATGTGCTAATTCTTATATAGTAAAGACCTTTTTCAATAAGATCTCTATTACACAATTTCTATTAGAAATCGAGGTCCAATGGAGTTGGTACAAGAAACTATATAAATACGAGTACGAGGTAAACACAATAGAGGTATACATAATATTATAGTCTATTAAATACTTGTATTCTCCATTGTTAACTTTGTTGAGACCGACGACCCAAGTCGTCAAATACTTTTTGTTCAGGTGTTGTTGAATTGCGGACAAATTTAACATTATTTTTTCTGCACAAACTGACTCACAAACATTGCACTAGTCTATATATATCCGTTAGTAAGTACTAAATATCATTCATTTATGCTCATTATGGACTCAGGAAAATGTTATTGACCAATGTCCCAACTTTTTGGTGCATTAGCTTTCTTCTTATTCTTGTTGCTACTTGCAAGTGCGATTTATGATGAATTAAGTTAGAAGTCAACTCAAATGTACAACACCCTTCTTCCCTGCTGGGTTGAATCACAAGGCCTTCATGTGATGGCCTAGTCTAGCCTATTTCTTCTTATCAAGAAGACGTGACAAAAATATGTGTTTAAAGCATACGAGTAGAAAGTACAACATTTCTAGGATCATAAATAGACGACCTAAAATAGAAAAAAATATCTTATCTTAACTTAAGATTGTAGTATTTGTTTTGTAGAACTCATCCACAAATCAAAATGAAATTTGACCTCTACCATATCTTCTTCAACCAATTAAAAATACTTTTAATCAGGAAAAAAAATAGCCAAAGGATAAGGATCTCATCATCTAATCTTATGCCGAGTCAGCTGAGAGAGCTAGAGGTTTTTGCGATGATGTCCCACCCTTGATGCGTTTGCTGCCGCCGAGTTTGTGTGTATATTATAAAGCCTTTTCAAGATCTTCATCAAATCATGTCTCAAGTGCAGCCATATTCTTTTTTTTTTTCTTTTTGAAAACTAAGGCATTATGATGTTGACTATCTTCCCACTCTGAAGGAGTAAGGACTCTTCCTTTAATTAAGTAAAATAACCCAACAATTGCATCCAAAATCCACATACCTTAAAATTATTAAAAGATGTGGTAAAAAGTAATGATTTGTTTGGTCAAGCATCAAACTTAAAATTATTGATAAGATATTTCCAGAATGCGGAGAAAAATTTAAAAAAAAGTACAAACAAGTGGGTGGTCCATTTGCATGCATATACTCATCTATCAACCTTGTCGTCACGGGTTTTCTTGTAGTTTCTTATCCTGAAAAATCAATGCCCCCATACCTTATTGGTTTTCATGCATGGATTTCTAATTTCTGGTTTCCTCTTTCTTCCCCGCCCTTCGGAGCCTTTTTTTTTTTTTTTTTGTGTTTCTCTTGCTACTCTCCTCTCCTCCAAATTCATGTGTAAGAGTGTATTGGTTGCAATTGTCCAGGAACGGAAAGATTATTATTATACCAGGTCCGAAATGTAACGCACGATTGTTTAGAAAACCAGCCCCTCCTCTAGTCTCTTCTATCATTTTCATCGCATTAAATGCAATGAATCTTTGTTTTCTTCTTTTTGATTGACGAGGAACTGAGCGTCACATTACCACACCATAAACTCCACATGCTCCGTCCAATACCCCATATCAAGACATTTCTGAATAGAATTTTGCATGATTCAAAGTCGGTAAAAAAGTTTTAAATCTTAAATTGTTTTAAGAATTCATAGCCTGTTTGATATTTTGGTTTTAGAAGAACAATAAGCATCGTTAGTCTTACATGGACAGCCTGACTCTTGCTTACTTGTTGCTTACCAAAACTATTAAACCAGTCGATCACACAAAAATATCATGCAATACAAGTGAAAAGTTGATAATGACTTCCTAGTTTATTCAAGCAAGGCTAAACTGAAAATAAGCCTTGGTACCATTTACAATTTTTTTTATTGCTATAATAATTACTGGTGTACAAAATTCTTTAAAATAATTTTAATGTCTTTATGGTATCAACAAAAAAAAATATTGATGTCTTTCCTCTACCAACAAAACTTATAACTAAAGTGAAAATGAGGAAAGTCTAAGCAACTAAAGCATACAAGAAGGCCGGAATATAATTCATTTGGATGATGCATTGCTGTATGATGTATAATCTAAATATGAGAGAGAGAGAGAGAGAGAGAGAGGACAATTCTATTCCTTCACATTAGTCATAAATAATAGTAGAACAATTATGTGGGGTCACTTCACTTGTGATAGTTTTGCTCTCACCTGCATCAATTTTTTACTATTTGGTTTGGTCTACATTATAAAGTCATCTACTTAGTTTAATAGAAATCTTAATTCTGTGTTCTTAAGTGGTTTAGTTTTAGGTTGTTTCGAAATATGGCTACGTCTGTTGTAATAGAAATTAGGTGCAGGTGGCCCAAAGAAATAGAAAGCAATTCCTATACAACTATAGGAGAGCGCCACAACACTTATGTTTGGTTATTTTCCAAAATTTAAGGTCCTTCAAGTCTCATGTTGTATCCCACAGCCCAGTAGCATTACTAGAATTCAAATGTGCGGACCACTTTCAGGAGACAGAGAGAGAGGATGGTCTCCAATAGAGTTTCCCCACAGAGATGTATAAGTTTTTAATCTAAAATTTCCTGCGCCACCAACGTATGAAGGGGGGATCCTATCCTTTGGAAATATTTTTATTTTCTTTTCCTAAAGTAAGTTACTGTCTTCAACTTTGATTTTGTTAACTTCAAACTTATGAAAGAAAATTGTCACCAAACCTCGTGGAAATCCGTGTGCTCACCAACCTCGAGAGCATTTGTTATTGGTAGAGGCCAACATGTTTATTTAGCTTAGTACTTGGCTATTTGTGAATACATTAACCTCAATCAGACATGGTCCCCAAATGTTCTACATTTTAGAGACACCAACAGTAAATATTAAATCCCATAAAAACTGACCTCTAATTTCCCTCAAAGTCTTGAGTAATTGATCCATCTGAACTGTTAATGATGGTAGGAGATATTTGTTTTGAATCCATACTGGCAATACTGCCGCAGACATTGGCACATTGGAAAGCAATACCGTGGACCGGAAATATCTCAAAATTTCGGACAAAATCTTTGCTTCAAAAAAAAAACAAACACCGTCTTGCAGAGTGTTCTTTCTTTGGGTCTTGATGGATGCACGACTCTTGTTTTGATTTTGGGGTGGTTTGGCGGGAGCTGTGTATGGTTTTCAGTGAGCCGGTAGAGAGAGAGAATGTTCCAAAAATGCATATATAGGAAAACATTAGTATATGTATTTGAATATATCTGTGTATATTCAAAGTGTACATTTAAAGACACGAAAGTAAAATAACAGTAAAAGAGGAGAAAAAAAATGTTATAAAGAAAGGAGAGACAAATATTTAACTATTATTTTACCCCTTTGTGTATCTTTAAACTTGCAATTTAGATGTGTAAATGAATATACTGTGTCTTTATACAGTGAGAACATCTTAGTAGGTCTAATCTAAGGCATTGTTACTGTACTAGGCTACGTGGCCCAATCTGAGTTGTTGGATGCCCCATTAGAAAGGAGCGTGTGGCTAAGCAAACCAATCACGTGCATGCAATGAGTTACACTAAATAAGAGAGGGGTCCAGAGTTCCAGACAAGCCTGATCTTGATATTCTACCAGCAGAATAGAAATTACCTTGTCTATCTTTTGGCAAAAGAAGAAAATGATAGCTTCATCGCAATGTTATAAAAATGCACTGCCACAAAGAAAGTGGTAAAAACTATCTCCCTCAAAACCACCTTTTCTCACTCACTCCAGTATTTATTTGTCCATTTGCAACTTAAAAACCTCTCTCTCTCTCTCTCTCTCTCTACTTCATCCAACCTGCAAAGGTATGTGTTTTCCCCGCGGAATGATAACTGAATTTATAGCTTCATAAAGAGTCTTAGAGCTCTAATTATTTTTGTATTTATGGCTTTCAATGGGCAAACATCAAATGGGTATTTCACCATCTATGGATTTTCTAGCAATTCTATTACTTTCTTCAAAATTCTAACAGGATATTACTGTAAACTTGTTTTCTTTAAGAATTATGGAGTGCTTCCAGGTCCTTGGACTTTTCAAACTCATATATTCGTAATTTCTTGTTTTCCAGCAAATGATGAGAACAGAAAAAGCATTGCTGTTACATTTATCTGAAGCGGTCAGCTTTTAAGATCTCGGGAAAACAGGATTACCTCTTATCAGATTTACAATGCCAGTCCCTCTTGCTCCATATCCTACACCTCCAGTGCCATTTACAACATCTGCAAATGGTATAGTACTGTACTGTGAACTTTTTTTTGGTCCTGAAAAAATGAAGAATGCTCTCGAGTTGAGTTACCAGAAAAATAAAAGATAAATTACCAGATGTAGAGATAGTACATATAAAACATCTCAAATGTTTAATTCCTTCAATTTTTAACAACCAAACAAGGTTTAATCATACACATAATTAGAAACAGAAGAACCAGAGGATGATCTTTTTGGCTCTTCACATCAAAGAAGCCACGAGACAACTTTAACATAATCACACACATAAGAACCAAATCCACTTCCCAGTTTTGCACTTTAAATATCAAGAAATTTCAAGACGCAGTAAATGCTAAATATCCTTAAAATTGCACCAAAATAGAGTTGCCATGTTCAAGATCAAGTCTTTTGGTCAATCTGCTCTTCTAAATATGCAACAAACATTGGTAATCAGGTTCGCAGAGTCAGCTTGTTTGTTCTGGATGTCGAAACCTTTTACTCTATCCAGTTGGAGCAACCTCAGTATGTTGTGCTGTCTGCAATGCAGTCACAAGTGTGCCACCTCCAGGTATGTATCATTTGTATCATGTTGAGCTGTTTTCAATCTCTCTTACAATTCATCGTGTTGGGAAAAATGGGAAGAATTAGTAAAGAAGAGGATCAAATTTCTCATTTAAGGTTTTATGCCATAAAAGAAACTAGCACTTCACTTTCTCTTCCTCTCTAAACACCAAAATATTCTCCTATGCTTCAAAATACTTATTTTCAATAAATGTGCTACAAATTTGGCACCTGAACAGGCACTGAAATGGCTCAGTTGGTCTGTGGAGGCTGCCACACATTACTCATGTATATTCGCGGGGCAACAAGTGTACAATGTTCTTGTTGTCACACTGTCAACTTAGCCTTGGAAGGTATAAAATTCCTTCTTCCAATAAAAGCCATAATGAGATCTACGAAATATTTTCCGAAGCTCTATTTGTGATTGGTGTTATGAACTTCTATAATCTAATATGCCAGCAAATCAAGTAGCACATGTCAACTGTGGAAACTGTCGGATGTTGTTGATGTATCAGTATGGAGCACGATCTGTGAAATGTGCAGTTTGCAATTTCGTGACATCAGTAGGGGTGAGTAAAAAGGTTTTTTATGTTAACCCTTGTATTAAAGTTAATACATAAAGAAACTCACAAAATATACAAGACTTTTTAATAGGGAAAAAGAAGCAGCTCAAGATTCTTAAACTAAATTGGAAAAGAATAACGCAAAAAGATAAAAGGGTCAATAAAATCTTATAGGATGCATTTAGAGATTGAATATTACCATACTACTTACAAGTTTTTGTGACATGTTACTTGGTCTAATGCCAAAAATCTATAGCACTTAACGGCAGATCCTTCTCAATGATGTTGAGATAGGGAAGCAAGTGAGATATGAACGTGCTCTTGACAAGCAATAGCTTTAATTTGCATATCTTTTGTGATTGATGTAGCAATAGAGCAACCAATGAGATGGAAATAGTTTTGTGAGTTTTAGAGAATGTCATATCAGAACTATTTTGAAATCTGTAAGTTCTGAAAACTCTTCTCTTTACTAATTATCAAAAAGAAAATAAAAGATTGCACTTCCTTACAAGTCATTACGTGCAAGTACTCAAGCTCAGTATGCTCAAGTCATCCACAAAATTGAAACCAAAATCCTTTAGGATTTCGTGATCATTTTATTTGTTTCATTTGTGTTATGCAATAGCAATTCATTTTATTTGTGTTGGTGTCTCACAGAATGTGTTTTATTGAATCATGCAGGCATCAACGAGCACTACTGAACAGAAGGTCAACAGCTAAATCATAAAAACACTTTAAACTGTTTACTACATAGTTCTACAAGTGAAGTTTTGTTGTCCCAATGCCCCAACTTATTGCATCCCTAAACAAGAAGATAACATTTCTCCTGGCTACATGTATAGAGTTATTTTTTCCTAGCGTGAGTTTACCATGAATAAGAAGTTTTGGCAGGTTGTTGTATCATATGAGAAAACTTCAGATTTATGAGTGTAGTTGAATGTTTTAAGATAAAGAAAAGTTCATTTTCTCTGACTAGTGGTTGTTAACTAATGGAATTATTTACACAGCGTGATATTATTTTAATACTTTTCTCAAATGATAATCATACTAAACTATTTACACCGAATATAAGGAGATCAAAAGTTTGAAAATTTGAATTGAACAATCCTGGAAATGACATTGGGACACAAAGAGATAGGTGCAGAAGGAAAAAAAAATCATGAGGCTGAATAATAGACTTGGAAGTTTTATTTCAACTAGTAGCTATGTGATGTCTCATATAGAATCTTCAATAAAGTCAATAAAAACATAATGAACCAGAAGTAACAATTTCTAACTGTAGCGTTCTGAAGTTAACATTTACCAGAAAATATCTGGTTACGTGTTTTACGAGAAGATTGAAATATAGGAGCTTTTGGCTTCTCATGAGGTAAGGTCTAGACAGAGTTTGAAGAGAGAAAATTATAATTGAGATGTTTTTTTAGAGGATAATTTTAGTACATGACTAGTCTTAATTAATGCTGTCCAGTCAAGTCTTTTTCCTTCTCTCTCTTCTTGGTTTAAATCATATAGTAACACTCTTTTATTTTTTATTTTTTCCCCTTACGTAATTCTATTGGGATTGAACACTGCCATAATTCTGTAGAACTCTATCAAAACGCCAAAATTCAAACTCAGAAGAAGAATACAAAGAGAAGCTTATGAAGGGAAACTATCAAACAGAAAACACTTGAGGACAATAAATTTTCTTTAACTGATTCAATCCTCTCCTAAGCTACATCACTCGAACCATGCCCAAAAGCATGGAGACGGTGGTTCGCCAACAAACTAGGCTTAACACACTGCTCCATTTGTATTAGTAATTGACTTCATCTGTTTAATAGCGTCAGTTGGGATGAGATTCTAGTACTCTGTATGGATTCCAGGTGGAGATGTCCTTGGTCAAGCCAGGATGGGTATAGCCAACAGTCATCAATTACTTTTAAAAACAGTCATCAATTACTTTTAAAAACGAGGATGGTGATGATAATTATCGCTATAGGCTTATGAAGTCGTTGCTATATAATCAAAAATCAATTAATAAATGTCTTTTTTTATATTAAAAAAAACTCACTCGTTTTCTTGTAGATGATACCTTGTTACATTTTGCAATTATTATATTTCAGCAAAACCATATATGCCTCGATCCTTCTCCCTAATTGATTGTAGTAAGTACTTCATCATAACTGGCCTTGTCATATATGATCTTCATAGTGTCAAATGAATAATTATGTATAGTACTTCATGATTTATAAGGCCATGGTGTATGATTTTGACAGTGTCTAAATGAGCTTTATATTTGCATAACATTCAAGGTGGTGGTTGTAAGTTTAGAAATGAATACATTTGGCATTTGTAAAAATGATGAGATAATTATAACTAGATCAATGTGTTAATTTGGCCAAATCTATCTTCATCTTCATGTGCTGTTCATACATCAGCCCAGCAAGCAAACAGATAATATACCGCAACAAGAAGTATTCCAACTTCAAAAAACAATACCTCATTTGTCAGCAAAACTATCTAGTCTTAGTTAATACTCTGTTAGCATTAGGTATTCTAGAATAAGAAGTGTGCACACACATTTTAATCTTTAAGCAATCAAAGTAAATTTACTAGCACAATAAAATTTATTTTACTTCTAACTATCTTAAGCCAAAAAACCTCCAGTCATTGGAGTTAGCCAACATGTAATATTACTGCTAGGGGTAATGATGATAGAAAAGGGCTAAAGTAAAGCAGACAATGTCAATAACATATTACTTAAAAAAATTTAAATAGGGTTATAATATGATATATATAAAATTGTCACGCACTTGTCCTCGCTTATAATGAACTATTCGACACACCTTACTCATCGCCCATTGCTAACTCCAACGCATAGTCATCCCTTTCCTGCAACAAAAAACATATTAAAAGGTAGATAAACCCTTACACAAAATTATTTTGTTGTTGACCACATTTTCTTTCTTGTTCACTTCATCTTTTTACCTTAACTATGTTTTTTTTGGTCCAATGATAATTAGTTTCAAGTTTTTTAATGAACAGAAGACTTACAATAGGTCCTCCAAATATACCTGCAGTAGTATGGATATCACAATTCCATGATCCATACGAACAAGAGTTGAAAATGAACTATAAACAGAATTTTGAACATTAAGTTTATTATAATTGACAATTGATAGACATAGATAATCCAGCAATTTGCATTGATGGGAAGCTATTCCGCCATACTATTCTTCATGTCTATTTTTATACAACTGTCAGATATACACACAGTATTTAAGAAATTAAACAATTCTAAGAAATGTTTCATCAACTCCCCATCCTACATCCAGACCACAATGAAACTAGAATGATTTTATTCCTTTATTAGCCGAACACAGCTTATCTATGATTTGATCCCAGAAACAATTCTATCAAAATTCAAATGTTTCATCAACTCCCCATCCTACATCCAGACCACAATGCAACTAGAATGATTTTATTCCTTTATTAGCCAAACACAGGTTACATATGAGTTGATCCCAGAAACTCTCATGACCGGCCTTAGTGACTTGGAAAGAGTACCTTTATCATCCAGGTAAAAGGGATGGCACAAAAATTCGTGATGGGATTTTAGGAAATTGAGTCACAACTGCAAATGGTGATGAAACACTGAAAAAGTATGTTAACTCATTGAATAGGAAATTGCTCCAACATGCAACTATGCAAGAGATTATTATATTCAGATCAGTCATCACTAGTTATTAAGGTTCAAATGATATACTGTTTACAACTGAATAATGAAATTCATGTATGTTATTGGGTTTGCAAAAGTGAACAGCAGTAGTTAGGCAAATACCTCATCCTCATCTTGTGTTTCAACTTCAATATCGGATGACGGAAAACCCACACAAAGAAGTGCATACCCCTAAACAAAGAGAAATCAATTGGTTCCAAAAGAATATTAAGATATAAGATATAAAATTTGCAGCAAATTGAACTGCAAAAACAAAATAATGCTTGATGGGTTAATGCTAGTGTTTGACTATATAATTGAACCAAAACAAGTGAGCCATGCTCCTGTTCAACAAGACACTTGCATATAGTTTTTACTTGGATCTTTTTCCAATAGGAAATTTTAAAGACTAATGTTTAATATTGAAAAATAAATACTAAAACAATATGGCAAGTGTGTCCTACACAATTTGGAAGGGAAAAAACACGACATAAAAAGTATACACTTTTTTTGGGACAGAGGGAATATTATATAATCTATAGTGAAACATCTGAATTCTTTTTGGGACAGAGGGAATATTATATAATCTATAGTCAAACATCTGAATTCCATTATTTGAGGAAGATAAGCTAGCTATCCACAAAGTGACTTGTACATGCCTTAGATTTTAACTTGGCAGATATCCCTAATGCTTCAGGCTGTCTAATTTGTCCAGATTTTATACGAACAGCACAGCTAGTACAACAGCCTGCAATGTAGAAACTTTTAGTTAGACAAATTTATAGCATTATAGGATATGTAACCCCCGCCAAGGTAGGCTTAAGAAGCTATGGAAACATTTCTCTGCAATTGATAGTATACAGTACTGATATTGATTCAACCAACCATGATATTGAATAAGCCTCCTCAAAGATAAAGAGATGAACTTGCTAAGCCATATATTCCTTTTTAATCACAATAAATGGAAAATTGAAACAGTTTACCACTTTAAGACAATTGTATTCATTAGTATCATTATTTTATAGCTGCAATGAAAGCTATTTTTCATTCAAGACAAACAGAAGATTGGCGAGAAGCGAACTACAACAGGTGACGTCAGAGGCCTGAATCTGCTAGACAAAATATTAACAAACATAGTCAACAAATACAACAAATCACACTAAGTTCCCTAACAAAACACCCTGAAATAAGTTGAATGCCCCAAGATGGAATATAAATCCCTTGCAGTCTGATTGTACATGAACTAGGATACAGACCAAAAATGTTCTTGTAACAGAGCCACAGGATGGACCCATATCAAGATTCTTTTATGGCTGATATAATGTTGGTTCATTCTAATGCAACTCGCTGCACCTTGCACTTAGTACATACACCACCCCTTCTCCCTCTTGAAAGGGTGACATACTTTCTTCAAAAATTTACATCACAAAATCCTACACACACCACTGTCTAGCCAGAACTCAGATTTTTCACCTCTGAGGAATATTAAGAACTACCACTCAAGCTAACAACTATATTTGAACATAATTGTTTCCTCTTTTTTTCAACCGAAAACAAATTGCAAACATTTGCATCTTTTAAATGTTAAAGCTCATAATCTATTTAGACAAACTTGTTTAATACAAGGCAACAATGTTTTGTAAGGCCTTTCAACAAATTAATTATATTTATCTAACAACAGTAGTATATTCAAAGCATCACTGCACAATTTTAGACCAACTAATCTACATTAAAATTTCTAAAAACATCAAAATTACAAACCAAACAAGTGACATAAATTTAGAAAGTATAGAAGTACAATACCGTCATACCGCGTCTGCAAGCAAATGGAAGAGAAATATCCTGAGATTCAGCTGCATGTAAAATGTATTGGTCCTGCATTTGTATTCATCAAAACAACTAATTAATCTCTAGATTTGCAGATAAAATTATGCAGATGATGGGTGTGAGAGAGATTACCTCTGGAACTACGAATTCGTGAATGAGGCCTCGTTGTCTATCGTGAACGGTGACTCTGTGGCTTGGAACTGATTGCTAGTAATTACCATTAACGCTAGCGGTTCCTTCCGCCGTTTGAAGCTCCGACTTCATTTTACGGCGGAATTTCAACGAATTCAAGGGGTAATTAATGGCACTCTGCGACTGGAGTTACCAGTAAAGTGCCGGTCTCCGGTGGATTGAAGTGCAGATATTACAGGGTGCTTGAAGCTCCATGCCTCCATTGGATGTTTCTCTCCTCGTCTCTCTCTAACTCGCTTGTTAGTGCCACTGACGGATAAAGAAAAGGGACGTTAATAATACTCGCACCCGGTGGTAAGTGGTTCACGTGGTACGTTCAAGTCATGTGATATAAAATTTAGAAAATTAAATAAAAAGATTAAAAAAAATAATATACAAAAATTAAAATAATAATGTAATTAAAGTTATTGGAAACAAAAGAAGAAGAAAATAAAAAAGTGCGATACAAAATTAGGATGATGTGTTCTATAATATAGATACAATACAAGGACGACAATCAAAAATAAAATTATATTTGGTGAATATTAAATAATAATTTAATGTTTATTTATTATGTTATTTTTTATTAGGAAATTATCATTTAAAGAATTAAAATATCAACAAATTAAAAGATAATTTGAGTTCTTAAATACCATATAAAAACATTTGTATATATAGCTAGGTAATCTATTACCACAATATGTGAATGTCATGCCCTTGGTCGTAAATAAATTTTAAGTTACAAATTATACTATTAATAAAGGTCAAATTATTTTTACATTACATGACCAATGAACTTTTAAAGTGATGAATAATTATGACATAAAAAAGAAATTAATATTTTTTATATAAATATGTTAATTTTATAAAATTCTCTTTTACATATATGAAACTAATAGTTTTACTAATAAAAATATTATTTTTATGTAAATTATAAATCTCAGATATTTTTATAATTGATTTTGATTATAAAATTTTATTACACTTGTAGTAGTTGTATTAAAAATGATTGCGTTTCTCTTCTCTTTTATCCCTTCAATTTTAATAATAGTACTATATATTTCTTATTTATTCTTCAAGTTTTGTCTCTTTTTTATTTTATTTGTTGAGTTTTAAAATGTTATTTTATCCTTCAAATTTCCCAAATATCACTATATATATATATATATATATATATATATATATATATATATATAAATAAATAAATATAATTAGTTTCAAGAGTTGAAAAATAATTAAGCGTCTTGTTGGCTCTTGCTTTCCTTGAAAACACTACTCCTATAGTTGTTGGAATATCAAATACGTGTCCTCGTCTATCCCATTCACACTTGGCATTGTTTGAACATATAGATGTCTGCATGTATGACGCGCGTGGCATGGCCACCTATATATATATATATATATAGTAGTAGTCGGCATAACCTTTAATTTATGGCAGTAGATATTTCCATCTTATTATATTTCTGTGTTAATTCGTGAGTGTATGAAATTATTAATATTAATTAATTAATAAGTAGCAGATACGAGAGAATGCAATCGGTGAAGGAGAAGGTGAGCAACGCAGCCAGTGCTGGGAAGGAGCATGTTGAAATCTACAAAGCCAAAGTTCAAGAGAAGGTTTAAGCATTAGTATTTCCTAGTAGTTAATTTCCACCCTACCCTTTTCAACCTTAATTTGTTACCTACCTATCTACTTTTCATAAGTACGTAGCTTGGGAAAATATTCATATATATATATATATATATATATAAAGTCAGTCAGTCAATCTGAGTCGGAGAGTTGCTTAATTAATTTGTTTATGATGATATTTACAGGCTGAGAAAGCAACAGCAAGAACAAAGGAAGAAGAAGTAATAACTCATGAAAAAAGGAAAGCCAAGGAAGTTGAAGCGAACATGAAGCTGCATGAAGCCAAAGCTAAACACGCGGCGGATACACAAACATATTGAATAGAATAGAAAAGAATAGAAAATTTAAATTAAGATAGAAAAGAAAAGAAAAGAATAGAAAATTTAAATTAAAATAGAAAAAAAAATAAAAATTAAAAATTTTCTTTTGTATTGTTTGAGTTTTTAATAGAAAAGAATAGAAATTTAAATTAAAACAGAAAAAAAAAATAAAAACTAAAAATTTTCTTTTGTATTGTTTGAGTTTTTAATAGAAAAGAATAGAAAATTTAAAATTGAGAACATGAATTGTAATTTAAAATTTATTATATTAAAAATTGAAGATAATATGAGAATTATAAAAATATTATTTATTCCAATTTCTTTTTTGTCCAAATCATGCCAATTTTGGACGAAAAACTTTAACAAAAAAAATGATCAAATTTTCTATCTATTTTTTTTCTTTTTCGTTTATTAAAAAACTCAAAAAAATAAGAATTGAAAAGAAAATTTAAATTTTCCGTCCATTTCTTTTCTTTTCTGTCCATTTTAATAGCGTTGAAGTATCGCATAAAGAACAAAAAAGGCACAAATGATGAATTTGGTTATCGCCCCACCTCTACACCCCACATATACCGATTCCAACTCCTGAGTTAGGAATCAAAGTAGTATCTCTCTCCCTCTCCATTATTATAAAATAATTTTTTCGTAGGAGATGGGAAACAACCATAATAATAATAATAATAAAATGCACCCTATTAATACTGAACATGCAACTGTTATTGCCTTGCTACTAGCTTTCTATATCTAGATAACTAGGATACGTAGCATGTAACAACTATCTAACAATAATATGGAATACAGACTTGCTCTGTAGAATCAAACAGAACGGCTAGGATACTCCATACAGAATTGCTCTCTAGAATCAAACAGAATGGCTATGGTTAGGCTAGCTTCTTCACTTGGGGATTAACAAACAATTCAAAAACAACAGATATATAGTAATATATTCATCAACTATAGTACTAAATTTAGCATATAATCTTCTGTTACAGAAGACAATTTGATACCCTGAATACATGGGCTCTATTGACATGAAGTAATAACTACAGTCAAAACCTTTCTTACATACTTATATAAAACTTTTACTTATCAGCACTAGCTCAGAAATGTAACAAAAGAGTACAAACCAAACCCACCCAACCCACTTACTTTTAGAGGAACCAATTTTGTCAACTTAAAAACACATTTTTTCATGGATAAGAGAGAATACTAGACTGAAACACAACTGAAACAGAATTCACAAGATTCCTAGAAATTCATATACTCAATCACACACATCCAACCAGGAGTTTTGAAGAGACTGTAATTGCACCCTATGGAGAATTTAATTAAAGTAAGTTCTTCCTCAAATCACCTGTTACTCAGAAATTCATATCCACTGCAGTCTGCCTTGGTGTTCAACACTCTGTTGGAATTTACCCTCCGGGGTTAGGACCTGATTCCTCACTTTAGCCGGCAAAGTGCTGTACTTCACTTCAAACCTTGGCAATGGTCTGTGCTGATCTTCTGTGACGGACAATGTCTTCATCTCTGGCAAGACTTCATCTAAGAACTCATCCGCAACATCCCCTTCTTCATCAATCCTGAGACGCCTTGCATACCATCTAAAACCCTGACTCCGGCACAACATTGAGCATATTAAGATGCAAACACCTCACAGAAACAATACTAGGAAAATCGTTCAAAATGGAAGTTCGGAACTAGAGTTCTAAGGGTCCCTAAGCTAAGTATTTATGCACTGAGGATACTACCATAGAAGAGATGTCAAAATGGTAGAAAGATCAACTAGCAAGACAGTATCAGCAGTTAGCATTCTCCAAAAAACCTAATCAAATCTACCAAAACAGAACCTGGTTACAAATAGGATGAATACATTTTTTTTTATCACATTATGCACTGGGAATCGATATTCCACATGGATATATGATATTTCCACATGATTCTTCTCACACGAATAATAAGTATGCCTCATATTCATGTGGACATATCAAATGTGAAAATATCAGTTTCGTATGCATTTTCTCATTCATTTAATTCCACAACCCATTGACAAATACAATAAAAGATTAAAGGTGTAAATATAAAATAAGAGACTCCTTCGTCATTTCTGACCAAAATCTGCAACCAACTGCTTATCTTGAAGGAAAAAAGAAATGAAAACTCAAAAGGATATTATACAGACCAGTCCATCAGCCAGCTTATTTACAGTTTCATAGGCAGCCCAGTGACTTGAGGAATAAGTGAATAACCCACTTGGCCACTTCTAAGAATAGGAGTTCACGATCCAAAATAGCAACATTAGTTTTATTTTACTACATAGTCATAGTTCATTCTTATAGTGTGTTTGTAAGTTTTTATTTGAGTGGAAGGGAAGGGAAGGGAATGGAAAATAATTAAAATCCCTCCAAATCCCATGTTTGTGAGTTTTTTTAGGAAGGGATTTGGAGGTAAAATTGATTTCATTTTTGGCTCAAAACTTTCCCCTCAAAAGTGAGAGGATTTGGAGGGATGGAAAAATTAAATATTTAACATTACCAAAAATAATCTTTTAAAATACATAATGCGACAATTGTCCCTAATTATTATAACTCCTAATATTTGAAAATACAATTTTTCTCTTTTTCCCAACGCCCCACCCCACCCCACCCCACCCACCCACCCCATGCACGTCAGAGTATACTGAATTATAATCCCTTCCGCCACGCCAATCATATATTATTTTTTCAAGTAACAAAATATATTCTATATATGTTCAATGCGATTGTAAACTATAATTGCTAATAAGACATTTATACTGCTAGTCATCCACCCCACGTCAAAGCTAATTAGTTAATTATTTTATAAGACATTTATACAAATTATTATTGTTTTTAAACAAATAGTACACATATCTTAGAGTTAATATATATTGAGTTATATGTATATACACAACTACAGTCGCCTATGACGACGATTTTTTGGCCTATAACGACGGGTATGACGATCCGTCGTCATAAATCAGAATAGCTATAGGGAAGGGTGAACCGTCGCTATAGCCCAAAAAAACTGTCGCCATAGACGACTGTGTACTACACAACTGTGTATATACATTTTTTCATATATATATATATATATATATATATATGAATATAAAAAAAGAATGAACAAAATAATTCAATAGCTAGACATTGTTAAATCATAATTATATTTATATATAAGTGTAATATAGTAATAGTGTAGTTTAAAAACAAAATTATTATTCCTTCCCTTCCCTCCTTCTAAACTCACAAATAAGAAAAATATCATAAAAATCTCATCCCATCCCTTCCTTTCTAAAACTCACAAACATGACAAGGGAAAATTATAATCCCTTACAAACGCAGTATTATTATCCGATACAAAGATAAGACCTAGGATTCCTGTCCTTCCTCAACAACTTCCATATCTTACATCACATGTAGTTCATCTTCCTCATTCGCAATAGTAACTACTTAAAAGTAAGATGGGGAAAAGAGAAACTGCCATATTATAAGTAAAATTTAGGGAGTCACAGTCAGATAACAGACTTTCATTAGGAAGAACAATTGTCATCTCCAGTTCTTACCCCCAAATCTTTCAGGCCTACTGCCAAGTAATTTAAAGGTAAATTACTTGGTTAATTTCTATTGCATTATTGAATTCTAACTAGTCAGGGCAATTTGTTACATTGGTGAAAGAAATTTAATGATACATTTATCAAAGTATTTAAGTATTAACACATATCGTACTCATTAGAATACCAGTATACAAACATGGCTCAAAACATATTCAAGTCATGTCTGGTTTAACAATGATTTGTCTTGATTGTCATTTCAAGTCATGTCTGGTTTAACAATGATTTGTCTTGATTGTCATTTCATTTGTACCCCTAGTTAGGCCATTCATACTTAATCTAATGTTAAGAGGAAGCTGAACTCTCTGAGACCAAAATCCAGGCTCCTTAAGATAATCTTAAAAGGATTCAGTACTTCATCATATAAAAAGATTAATAATTTAAATTTACAAAACTGGTCCTTTGATTAAACTTAATAATTAGCACCAGAGACGAAGTTACACATTCCAGCATCAAGGTATATGTATGTCTTTCAATATGCACACAAGCTAATGCTTAGAGGCAAATCAAAATCTCTGTTGAGTAAAAGAAAAATAATAATGGCTTAGATTAATCTTTCTTTTTAACGAAAGAAGTACAAAAACCTTCAGATAATGAGTAATAGTGGAAAATACATGCAAAGTATCAGATATTAAAGACATTGTAGCGAGTAAACATCCAATATAATATCCACCAAAAGGCCACCTCTGTTACTGATGGGTCAGCATTCCTTTCAAAATTAACTACTTTATTTAGGTTTCACTTTTACCTTGTTTCAAATCCCCCCGCCCCACCCTGGCGGGGAAAAAAAAAAGAGGACACCCACGGCCACTACCCTTCAGGTTTGCACTGGGTAACCATAAACCCAAAGTTCTTTTGAACCCATGACAAGCAACTACTAGAGGCACATATTAATGAGGGGTTCACTATGGTTTCATTTCATTCCTAGTACGACTTCAAATCATTGAAAAGATAAAAAGTGGTATTGTGTATGCTAAGTTGACAAGACAACCAACAACATGCAGTTTCTCCTTCCTGTTATTCTTCCCTATTTTTTCTTATTGTTTCTTTGTAAACACGAAGAGTCACACGTCAATAGAACTACATACTGGTACCAAAGCAAAGTTCTTCACTAACTTCTCAATTAAAGAAGTCCTAGGAGTACCCCAAAAAGGGGTAAAAACCCACGTCCACCTATGCCTTCTACTCCACTGCTCCAACAGCCCACAACCACTCTTTTTCATCACCCAAAACCAGTGACATCATAATCAGCCACCACCAGGAGGTACCACCAGTCTTCAACAAACAGCAGCCATCATCTGAATGGAAAAAAAGGAAAAATATCTTCTAATAACCCAGATTTAATGTTGACACCAACAGCTTCACAAGGGACAAAATAAATTGCATACATTTATAAGTCACAGACCGATCATGGCTGCTGCAACACCGTTACAATCTAGTATTTCCGTGAAATAGTACCGCACTGATGCCAGACAAAGAAGCCTGAAATAACTGCTTTTCATAGGCCCAAATCAGTCACAAGACTCGCAACACCACCAGATCGACTGGTTTTCAGCACCACCTTTTCCGGGGTGACAAAAAAAAAAGGTAGAAGAAGTGGGAAAGACTCGTCGAAGCCCAGATCTACCGACACACCGGAAGATATGAAAAAAACTATGAAAAAGGAAAAGAAAGGGAGGAAGAAGGCATTGGTCATGCAAAACGAGTTGCTTAGATATTGATTTCTTCCATTTTTAGTCAACGTTTAAAAATCAATATATCCCTCTCAGATTTTATAGGAAATTAGGAATTGAAAGGACAGAGTCAATTTCATTGGTGCTTTGTGGGGTTTTTCGTAAGAATTATAACACTTCATCGCAGATTCCTAGTCATTCTAACCCAACAACTTTCCTCATTTCCCAAACCAATTATTCATTTATGCCTAAATCCACTAATAGAAGAGCATCATACATATTTTAACTTTGTTTAAATAGTTATCAGCGATGCTAACAACTTGGAACTCAATAATAGCAACCAAGTTGCTAGTTGGTCTACTCAAATAGTCTAAAGAAGAGAAAGTATCAATCTTTAACCTTAACCCAAACTTGCATCAATTGTGACTCCTATGGATCCAATCAGTGTTCTAAAAATCCCCGCTTAGGCGCTAGGTCCCTCCTTGCGCCTCGCCTAGGCGCTAGGCCCCCTAGCGCCTCGCCTAGGCCAAAGTCGGCAAAAAAATCCCTCCAAAAAATTAGGCGAAACCTAAGCGGAGAAATTTTTATTTATTTTAATAACTACTCAAATCAGATCTTAAAATATTTATTTTTTTAATGATTTACCATATTCATAATGCATGTTGCAGCATATCAAATCACAATAAGAAGTGAACAGTATCAAGTCAAAATGGATAATTTTATTATAGTTGTAATTGTTTGAACTTGTATCAACTTCAAATTATATATATGATGACACATTTTTAATATTTAGTTTAATTCAATATAATTCTTAAATTTATGTTTAGTTTCATAAATTTTAATATTGAATTGAATTCTTGAAATTTTAAAATTTATTATTGAATAGCAATCTTGTTCATGAATAAAATTAATACGTTAAAAATATGTTTGAACTTTGAACAATTGCATGTTTGTGTTTGAACTTTGACATTGGCAATATGAATATGTGTTTGAACTTTAAGCAAATGTCTTTATTATCTTTATTATAAATTATTTTATTTCATATTATTGTTTTGTTTAGATAAATATAAGATAAAATATTAAAATTGGCTTAAACTAAGAAATCTCGCCTAGGCCCCTAATGCGCTAGGCCTCCTTGGCCGGCCGCCTCCCGCCTTTTAAAACATTGAATCCAATAGTATAAGAGAACTAGACATAGCAAAAAGAGGGTTTTCAACAGCACAACCAATTACCTACTTTAATATATATACCAACCAAATTTAAGAAGACTTCTGTCAAGTACCATTGAATCTGATAACCAACACTCATGTTACAATTCCTTTAACACTCTATCTTAGCTTTGTATATAGTTCAACCCCTCTCCTGCCGGCAACAAGGACTTTCATGTAAGCAGTAAACTTTTTCATGACCAATCAAAACATTAAGATAATTAATTTTTGTGCAAATGGTATAACCAAACAAACCTTTCAAATTGTTGTGATCCTCAATCAATGAATAGTGGTAATAAATACTATTCAAGCACAAATTTAACCTGCTCTCTTAAGATAGAGTAGATACAACATTTTAACCAAGTGCCTCCTCTCCAGCTGTCCTAGGAACAGATACAAACCTACCACAAAATCCAATGAGCCTCAATTGATAACTCACTCTTGCTCTCAGTGAGACCATAGCAATTAACTTTGGACATTGACCAGTTGAAACCAATATATTTCAATCCCCATCTTAATTTTGGGCGCCTTCCATCAGATAAGAATACAAAATAGCCAGGTGCCGTAGAAGTCAAAAATCATAATTGACCACGGGAACGGCGCAATCAATTTTGTGGGGGCCATTCCACATCTCAAAGAACAGTTTCTATTATTTTTCTTGTTTAATGAAGTATCAACAATCTCAATGAATAAAAAAAAACAAAGTAGCCAATAACTAGAGTTCTGGAGAACACAAATACTGAACCCAGATAGTGGGATAAGTAACAGAGGTCTAACCTCAACGTTGCTAGTTATAATTCCTACTTGGAGCCAAAATTATCTATCAAGAAAAAGAAAAAATCACTAAATATTCCAACACCCAAAGATTATCCCTAAAATGCTGACCTCGGAATAAGAAAATATTAAATTTCCACCAGTAGAACCATATGAGGACACCAACCAAAACATAATCGGATAAAATGAAAGAGCCACTGAAAATGTTAATATTTCACATCAAAAAATTGTTTCTCTTAGAACACCTAATCTAACTTAATATTGCAACAGGCACTATTTTCTACCCATTACCAACATATTGTTGAGAATGAGGCTAATCTTTTCTAATTCCCATCAACTGAGTAACATAATAACTAAATGCTCAGAATTCCAAAATTCAAAAAAAAAAGTAATCACCTGAACACCGCCGTCACCGCCGTTAGTGGGAAAGAGAACAGGGCCGACTTGAGCTCTCTCAACGGCAACTTGAACAGGCACACTAAATCCTTTACGAGGAAGATGATGAGCTTGAGTTTCTTCGAAAACTACTCTATTCACATCGTTCGCTTCTTCATCCTTCACCTCGTGCGATTCCTCCTTTGTAAACCCTAAAAACCCCGCGATCCTCTTCAAAAACCTCATCCCTATCTATTCCCACTTTACAAATATATTCAAACGCATATATGTGTATATATATTTATAAGTAATGTGAGTTGCTGCTGGAAGGGGCACCGCCGGCAACCAAGTGCTTGCAAATCTTCAAATGAGACTGTAGAAATGAAGAGATCGTCCGTTTGACCAGAGACATGTTAGATATTATAGACCATTGTCTTAATTAGCAAATGAATTTGTAATTACTTTAATATACTAGTAATACTAGTAGTAATACAATTTGGACCCAAAGTTTATAGGTACCAGTATTTAGGTTCATAAAATAAATTGTTGATTATAAAATAAAATTTAATTAAAATTTATTTAATCCAGCACGTTTTTGAATTGAATTTGAATAATTTATATTTTTTGAAAGAATATTATAATTAAAAGAGATTTGAAAAATTTATTAAAATCTAAAATTTGATCCATTTAAATTATTTATATTTTGAATCGAGTTCAAATAACTTTGTAAATCAAGTATGTTAAGATTTGTAACTTAATATTTAAAATGTATTTAAGTACTTTACAAAATTTTTTTTTCATTTAAAAAATATAATTCGCACCTAAAAATTAAGATGCACTTTATTTTAGTATTTTTTTCACTTGAAAAAGTATAATTTGCACCTAAAAAATAGCTAAAAAATAGGATGCATTTTATTTTAATGGAAATAAGAGTACATTATGGGCGGTTAAAAGTTTATAGAAGATACATTTTATTTAACAATAAGAATCTTAAAATGTATTAAAATACGTTTTAAACATTTGAATACTAACTTCAACAATCTTATAATTGTAAAGTCTAAATTGTATTTAGTCTAAATATTTTTTTACCTAATATATATATATATATATATATATATATATATATATATATATATATATATAATATATGTAAGACCCCAACTTATTAATGAATAAAATCAAATTTTCTCTAAATATTATTGTGAATAATAAGGGGTTAATTTGATATAATACTTTGGTTATGGGTGAAATGTGCAAATTTTGCAAAATAAGCAAGTGGTTATAAAATATTTATTTTTGGTCGGTGAATATTCGGTTGGTCGTGGAATATTCTTGCTGTCGGGGAATATTCGTACGACGACGCAGCCTTGTGTGGGCCCCATAACGGAAAGCGATTGGATGAAGAAAACGACAAGTATAAGTTGTTTATTAATAATGGCGTAGTTGTTACCGTTAACACTGTTTAAATACCGGTGGTTAAAAATACAGTAATAACGCGTGGTTGCATAGTAGCACACGGATTGCACAGTATAGTTGAATTATTGATTCGTACGTAAGAAGGCACTACTCAATAATTGTTACAGTGATTACTGTTCAATATTTTATTTTATTGGTTCAATAATTGCTGCATTGATATTTTATATTATTGTTGTTTCAATAATTATTGTTGCACAGTATTTTCATTTATCAGATCAATAATTCATATTATTTGAATAATATTATTAGATAACATTATTGGCAATGTCTAGAAAGTTCTGTCTAAGGAGAGGTTTGGTCATCTAATTGCGCGCCAGTAAGGAGAAATCCTTATTGGAAAGCCCCCTCTTTCCTGGGAACGGCCTGGTTGTCATAAATGTGATTCTGTAATATTATTTGTGAATAATTAATTATTGATTCATATGATAAGAAAATATTTATTTTATGTGGATATAAATGAGGAATATATTTTTGTGGTTAAAAATGAAGGAGTTAATGTTGAGATTTTTATCCGTATTTTTGTCAGAATGGAGGTATTAAAAATCAGGGTTTTTGAGATATTTTGCGGGGGTTATAATTTTTAATCCGACCGTTGGATCGTGGTAATTTTTGGATATGTTATACATATATAAGTTGAGTATATGTCCACAAATTTTGAACCGTTAAAAATGAACGTATGATTTATTACGAATTTTACATGATGACTGGTTCAGAAATTGTTGAATTTTCGGAGTTTATCATTTTGGTGGAAAATTCTAGAATTGGTGGGCCCCACTTGTGGTTGGTGAAGAAATGTGCTGAATTATATTTCAAATGTGGTAGGTGGGAATAGTAGCAGGTAAAGCATCAGGTTGCAGGTCAAACCTACCAAAATTTTCCTATAAATAGAGGGCTAAGTTAGAATTGAAAATTACACCAGAAACAAGTTTTCTCTCTTTCTCTCTCTAGATTATTGAGTGTATTTTGTGAGTATTTAGATACTTTGAGAGTTTCTATTCATCAGAGCAAGTTTCTTTCAGCCTTATACCGGTATTCCGACCAGAAGTACTGATATTTTGAGGTACGGGATATTATTTTCTTCTTAATGATATTATTTTCTTCAATATCATTATGCTGAAATATTGATATGAGTTTTTATCAAATTTGGAACTTTTTGTGTCGGGGGTTACTATTCACGTATACGGCACTATTCACGTATACGGCACTATTCACGAATACGGCACTATTCACCGAAAAATAAAATTTTTCCTTTTTGTCCAAGATGTCTATTATGGTTACTATCTTTGATTGTATCCATGTTTTGATCTTTATTTTTGAATTCTGCTTCACAATTGATTATTATGAAGTATTATTGATCTTGGATAAACTGTTATACGAATCCCTACTATTTGTCCTTCTGTCTCACTGGATTCGTTCTCTTTAAGGTATTTTTCATCATTCTCAGTCCTAAATGATGATATTACTGAATATCTTTGGCCTGTAGTGCAAAGATGTATAATTACTTGATGAATATCTTTGGCCTGTAGTGCAAAGATGAACAGGTGTTGAGATGAACATGACCGACTGATGATACAAATGAATATCTTTGGCATGTAGTGCAAAGATGAATATTTGGTTAAAGATGATTATTAATTGATGTTACAGGGATAAAATATTGATGATGGACTTTTAAATCTTAGAAGATAGTAGAATTCTTTTTCTACTTGACTCTTCTAATGGTTTGTTGTTTCCGCTGCAGTTGTTGATCTAAAACTTGTTGTCGATTATATTTTATCAGATTTTTCCCTGTTGAAGACTAACGATAATTTGTTGTATATTATCTTAGTCATAATATTCTTTACTGGGCTAGTTGAGCTCACCCTTTTCCTTTTTGTTCCATTTTTCTTCTCAGGAGGTGAGAACATAGCAGGATCTAGTCGGGGTATGGAGTGATGGTTCTAGAAAGATGTATTAGCAGTCCTCACTATTTCTGTAAAATAGTGTTTGAATAATTGTAATGAGGATTTATTTGAGTGTGGATATTGTCTAGAAGACAATATTTGTATTTAAACTCACAGTATGTGTTATCGTATTTTGCACGACAATTGTATTATTGAAGTTGTAGTTTGCTTTCTGTACCATGTATTTGGCGACTCAGAATGGGTGTTGTATACCTATTCTGGGGGCGTCACAGTTGGTATCAGAGCTTAGGGATATGATCCCTGGCTGAGATGTGAGACAAGAACTAGGAGGGGAGAGACGGTGAATTCCTTCGCTAGTATGACCTGACTAAGTTTATTTGGTGTTTATTTGGTCGGTCAGAGTATAGGGATAATATATGATATGACTATTAACCCTTGTTTTATGGCAGTATTTAAGAATGGCAGCTGAGAACGTTAATAATGGAGTAAATCAGACCGTGGAGACACCTTTGATCACTACCCAGGGGAACGTGCAACAGGAAGGCAATATTCCTCCTGTAAACAACGTTACCGAGCAAACGATGAATGATGGAATGTTTAGGAGCTTTTTGCAGTTCATGCAAAATCAGACGAGGGAGACTCGTGTGCAGAATACGGGTGGAAATGATAACAACGCGCGGTTTGTCACAGCTAAGCAGTTCAAAGAATTGGGACCACCAGAATTTAAGGGAAAGCCGGATCCGATCATGGCGGAAACGTGGGTCAAGCAAATTACCAAGATATTTGATGTCTTGGGATGCACGGAGGAACAGAAGGTTCCATTCGCCACATTTATGTTCCGCGGTGAGGCAGACTACTGGTGGGAGTCTGTGAAGCGTACCCAGCCTGACGCACTCAACATGTCCTGGGAAACATTTCAAAAACTGTTCAATGACAAGTACTTTCCTGAAAGTATTCGTCATATGAAGGAGGTTGAGTTTATTAGACTGGAACAAAACAACATGACGGTGTCCCAGTACGAGGCGAAGTTTGCAGAGTTATCCAGGTTTGCACCTCATTTGGTCAAAAATGAGGAACGAATGACGCGGATGTTTCTGAGAGGTTTAAAACCTGAGATTCGTCAATACCTTATCTCTCATAAATTTTCTTTATATTCAGATGTTGTAAACAGGGCCCAATTATTAGAGAGAGATAATGAGTATACTCAACCGAGGGACCACAACCAGGGTCATACCGGTGACAGCAATCATCAGAGCGATGATAACCAACGAGGAGGGAAAAATACGAACAAAGGCGGTAACCACTCGGGTGGTCATCGTGGCCATGATAATAGGAGAGGTGAGTCAAGTGGAAATTTCAGAAAGAGGAGATTCAACAATGACGGGAAGACATCAGCACCAGCACCAGCACCAACAACAAATTTTAGGGGAGGAGAACGACCGCCAGTTAGATGTTACAAATGTGGGAAAGAGGGACATATCAGCCCAAACTGCCCACAACAATCCAAGGTGTGTTACAACTGTGGGAAGGAAGGCCACATCGCTCGAGATTGTACTATAGCGAAACCAAGTTCAGCGGGAGTGGTGATTCCAAGGGCTGTCCCGGATAAGGCGAAATCAGCGGTTCCTGGAAGAGCGTTTGTCGTAACTGGCCAAAACGTGAGAAACCCGAACGAGGTGATCACGGGTAAGCTAATCTTGAATTCTTGCGAAGTTTATACTTTACTAGATACCGGTTCTACCCATTCTTTTATCTCTCCTGCTTGTGCTCAACGTTTAAACTTGACTCCGGAGAAATTGGACTTTAACTTATCTGTTGAAACTCCGTTGGGTGAAACCTTCGTTACATCTACAGTTTATAAATCTTGCATGATCCAAGTTGGCACTATCACATTACCTGTTGATCTTATCTCTTTAAAGATACTTGCTTTTGATGTGATTTTAGGAATTGATTGGTTAACCACTCATCATGCTAAAATTGATTGTTTTCGTAAGGTTGTTAGTTTTCATATTCCTAACCAACCTGTTATACGAATTCAAACTACTAAACCACTAAAATCAGTCACTGTCATATCAAGCCACAAAGCTATTCGTTTATTGAAAAACGGATGTCAAGCTTTCTTAGCCCATGTTATGGATTTGAACAAAGACAAGTCAGATTTGAATAATATTTCTATTGTTAGAGAATTTTCCGATGTATTTCCTGAAGAACTTCCCGGTCTACCCCCGGAACGAGAAATTGAATTCTTTATTGACCTTGAACCCGGTACAAAGCCCATTTCTAAAACCCCATATCGAATGGCTCCTATTGAACTTCAGGAGTTAAAAGTCCAACTACAGGAGTTGTTGGACATCGGTTTTATTCGTCCTAGTACGTCTCCTTGGGGTGCTCCTGTTTTATTCGTAAAGAAGAAAGACGGGAGTATGCGACTTTGTATTGACTATCGAGAATTGAACCATGTCACCATCAAGAATAGGTATCCGCTACCTCGCATTGATGACCTGTTTGACCAGTTGCAAGGAGCACAATTCTTTTCAAAGATCGATCTTCGTTCTGGATATCATCAGCTGAAGATTAAAACTGAGGATATTCCAAAGACTGCCTTCAGAACTCGGTACGGGCATTATGAATTCTTAGTAATGTCTTTTGGATTGACTAATGCTCCTGCTGCCTTCATGGATATGATGAACCGTGTATTCAAAGAATATTTAGATCAGTTCGTTGTTGTCTTTATTGATGACATCCTCATCTATTCCAAAAGCCGTGAAGATCATGAGCGCCATTTGAAGCTGGTACTGCAAAGGCTTCGTGAAAACAAGCTATATGCCAAACTGAAGAAATGCGAGTTCTGGCTTGAGGAAGTAGCATTCCTTGGGCACGTGGTGTCAAAACATGGAGTATCTGTCGACCCGGCGAAGATTGAAGCCATACAAAGTTGGGAGCAACCGAAGTCGGTAACCGAAGTACGTAGCTTTCTGGGCTTAGCTGGTTATTATCGGAGATTTGTGGAAGGATTTTCTCGAATCGCTACTCCGTTAACTCAGCTGACTCGGAAAGATACAAAATTCGTATGGAGTGAGGAATGCGAGAAGAGTTTCCAAGAACTCAAGAGGAGACTCATTTCGGCACCTGTTTTGACAATACCATCTGGTTCGGATGGATTTGTTATCTACAGCGATGCTTCAGGCAAAGGGTTAGGATGTGTTCTCATGCAACATGGGAAAGTCATAGCCTATGCCTCACGACAACTCAAAGAATATGAGAGGAATTATCCTACTCATGATTTGGAGTTGGCAGCAGTCGTTTTTGCGTTGAAGATCTGGAGACACTACCTGTATGGAGAGAAAGTGGAGATCTATACAGATCATAAAAGCCTCAAATATTTCTTCACCCAAAAGGAACTCAACATGCGGCAACGACGTTGGCTTGAGCTGTTGAAAGATTACGATCATACCATCCAATACCATCCTGGAAAAGCAAACGTAGTAGCTGACGCATTGAGTAGAAGATCATATGCGGGTACGAGTGCAATGTTTTTAACACAAATGCCCATTTTGTATGACTTGCAAAGGATGGAGATAGAGATGAAGGCTCCAAGTACCCACATGATGATATCAAATATACGAGTAGAACCGACTTTAATCGATAAAGTTAAAGCTGCTCAAGCTACGGATATAGAGCTGATGCGTATGAAGAAGAAAGTGCAAGAAGGTGCTATTCCAGAAGCAAGAATCGATGAAGAAGGAATACTTCGAGTCAACTCCAGACTTTGTGTTCCTAACGATTTTGACTTGAAGCATAGAATAATGATGGAGGCACACAACACACCGTTTGCAATCCATCCTGGGAGTACCAAAATGTATCACGATCTTCGACATACATTTTGGTGGAGCAATATGAAAAGAGAGATCGCGGAGTTTATCTCGAGGTGTTTAACTTGTCAACGTGTAAAGGCGGAGCATCAAGTGCCAAAGGGTCCATTGCAACCACTTGAGATCCCGAAATGGAAGTGGGAACACATTACTATGGATTTTGTTACGGGTCTTCCCAAGGTTTCTCAAGGCATAGATGCGATTTGGGTTATTGTTGATAGATTAACCAAGTCCGCTCATTTCTTGCCGATACGTGAGACTTATTCCCTTGAACGTCTTGCTAGTATGTACGTGAACGAGATTGTGAGATTGCATGGCATGCCAGTATCCATAGTTTCGGATCGTGACCCAAGATTCACTTCACGATTTTGGGTTAGCTTGCAGAAAGCTATGGGCACGGATTTACGATTCAGTTCAGCATACCATCCTCAAACGGACGGACAATCAGAGAGGACTATTCAAACTCTTGAAGATCTATTAAGACTTTGTGTCTTAGATCTCAAAGGGAGTTGGGATAAGTACCTACCATTGGTGGAATTCTCCTACAACAACAGTTATCAGGCGAGCATAGGTATGGCTCCATTTGAGGCGTTGTATGGAAGAAAATGTCGTTCTCCAGTATGCTGGGACGAGGTGGGTGAAGCAACATTGTTGGGACCAGAGTTGGTACGCATTACTACAGAGAAGATCCAAACGATTCGACAACGTATACAAACGGCACAGGATCGACAAAAGAGTTATGCGGATCTTCATCGGAAGGACGTGGAATTTAATATTGGGGATCATGTATTGTTACGTGTTGCACCATGGAAGGGAGTTACAAGATTTGGGAAGAGAGGAAAGCTCAATCCAAGATTTGTTGGTCCATTTGAGATTCTTGAGCGAATAGGAAATGTGGCATATAGACTCGCATTACCTCCAAGCATGTCTCGTGTTCATAATGTTTTTCACATATCTATGCTTCGTAAATATGTTAAAGACCCGAACCACATTATTGAGTTAGAACCAGACGAGATAGCTGAAGATTTAACGTACGAGGAGGTACCTGTTAAGATCTTGGATAGGAAAGAGCATGTCCTACGCACGAAGGTTATACCACAAGTTAAGGTTTTGTGGAGAAACCATGCTATTGAAGAAATGACCTGGGAGTTGGAATCAGAAATGAAAGCGAGGTATCCTCACCTTTTTGAAACATCAGGTACGTACGTCAATTTCGAGGACGAAATTTCATAAGGAGGGGAGGTTGTAAGACCCCAACTTATTAATGAATAAAATCAAATTTTCTCTAAATATTATTGTGAATAATAAGGGGTTAATTTGATATAATACTTTGGTTATGGGTGAAATGTGCAAATTTTGCAAAATAAGCAAGTGGTTATAAAATATTTATTTTTGGTCGGTGAATATTCGGTTGGTCGTGGAATATTCTTGCTGTCGGGGAATATTCGTACGACGACGCAGCCTTGTGTGGGCCCCATAACGGAAAGCGATTGGATGAAGAAAACGACAAGTATAAGTTGTTTATTAATAATGGCGTAGTTGTTACCGTTAACACTGTTTAAATACCCGGTGGTTAAAAATACAGTAATAACGCGTGGTTGCATAGTAGCACACGGATTGCACAGTATAGTTGAATTATTGATTCGTACGTAAGAAGGCACTACTCAATAATTGTTACAGTGATTACTGTTCAATATTTTATTTTATTGGTTCAATAATTGCTGCATTGATATTTTATATTATTGTTGTTTCAATAATTATTGTTGCACAGTATTTTCATTTATCAGATCAATAATTCATATTATTTGAATAATATTATTAGATAACATTATTGGCAATGTCTAGAAAGTTCTGTCTAAGGAGAGGTTTGGTCATCTAATTGCGCGCCAGTAAGGAGAAATCCTTATTGGAAAGCCCCCTCTTTCCTGGGAACGGCCTGGTTGTCATAAATGTGATTCTGTAATATTATTTGTGAATAATTAATTATTGATTCATATGATAAGAAAATATTTATTTTATGTGGATATAAATGAGGAATATATTTTTGTGGTTAAAAATGAAGGAGTTAATGTTGAGATTTTTATCCGTATTTTTGTCGGAATGGAGGTATTAAAAATCAGGGTTTTTGAGATATTTTGCGGGGGTTATAATTTTTAATCCGACCGTTGGATCGTGGTAATTTTTGGATATGTTATACATATATAAGTTGAGTATATGTCCACAAATTTTGAACCGTTAAAAATGAACGTATGATTTATTACGAATTTTACATGATGACTGGTTCAGAAATTGTTGAATTTTCGGAGTTTATCATTTTGGTGGAAAATTCTAGAATTGGTGGGCCCCACTTGTGGTTGGTGAAGAAATGTGCTGAATTATATTTCAAATGTGGTAGGTGGGAATAGTAGCAGGTAAAGCCATCAGGTTGCAGGTCAAACCTACCAAAATTTTCCTATAAATAGAGGGCTAAGTTAGAATTGAAAATTACACCAGAAACAAGTTTTCTCTCTTTCTCTCTCTAGATTATTGAGTGTATTTTGTGAGTATTTAGATACTTTGAGAGTTTCTATTCATCAGAGCAAGTTTCTTTCAGCCTTATACCGGTATTCCGACCAGAAGTACTGATATTTTGAGGTAAGGGATATTATTTTCTTCTTAATGATATTATTTTCTTCAATATCATTATGCTGAAATATTGATATGAGTTTTTATCAAATTTGGAACTTTTTGTGTCGGGGGTTACTATTCACGTATACGGCACTATTCACGTATACGGCACTATTCACGAATACGGCACTATTCACCGAAAAATAAAATTTTTCCTTTTTGTCCAAGATGTCTATTATGGTTACTATCTTTGATTGTACCCATGTTTTGATCTTTATTTTTGAATTCTGCTTCACAATTGATTATTATGAAGTATTATTGATCTTGGATAAACTGTTATACGAATCCCTACTATTTGTCCTTCTGTCTCACTGGATTCGTTCTCTTTAAGGTATTTTTCATCATCCTCAGTCCTAAATGATGATATTACTGAATATCTTTGGCCTGTAGTGCAAAGATGTATAATTACTTGATGAATATCTTTGGCCTGTAGTGCAAAGATGAACAGGTGTTGAGATGAACATGACCGACTGATGATACAAATGAATATCTTTGGCATGTAGTGCAAAGATGAATATTTGGTTAAAGATGATTATTAATTGATGTTACAGGGATAAAATATTGATGATGGACTTTTAAATCTTAGAAGATAGTAGAATTCTTTTTCTACTTGACTCTTCTAATGGTTTGTTGTTTCCGCTGCAGTTGTTGATCTAAAACTTGTTGTCGATTATATTTTATCAGATTTTTCCCTGTTGAAGACTAACGATAATTTGTTGTATATTATCTTAGTCATAATATTCTTTACTGGGCTAGTTGAGCTCACCCTTTTCCTTTTTGTTCCATTTTTCTTCTCAGGAGGTGAGAACATAGCAGGATCTAGTCGGGGTATGGAGTGATGGTTCTAGAAAGATGTATTAGCAGTCCTCACTATTTCTGTAAAATAGTGTTTGAATAATTGTAATGAGGATTTATTTGAGTGTGGATATTGTCTAGAAGACAATATTTGTATTTAAACTCACAGTATGTGTTGTCGTATTTTGCACGACAATTGTATTATTGAAGTTGTAGTTTACTTTCTGTACCATGTATTTGGCGATTCAGAATGGGTGTTGTATACCTATTCTGGGGGCGTCACAATATATATATCCAAATGTGTCATATAAACGAATATATCTTACAATAAAAAAAGTTATAATTTTTATTCAGAACAAATATAAAAATAAAAATAAAAGTTAAATTTTATTTATTAATTTTTGTTGTAATGAACAATGATCTATCTTGTGAGAAAAAGTTGTAAAATTTGAATATATATTTATAAATTATTATCTATTTATATAATAAAAATTATCAATATTTTGTGACAATGTATATCATACTATTCGTGTATAATGGTCAACACTCAATAATATTTTATCACAACAATATATTGCAATATTTATTTTTTATCCCGTCATTCTAATTTTTTTTTTTTAAAAATTAACTACATCCGAGCAAGAGAATAAATAGCAGAATAGCACTCAACTATATAAAGTGGTAATATACGGAAATAAAACTAAAAAGGAAATACATAAAATTAAGAGGGATGTAACTAAAACGTACAGTGCCGTTGAATACAACTATACAAGAGCCATCTAGCCAACTGGAAAACTGTGTCTGTATCAGCTTCTTAGGTTAATCTCCACATTTCTTCGCCTATTTCGTTTCCCAAGTACATTTCCGTCGAATCATAATAAATTTTGTCATTTCAATTTGCATTGGAAAACGTAGATCTGATCTGATCCGGTGATACTCTGAACGGATCAGAAGATGCCGGTGTCTGCTTCCGCTATATACTTCTTAAATCTTCGCGGCGATGTCCTCATCAATCGCCTCTATCGTGATGATGTTGGGTCAGCTTTCTCTCTCTCTCTGTTCACCTTTCTATATCTGGATTATGATTTCCTGTTTATAGTCGGCGTTTAAAATTTGGAATTGGGGAGTAATTGAAAGAATAATCAGCTGTTGTTCAGTATATAGTTGGTGTTGATACCAGTTTGTAGATTGTACGGTTTTGCATATTGTAGTCAATAAGCTTTCTGCAATTTCATGAGTTTTTAGTCATAGGAGCAACTGAGAGAAAATAAAGTAAAAAAGAAGAAGAAATGCTTGATAAAGAAAGTCCTTTTAAAACGTTAATGCTGGTTTTGTAGATTATTTTAGTAAGTTGGTATAATTTGAAGCATGACAATATCAGTTTAACTTAGTTTGATATTTTAGCTTTGGAATATGAGTATGTTTAATAAAAAAGAGGGATAAAGTATTTTTTTTATAACTTGATTCTTAAATATAGCTTAAGAAGTAGACTTTTTATAAGGGCAAGTCATCAACGGACAACGATCAAACAGATAAGTAACCTAGGAGTTAAGGCTCCATGGAAACACTGGATTGTGGTGGAAAGGTTGGTGCAGCTATCATAGTCAATTACCTTATCATAGTCAATAACCTTGACATATAGATGCTCATTATACCAAATTACACAGTTGGAAGATGCTGCATCTATGACAACTACTTATCATATGTACAACTGAAATCTTTTTACTGGTTTATTAGTATACTCGAAAGACAATAAATAGTAGCAGGCGTGCTTAGCTCCACCATACGCATCATGATATTGTGTGTCCATGTTTTTCTCGTAAATGTATATAATTAAGTGTATGCTTGCTGGCTATCATATTGTTGTGAACTCACCTAATGTATTTGCTTATAATGCCATGCGAACTATTATTATACATTCTACTTCCCTAATTGCCGATTTCCGTTTGATATGAAATTTATTTATGGATTTATATCAGGGGAAATATGGTGGATGCCTTCCGCATGCACATAATGCAGACAAAAGAACTCGGTACATGTCCTGTCAGGCAGATTGGAGGTTGCTCTTTCTTTTACATGAGAATTAGCAATGTGTACATAGTGATTGTTGTCAGCAGCAATGCTAATGTAGCTTGTGCCTTCAAGTTTGTTGTTGAGGTAGTCAGCATACTCTTGCTTTTTAAGTTTCTTATTGGATTTAATTTCAACTTTTTGAGTTAGAAAAATAAGCTTTTATACTTTATGATGGAAGTTGTGTCTACATATGCACTTAGTTTCCTGCCATTTTATTAACTGTAGTAAAACACATCAATAGGTATCGTAAGATCATTAGGGTGTTACTGTTACAGCATCTGACATTGCTTGTTTCCATCCTTAGATTAGTTCTCTGTTCAAGGCAGAAATGTTGTCACTGGGGGCTTTCTTAGTATCTTAAGCAGACCGTTATTTTTTATTTACTGTTCTTACTTTCTGTCTTCCACTCTATTATCCCTTTCACTCTCCCACTCTATTATCCTTTTACATTAAATCACACACGTAGTGTGTGTGCAGTTAACTAGAAAACGGAGAACAAGGAGAAGAAGATAGAGAAAAGGTTAGTTGAGAACCTGAGATAGTGTACTCCACAACAAGAAATTAGCGACCTAGCTCCAATAAAGTAACCCGAGGACCATATTGTGATTTATTATGTAGTATAAGAAATCTGTTATATTATGCGTGGTTTAGTAATTTTTGTGTGAAAATAATATAAAGTCTTTGGAGCCCTGTTACATATTGTGGATGCATTATGTTTCAAATCTGTTTGGTTGTGCATAAATATGGAACCTTGTTTCCCATTTACTCTTTTTTTATGTTCTTGTTGTGGCCAAGTAAATTTCCTCTGTTGCATATCAACTAAAAGAGAAATGACCTAGAACCCTTCTTTTAGTAGTATTGAGACGTGCAATTTATGTTGTGTGCAGGCAGTTGCATTGTTCAAATCTTACTTTGGTGGGGCTTTTGATGAGGATGCTATCCGCAATAATTTTGTTTTGATCTACGAGCTGTTGGATGGTAAGCTATCATAGAAAAAATTATTATGTTGAATTGTTTATTTCACTTTGATTTCCATCTAAATCTGGTAAACTATATTTGGGGTGCTAGTGTAAGCTGTAAATGTATTTCAAAGTATAGTTTGTGCATTCACTCCACTTTCGTTTGTACGAGTATTTTTAATGTAATGTCTGGATGATACATGTTTTAAGGGTTTTAAAGGTCAGGCTTTGAGTAGTACACAAAGAGATATCACAAATTCAGGAAAAAACTTGAGATTAGTGCACTACATCCCATGTAACCAGATGAATCACATCATAGTATGTCTAAATAGATTCACCGTAGCAGCACATGTAAAGATACATTATTATATTTATGATGTCCTTAAAATCTGACAAATAAATAACCTATGTACTTACAAAGGATCAAGTACTTGTGAAGAAGAATTTTTTTGAGGATAATGAATCTTGGGAACCCAACCTTGTAATGCATGTAGTCCAGGAGATTCAAGAGAGAGAAGGGCACCGACCGGTGGTGATTAATGAGTTGGGGCAATCTAAACAGTTTTCATGCAGTAGTAGCCAGTAGGTAACCATATGTTTCATGTATTGATATTTACAATCATTCTGCAGAGATTATGGATTTTGGTTATCCTCAAAATCTTTCTCCGGAAATTTTGAAGCTTTACATAACCCAGGAAGGTGTTCGATCTCCATTCTCATCAAAGGTAGATGTGCATTTTAATAAATTTTTTTTATATATTAGATTGCTTAGTTACTTACCTCTGAAAGTATATGTGGAAGATTCTTCTGACTTGTTTCTGTATTATACAAAAAATAAACTAAATAGCCTACAGATAAACCTGTCCCAAATGCAACTTTACAAGTAACTGGTGCTGTTGGTTGGCGGAGAGAGGGTCTTGTATATAAAAAGAATGAGGTGATATTTGTTGATTTCCCCTACCTAATTTAGCTGCAGTGAGTATTGCATACAGCTCGATTGTAATGTTCTTTTGTTAGCAGGTATTTCTGGATATTGTGGAGAGTGTTAACCTTCTTATGTCTTCGAAAGGTAAATTAAATTTTATAATATATATATATATATCTTCTGATGTATATATATATAATATTCACTCGTACTTGGCAAGTGTAGGTAGTGTGCTGCGTTGCGATGTAACTGGGAAGATTCTTATGAAGTGCTTCCTTTCTGGAATGCCTGATTTGAAGTTGGGCTTAAATGATAAAATTGGCCTTGAGAAAGAGTCCCAACTTAAGTCACGTCCGACTAAGAGGTAGCTTTATATGTCACATTGGTCTTCTTCACAATGCTGTTTTCAATCATGTGTCCGTATAATTTTGCATGTTTTCAGCATAAATTCTCATCTCCTTTGAGATTTACAATATTCATTTTTTTTAAGCTTTTCTCCATCATGGTACTAAGCAAAACCTATTAAAAAAAACTCTGTTGAAATGACTTCTCTCTGTATTTCTTTTGGGAAATGAGCTATTCTTGTTTGTATCAGAACTAAAAAAATTTCGATCCACCTATATCCTACATGTTACTTACTTTTTCTGTAATTTGTTGTGGAACCATTTGATATTGGGATTCTAATAGGTTTCTATTCCATGTTCACGTGGCATGCTGTTATATATTTCATCTGACCACAAACATTATTGTAATATTACTGTCATGTTCCAACTTGCATACAGTTCTCATTAACAATACCTCTTTAGGAGTTTAATCTTTTTTTTTTCTTTTTCTTTTTCATTTGGAATTATCTGCACCTTAGCTGTTTAGGCATATCACTTGGTTCTTTAATTATACCGTATATTTACCTGTTACTTATTAAAGGGAGAAAAAGAGATTTTATATGTACTAGTTATTGCTGTGAATGGGCCCCCGTAGTTGTTTCTAATGGCCTAATCATAACTAAATACCAGATTTGGCCTGGTTGTTTCAGATTGGCTATTGTTAACGTTGATCTGATAAATTATTTGTTCGTTATCTTGTTTGATATGTAATATTTTTAAAATTAAAGTGATGTTGTATTTTATTTTATAGTCATGGTGATTATTACAATAAGTTAATATTATTTTGGATCTTATAGTTTGAGATCATTTGAAGCTGCTTCTCCCCCCCTCCTTTCTTTCCCGTCTCCTCTACAAATGAAATTATTCCATCTTCTCATGTGATATATCATGTGAGCCTCTGCATGAAGAGATCCTTGTGTTTACTTCGTTAACCTAGCCTTTTAACTTTGCAGTGGGAAAACGATTGAACTCGATGATGTTACTTTCCATCAATGCGTAAATTTAACAAGGTTCAACTCTGAGAAAACCGTCAGTTTTGTGCCCCCGGATGGTGAATTTGAACTAATGAAGTAAGCTTAGAGTATTCTCTCAGTTGCATATGCTTTAAACTTTTAGTATATAATTTTAGTTACTGTGTATATCTCATTGAACTGTTATGTACTGACCTAGTTCCGTAAAGAATGTCACAGTTGGTGATATGGTCCAAATTAAGGAAGCCAATTTTTGAAAATCAAAATGCTAGTTTATACAACAATTTTCATTATGCACATGCGCACCACTATTTTGATTAGCAGGTGCACATAATTTAAGCTCATGCATGCGGCTATGACTTGCCACAAGCCCTGACATGCTAGTATCGGTTTACCAAATTGAGGATCACTAAATATTGTGCTATGTTCAATTAATAGAAGGATAGAGTTACGATACCCTCTCTCTTCCCTACTTCTCACAATACTAATAAATATATGAAATCCACATTATGCACACAACTCGTGCAGAGACTAGAAACCAACAAACTTGAGAGAATGTGTATATTGTTCTGCCTGTGCCACATTAGGCTCTTGTCTTCTGATGATAGGTTTGAATTTTTGTGGAAACTGTCGTGCAGCATAGTGCTTTGGTTATTGCCCATTGTAATTTATCCTAATCATTTTTGTTTATCTTATTGTTGTCAATATGTTCTTTCTTATATTTTTTCTTCAGACCTAACTTCTATCCCGTTGATTTCCCCTTTAGAGGGAATAATTTCCTTTGACTCCTCCTTTCAGAAGTACTTGTTCTCAACTTGAACTTAGTATCACACAATGTGGACTTGTGTTCCAATGTTTCAGGAATATATTTGTTCGTATAATATGACAAATGATACTTTTGCTCTTTAAATGTGTCGGGTGCAATTAACACTCCTGGTCTCATGATTCTCTTCTTGCTGCATCTTTTGTTACACTAGTACATGTATGTTATGAAGTGTCTTGAATTTATTTTTGTGGTACTATATATCTCACACATGGTTATCAAGTCGTGGCGCTTAGGCGTTTGGGTCATTGCTGTGGTACCAAGTCGTCTGGGTGACTTGGGGGAGGTGTTGCAAGTCGAGTGCTCAGCGAAAGAAGTCATCGCCTTAGGCGTCTTAAGGACGACATGGACGCCTATTGTGCTAAGCGGGCGGCTTTACAAGGCGGGCCACACCCGACCTGAAGTTCAATTGGGAAAAAAAACAAACAAAGAAAGAAACATTCGCAGTTTGACAGTTCCTAAAACCTATTACTTGGGCCTCCTCGGCTCCTCCTCCGACCGGCGACCGACTGCAGCCTCCTACTCCGACTGGTGAATTTTTTCTTTATCAAGTATTTTTCTTCTATTCTTCTTCTCTTCTTCTATACTCTTCTTATATATTCTTCTTCTTTATTCTTTTATTCTTCTCTTTTTCTACATTCTCTTCTTCCACCAGCGATTCTTCCTTTCTTTTTTCCTTCTGCTCTGTTGCTCAGTGTTGCTGGCTGCTGTTTATTTTTATTTTTTATTTTTTATTTATGGATCTGATTATATATATGAAGGGGGCACACATTCAAATAAGATCTTTGACTTTTAACTTCTTTTGCAAATATGTCAATTTATGAGCTATTAGTGGGTCTGTTTTCTTTGTTAGTGTTAATTTATGAGCTGTTAGGTAAGATAATATAATTAGCTTAATAATATTAGTACCATATTATATTATTATAATTATAATATTAAAACAGCCCATATTATAGTTGTAATGGAATTTGTCTTGTTAAGGATGGTTGTCTAATGTTATGACTTATGATATGACTATGCTTGTGTATGTCTTTATCTTAACAATGATTGTTTATTTGTTTTTTTGTCATAAATTATTGAATTCTTTGTATTGAAATTTATGGTATTCTATAAATACAATGCTAAAAAATTAAACATAAATTTAAGAATTATATTGAATAAAACTAAATATTGTAAAGTTATTAATATTTATACAATTTGAAGTTGGTACAACTATAATAAAATTATCATTTTGACTTGATCTTGTTCACTTCTTGTTGTGATTTGGTATGTTACAATCTACATTAAAAATAATAAATCATTAGAAATATAAATATATTAATATTCAAATAAATATTAAATATATATTTTTATACGTATAAAATTTACATTGTTAACGACTTGTCAACTTGTGGACGACTAGTCGGGTGTCTTGTTGCCCAAGCGCTTAAGCCCCCGGCTACTGCCTCGCCTCGCCTCGACTTGTCGCCTTCATAACTATGATCTCACACTACTTGTGTGCTTATACTACTTTCCAATGGGTTTTGGGTTGGTTCACTTTGTGCTTGTTCAGCTGTTCGTACGAGTTCTCACTTTTATAATTATTTATGTCTTCGCCACAGATATCGCATAACTGAGGGCGTAAATCTTCCTTTCCGTGTATTGCCCACTATTAAGGAATTGGGTCGGACACGCATGGAAGTAAATGTCAAGGTCTGTATTTAGAATTTTTAATTATCCATATAAAATATGTTGATTGTAATGTCTTATCTTATTAATACTTGTATTCAGGTTAAGAGTGTTTTTGGTGCTAAAATGTTTGCACTTGGAGTTGTCATCAAAATTCCAGTACCAAAACAAACAGCAAAAACAAGTTTCCAAGTGACGTCAGGTCGAGCAAAGTACAATGCCTCTATTGACTGCTTGGTCTGGAAGTGAGTATTTAAATATGTTTGTCATATTTTAGCATTTAGAGATCACTCTGTTTTTTAGTAAATTATCATGCAAAAATGTCTGTAATGACACATTATTTGGGATATATAATGTCCACCAACTTACGACTAAGCAATCACTTTGAGATATATAGGGATGGGGACACTGCTCCATGCGTTTTATTAAGTAATCAGAATAAATGTGTGACTTGTACAAGGAAGATAAATCCAAATGTGGGATATAGATCTTTGATGTCCAAGAATTAACTAGGAGTCTAGGACAGTCTTGTCTGGAATAGTATGAATTGTATGCATGGTCAAACATTTCCCCCACAAAGATCAACAATGTGTGTATTCAAATATCTATGCACGTAACGGGAGTGGCTATTGATGAATTATCATCTCACTTTTCAAACCTTTTCATCATGTTTCATGCATGTAGTACACACTATTATATAAGGATGTTACTGCAGAATCTTTTAATTTGAGCAGCAGCAACTTCTGATCGACTCGGTCGTATTTTGGATTTTTAGTTACTTTTAATATGTTAATTTGTGTGGCATTCTTTGGAACCTTTCAGGATAAGGAAATTTCCTGGTCAAACCGAGCCAACCTTGAGTGCCGAAGTAGAGTTGATTTCAACGATTGCAGAAAAGAAGTCTTGGACCAGGCCACCAATTCAAATGGAATTCCAGGTGTGCAAGAGTTTGCTGATGCTATTTAAATTGTTTTAACTGTGTTATGGAGATTAAAGAAAACAAGATATGCATGATTAGTGAATAGCATCACAGATTTAAAAGTCCACAGCACATTTCAAACATGTCCTTTTTTCTTTCTTTCAATTTTTTTTTGGGTGTGGGGTGGGGTGGAGGTATTCATTGCACATGTACATCTATTTGCATGCAACAATTTATTTTATCCATATTGGAGAACATTTTTATTTATTTTCCAAATGTCATTTATTTTTGACATTTTTGTTTTGTGCAGGTTCCTATGTTCACAGCATCTGGATTACGTGTCCGTTTCCTCAAGGTATATATATACTGAGCTGATTAATCTACAACTGGTTTTCTCCACTGTTGAACTGCAGCTCAACTATATAAATTGTGCAGGTATGGGAGAAGAGCGGGTATAACACAGTTGAGTGGGTTCGTTATATTACCAAAGCTGGTTCCTACGAGATTAGGTGCTAGGAGGGGAACATAGAAATACTGTTGGAATTTCGTCAAGGGCCTGTAAATGGGGCGGAGGATCATATTTAAGGTAGCAAGCCTAGCCTAGCCTAGCCTAGCCACATCAAAAGGAATTCCTATTATAGAGTTGCCTTGGTGACATTGTATAATGACCTCGGTTACTCCAAAAAGATGGGAGTGTAGATTTTTCTGGTAGGATTATGTTGATAGTAAAAAATTGGTTTGACTATTGTTTTGTAAAGGCTAGGCTAGTCCTTCTTCATCAGGAGTCAGGACGCAGGCATTTTTCAAATCTACACAGCTTGGTTTTATTACATTTCCCATAATTATATTTTACTGCTTTCGGATCGAGTAAATTGACTACTTCGTTTGGCTCTTTAATTATCATCCGTCTACTTGTCTGCTTACATTGTCCCACTGTTGGGTGGCGCTCCAATCAACTTGGTCATGTGATTTTTATCTCCAAGTTGGTAGATCCCAATTGACGTTGTTGTTTGTTATTTCTTCCAATATTGAAAGATATATTTTATGTTCATTTACAAAATTTTAAAATTTTAAACTCCTTATAGATTAATTTGAATTAGTATAAATAAGTTTATTTTTTTAAAAGCTAAATAAAAGTTTTACTAATTCAAATATTTATTATTTTTAAAACCTGAATGAATTATATTAATTTTTATTTTCAAGATTTTGCGATTTATTTTAAAATTAAAATGTATTTCTAATTTTAGATTATTTTTATTAGTTTCAAAAAAACTTTCTGAATTGACACAAATTTTGACTTTAAGATTATGTAAATGTATTCTTAAATTAAAAATGTCTTTAAATTTGATTCTTAGGATCTAATTTTGGGACTGGCATGAAAATAAAAGAAAATTAAGGTACTCGATTTTCTTACAATCCGTACCTGATTAACCAGCCATTCGGAGAGTTAATTTTGGTCAATCCACATGCAGACGGGAAGTTGTTATCTCTCTCTCTCTCTCTGCGTGTGTTAATATTATATTAATTAATTGATTAATTTATCATAAAATTAATTTTATGATAATCTAATCAGACTGAGACATAACATAAATACATAATTTAAGCCTAATGGAAGATTTAATGTCACATATAAAGAAGTATTTTTTAAAATTATTATTTCTAATTCCTCAAAATTACATAATTGGTAAATTACATTATATATTATATTTGAAAGAGAGCTACATAACTCTTTATTTATTTATTTTAAAGCCGTTTCTAAAATTATTATTGGACATGAAATATTATACTACTATTAATGTTGAATGTACAATCACAATGGTCTATGCATGATTACTTAAAATTTTAAATTAGCTCCCTTGGACTATATTTATAATTCATTTCTTATATTTTATTAAATTTTACATAAATATGCTTGGTGTTAATAGATGTTGTAATATTTTCTTAGATTTTGATATATAAACATTTTAAATTAATATTTGTACATACTACAGTAAAATTATACTTCAGATATATAAACACTTTAAATTGATATTCGTACAAACTATAATAAGATTATACATCATGTATTGTAATATTTTACAATTATACATATTAAGGGTGTGACGCCCCCAAAATTAGGTATACATCACCCATCTTGGGTCGTCAGATACATAGTACAGAATACAAATACAACTGATTAATACATCTGTCGTGTACAATACGACAAAACATAAACGGTGAGTTTGAATACAAATATTATCTTCTAGAGAGTATTCATACTCAAAAGAGTCCTCATTACATTTATTAACACACCATTACATAGAATAGTGAGGACTACTAACTAATACTATCATTCGGACCATCACTCCGTACCCCGACTTGTCCCAGCTACGTTCTCATTTCCTGAAGAGAACAGTGAAAGAAAGGGTGAGCTCAACTAGCCCAGTAAGAAATATTATGACTAAGATAATGCAGAATAAATTATCATTAGCCTTCAACAATGTTAAACTGATAAAATATAATAGACATCAAGTTTAACTGTAGCGGAACAAGCAATCCATTAAAAGAGTCAAGTAGAAAATAAACTCTACTATCTTTTATGATTTAAAAAGTTTTTCAACACTGTGATCGCTGGGACTCAGCTTAATAAAATAATCCACATCATCGAATCACCCCTGCACTACGGCCAAGGATATTCGTGTATTCATTAATGGTCATGATCATGCCAACAACTGTCCATCAATGCACTACGGGCCAATGAGGACTTTTACCACATCATTTGTAACATTAAGGTCATGATTATACCGAATAATCCCTGGTCATAATCATACCAAGTCCATCTATGCACTACAGGCCACATATGACTTTCAACATTTTATAAACATGAGGATGATGACAATGATATAAGAATTCAATAAAACAAGTTCAAGAATTAATTTATCCAGGAATTAACAACGTCCAAATTGTCAACATGATACTGCATTGTAGAGTAAAATTCAAGAATGCTTAGAAGAATATTTTCTTGAAAAGATACTGGATGAAACGCAACTATCAAGGATATTCCACAAATTTCATGGAGTATAGAAGTCAAAACTTAACCAACTGAGTATAATAAAGAATGGAATAACAAAAGAAATCACCATGCATGCGATAGACCGCACAGACAGGTTATTCCAACAGAATAATAAATAATGGAACCAGGTCCGGCGTAAACGCACAGACAGGATATTCCGACAGAATAATAAATAATGGAACCAGGTCCGGTGTAAAACATACAGACAGGATATTCCAACAGAATAATAATAAAACGGAACCAGGTCCGGTGTAAAACACACAGACAGGATGTTCCAACAGAATAATAAACGGAACCAGGTCCGGTGTAAAACACACAGACAGGATGTTCCAACAGAATAATAAACGGAACCAGGTCCGGTGTAAAACACACAGACAGGATGTTCCAACAGAATAATAGAAGAATGTCACCAAGTATAGGGTAGACCGCGTATACTGGTTATTCCAACAGAATAATAACAAATGGAATAACAGAAGTTCTCTTCATGAATATAAAAGAAATAATATTCCCTACCTTAAAAGAACTGGATATTGGAAAAGTGATGTAGCAGAATACTTTTATTCTCTCTCTCTTATTCTCTCTATACTTTCTCTCTCTTTAGCTTGAATGAATTCGTGAAAAATAATGAAGCCCTAGGCCTCTATTTATAGAAAAACTGAGGGTGACTCTTGGTCTTACCGAAGGGTCAAATGACTCTTGGTCTTAACGAAGGGTCAAATGACTCTTGGTAATATTGAAGGGACAACTACTATTGACGAAATTAATTACTATTGACCAAGGTAAATACTATTGACGAAGGTAATTACTATTGACCAAGGTAAATACTATTGACCAAGGTAAATACTATTGACGAAGGTAATTACTATTGACCAAGGTAAATACTATTGACGAAGGTAATTACTATTGACTAAGGTAAATACTATTGACGACGGTAATTACTATTGACGACGGTAATTACTATTGACGACGGTAATTACTATTGACGAAGAGACTCTTAGATGATGACATATGGCCCCCCATAAAATAACCAAACTTACCACAACGTCTCAATAATATAACATATTATACAGATGATACTAATAATTTAAGAGATATGATGCAGCAATTACTGTAGCAATAATTGAGTATAGCTGCGTGACTTCTCACGTAAGCATCAATAATCAATACCGTGTGCTACTATGCAACCACGCGTATTACTGTACTTTTACTACCGAGTAGTTCAACAGTTTTAACGGTTTTAACGGTAACACCTCAGCCGTTATTTTTATAGAAAGATAATTCTGTCGTTTTCTCAATCCGACAATAATTCCGTTGTGGGGTCCACCAATGATTGTGCCGTCGTACGAATATTCCTCGACAAAAAGAATATTCTCCGACCAAACGAATATTTTATAACAACTTGCTTACTTTGCAAAATTTATAAATATTACCCACAACTATAACATTATATCAAATTAACTCCATAATATTCAAAAATGATATTTATAGAAAATTCATCTTTATTTATAAAAGTTGGGGTCTTACAACCTCCCCTTCTTATGAAATTTCGCCCTCGAAATTAGGGTACGTACCTGGTATGTCGAAGAGATAAGGATACCTTGATTTCATTTCTGATTCTAACTCCCAAGTCATTTCCTCAACATCGTGGTTTCTCCACAAAACTTTAACTTGAGGTATAACCTTGGAGCGTAGAATATGTTCCTTCTTATCCAAGATTTGAACAGGAACTTCTTCATACGTCAAATCCTCCGCTATTTCGTTCGGTTCTAACTCAATAATGTGGTTCGGGTCTTCCACATATTTGCGTAACATGGATATGTGGAAAACGTTATGAACACGAGACATACTTGGCGGTAAAGCGAGTCTATAAGCCACAGTTCCTACTCGATCGAGGATTAAAAATGGACCGATGAATCGAGGATTTAGCTTTCCTCTCTTTCCAAATCTCGTAACTCCTTTCCATGGAGCAACACGTAAGAACACATGATCTCCTACATCAAATTCCACGTCCTTTCGATGAAGATCAGCATAACTCTTTTGTCGATCTTGTGAGGTTTTTATACGTTGTCGGATCGTTTGAATCTTTTCTGTAGTCATACGTACCAACTCCGGTCCCAACAACGTTGCTTCGCCCACCTCATCCCAACATACTGGAGAACGACATTTTCTTCCATACAATGCTTCGAATGGAGCCATGCCAATACTTGCTTGATAACTGTTGTTGTAGGAAAACTCCACCAATGGTAAGAACTTGTCCCAACTTCCTTTGAAGTCAAAAACACAGAGTCTTAATAGATCTTCAAGAGTTTGAATAGTCCTCTCTGATTGTCCGTCCGTCTGAGGATGATATGCTGAACTAAATCGTAACTCCTTGCCCATAGCCTTTTGTAAACTAACCCAAAATCGTGAAGTGAATCTTGGGTCTCGGTCAGAAACTATGGATACTGGCATACCATGCAGTCTTACAATCTCGTTTATGTACATACGAGCAAGACGTTCAAGTGTATAAGTTTCTCGTATCGGTAAGAAATGAGCAGACTTGGTCAATCTATCAACAATGACCCAAATCGCATCAATACCTTGAGAAACCCTAGGAAGACCGGTAACGAAATCCATGGTAATGTGCTCCCACTTCCATTCTGGAATTTCAAGTGGTTGCAATGGACCTTTTGGTACTTGATGCTCCGCTTTGACTCGTTGACAAGTTAGACACCTTGAGATAAACAACGCTATCTCTCTCTTCATATTGCTCCACCAAAATGTATGACGAAGATCATGATACATTTTGGTACTTCCAGGATGGATTGCAAACGGTGTGTTGTGCGCCTCCATCATGATTTCATACTTTAAATCAGGGTTGTTAGGAACACAAAGTCTGGAGTTGACTCGAAGTATTCCTTCTTCATCGATTCTTGCTTCCGATATAGCACCTTCTTGCACTTTCTTCTTCATACGCATCAGCTCCAGGTCTGTAGCTTGAGCAGCTTTAACTTTATCGATTAAAGTCGGTTCTACTCGTATATTCGCCATCATCACATGGGTCCCTGGAGTCTTCAACTCTATCTCCATCCTTTGCAAGTCACACAAAATGGGCCTTTGCGTTGTTAATATTGCACTTGTACCCGCATATGATCTTCTACTCAATGCGTCAGCTACCACGTTCGCTTTTCCAGGATGGTATTGAATGGTATGATCATAATCTTTCAACAGTTCAAGCCAACGTCGTTGTCGCATGTTGAGTTCCTTTTGAGTGAAGAAATATTTGAGGCTTTTATGATCCGTAAAGATCTCCACTTTCTCCCCATACAAGTAATGCCTCCAAATTTTAAGTGCAAAGACAACAGCTGCCAACTCTAGATCATGAGTAGGATAATTCCTCTCATATTCCTTGAGTTGTCTTGATGCATAGGCTATAACTTTTCCATGTTGCATGAGAACGCATCCCAACCCTTTGCTCGAAGCATCACTGTAGATGACAAATCCCTCCGAGCCAGATGGTATTGTTAGAACAGGTGCTGAAATGAGTCTCCTCTTGAGTTCTTGAAAACTCTGCTCACATTCTTCGCTCCAACCAAACTTTGTATCTTTCCGAGTCAGCTGAGTTAATGGAGTAGCGATTCGAGAAAATCCTTCCACGAATCTCCGATAATAACCAGCTAAACCAAGAAAGCTACGTACCTCGGTCACTGATTTAGGTTGCTCCCAGCTTTGAATAGCTTCAATCTTTGCCGGGTCAACCGATATTCCGCGACTTGATACTACGTGCCCAAGGAATGCTACCTCTTCCAGCCAGAACTCGCATTTCTTCAACTTGGCATAAAGCTTGTATTCACGAAGCTTTTGGAGTACCAGCCTCAAGTGTTGCTCATGATCTTCACGGCTTTTGGAATAAATAAGGATGTCATCAATAAAGACGACCACAAAATGATCCAAATATTCCTTGAATACCCGGTTCATCATATCCATGAAGGCAGCAGGAGCATTAGTCAATCCAAAGGACATGACTAGGAATTCATAATGCCCGTACCGAGTTCTAAAAGCCGTCTTTGGAATATCCTCAGTTCTAACCTTCAGCTGATGATATCCAGAACGAAGATCGATCTTTGAAAAGAATTGTGCTCCTTGCAACTGGTCAAACAGGTCATCAATTCGTGGCAATGGGTACCTATTTTTGATGGTGACATGATTCAACTCCCGATAATCAATACAAAGTCGCATACTTCCATCTTTCTTCTTCACGAATAGAACAGGAGCTCCCCAAGGAGAAGTACTAGGACGAATAAAGCCAATGTCTAACAATTCCTGCAGTTGGATCTTTAACTCCTGAAGTTCAATAGGAGCCATTCGATATGGGGCTTTGGAAATGGGTTTTGTACCGGGTTCAAGATCGATACAAAATTCAATTTCACGCTCTGGGGGTAGGCCAGGAAGTTCTTCAGGGAATACGTCAGGGAATTTATTAACAATAGAAATATCATTCAAAACTGACGTATTTTTGTTTAGATCTGTGACATGAGCTAAGAAAGCTTGACATCCGTTTTTCAATAAACGAATAGCTTTATGACTTGAGATGACAGCGATTGATTTTAATGGTTTGGTTGCTTGAATTCGCATAATAGGTCGATAAGGAATATGAAAGCTAACAACCTTACGAAAACAATCAATTTTTGCATAATGAGTAGTTAACCAATCAATCCCTAGAATCACGTCAAATGCAAGTATTTTTAATGAAATCAGATCGATAGGTAATGTGTGGGTACCAACTTGAATCAAACAAGACTTATAAACAGTGGAGGTAATGAAGGTTTCTCTCAACGGAGTTTGTAAGACCCCGAATTTTATGAAATAAAAGTATTCAATTTTTCTATTCAGTAAATGGTTAAATTGATAAAATTTTAAAGTTATGGGTGAAATATGAATTTTTTTTTTCAAAATAAGCAAGTGGTTATAAAATAATCATTGTTGTCGGGGAATATTCGTTTGGTCGTGGAATATTCTTTCTGTCGGGGAATATTCGTACGACGGCGCAGCTATTTGTGGGCCCCATAACAGAATAACTGTCGGATGAAGAAAACGACAAATTTGAGTTTTTACAAATAACGGCGTAGTTGTTACCGTTAACACTGTTGGAATACCCGGTGGTTAAAATACAGTAATACGCGTTTTTGCACAGTAGCACACGGTATTGCATAGTATTTTTGAAATTATTGATTCTTACGTAAGAAGGCACTACTCAATAATTGTTACAGTAATTACTGTTCAATATTTTATTTTATTGATTCAATAATTGCTACGTTGAAATTTTAAATTATTGTTGTTCAATAATTGTTGATGCACAGTATTTTCCTTTATCAGATCAATAATTCATATTATTTGAATAATATTATTAGATAACATTATTGGCAATGTCTAGAAAGTTCTGTCTAAGGAGAGGTTTGGTCATCTAATTGTGCGCCAGTAAGGAGAAATTCTTATTGGAAAGCCCCCTCTTTCCTGGGAACGGCCTGGTTGTCATAAATGTGATTCTGTAATATTATTTGTGAATAATTAATTATTGATTCATATGATAAGGAAATATTTATTTTATGTGGATATAAATGAGGGATATATTTTTGTGGTTAAAAAATGAAGGAGTTAATGTTGAGATTTTTATCCGTATTTTTGTCGGAATGGAGGTATTAAAAATCAGGGTTTTTGAGATATTTTGCGAGGGTTATAATTTTTAATCCGACCGTTGGATCGTGGTAATTTTTGGATATGTTATACATATATAAGTTGAGTATATGTCCACAAATTTTGAACCGTTAAAAATAAACGTATGATTTGTTATGAATTTTACGAGATGACTGGTTCAGAAATTGTTGAATTTTCGGAGTTTATCATTTTGGTGGAAAATTCTAGAATTGGTGGGCCCCACTTGTGGTTGGTGAAGAAATGTGCTGAATTATATTTCAAATGTGGTGGGTGGGAATAGTAGCAGGTAAAGCCATCAGGTTGCAGGTCAAACCTACCAAAATTTTCCTATAAATAGAGGGCTAAGTTAGAATTGAAAATCACACCAGAAACATAAGCTTTCTCTCTTTCTCTCTCTATATTATGAAGCATATTTTGTGAGTATTTAGATACTTTGAGAGTTGCTATTCAGTGCAAGTTTCCTTCGGCTTTGCATTCCAGTCAGAAGTACTGCTCTTTTGAGGTAAGGGATTGTAAGGGATTGTAAGGGATATTAAGGGATTTTAAGGGTTGTTATGATTTTCAGTTTCGTAATTTTTCTGATCTTCAAAAATTTTGGAAAAATTTGAAATGATATTTTGATGAGTTTTCTTGATTGTGTCCAAAAATGGTGATTTTTGGATGTATAGATTGAGAGTTATGAATTTTATGAGAAAAGACTATTTTAAAAGTAACAGCTTATAATTCCTTGTGGTTAACTCCAAAATTGATGAAATTTTTATTGGGAGTACATGTATATGATAGAAGTATACTCTGTAAATTTCAGAATTTTTAGACAAAAGTACAATTTTTGATAAATGTCTAAATATTCGGCTATTTTGGCCATATGAAAAATAGTAAATGACTTTTAAAAATTCTGAGAAAAATATATGTTCACTATGGGACTATATTATGCTAAATCCCAGAAAAGAAATATTTATGGAACTGATTTGGTATTTTTCATGAAAATGGTCTAGTTATGAGTAAATGAATTAAATATGTTTTGTGAAGAAAGAAAATTGGAAAATAGGATTTTATGGCTTGAGAATCCTATATGAGGTATATGCAGATTTTTGATGAGGGTTTTGGTTATTGATGATGAAATTGTAAGAGTTGGCATTTTATGATGATTAAATGCATTAATTAGTAAAGTGTAAACAATTAAAATAAATTGTTTATAAATTTAAGTAATGTTATTCTTTCAATATCATTATACCGAAATATTGGTATGAATTTTATTGTAGAATTTTTATCTTTTGTGTCGGGGTTACTATTCATGAGTTACGAATATTACTCTTGAGATTAAAACTATATGTTGATCATATTATTTTTATCATCATATATAACATTTTTATAACCCTGATGTTGAAATTCTCTTTCACTGGAGTGTAAAGATGGATAGATTATTGGTATGATCATGACTAGGGTTCTCTTTGGCCTGTAGTGCAAAGTTGAATTGTGACTGGTATGATCATGACCATTGAATTTATAAGTGAATATCTTTAGCTTAAGTGCAAAGGTGAATTGATCAACATGGTTATAATTATTATTTATATAAATTCTGAAATGATTATATATTTCTTTGAGATATTAATATCTTTGGCCTGTAGTGCAAAGATGAAATATTGATGAATATCTTTGGCATGTAGTGCAAAGATGAATTGTTGATGAATATCTTTGGCCCGTAGTGCAAAGATGACATGTTGTTGAATATCTTTGGCCAGTAGTGCAAAGATGAACAGATGTTGAGATAAACATGACCAACTGGTGATACAAATGAATATCTTTGGACGTAGTGCAAAGATGAAGTTATTAGTATGATTATGAACAGGAAATGTGATTTGGTGTAACCATGATCTTTGATGTTTCAGGTAAAGATAGGTGATGAAAATTATCTTCGTCCTAGATGAGAAGAGGAATTTAGAACTACAGTTATGATTATGAGTTATTCATATGATTGTGGACCAGAATTGTTGATTGATGTTACAGGGATAAAATATTGTTGATGGATTTTTAACATGGAGAAGATAATAGACTTTATAGTCTATTTGACTCTTCTAATGGATTGCTCGTTCCGCTGCAACTATGGTTGAAATTTTTATCATTTACCATATGTTCTAAATCTCTGATTTATTATTGATGAAGGCTATTGATAATTTAATTATCTTTAGTCATGATATTCTTTACTGAGCTAGTTGTGCTTACCCTTTTGCTTCACAATTCCTTTTCAGGTAATAAGAGTGTAGCTAGGTCGAGCGGGGGTAACAAGAGAATAGAACGGTGGTCATCATTTAGTAGTTATATTTGGTGAAGAAAATAGGGTGAGGCGAACCCAACGTTGGAAGGGTGTTTTGTCACTATCATACAAGATGTCTAATGACATACAACCTCGTGTCATCATAGGACAGGGTTGTGCTCATCCACTTGCTGAGTATATCTATGGGCACTACCTATATAATCTTGGTGTTTGTTTGAAGTATAATTCTCAATTTGAGACAGTGGAGATAACGATAAGTCAAGAGAAGACTCACCATTGGAAAGAATATGATAGTAATCTTCTCATTTTTCTTTGGGGTCTATTGGGTCAACCAAGAATAATTCTGTGGCCATATGATATCTATCATAACCTAGACGCATGGCCTCCCATGTACGAAGGTTTCCTTGAGCACTTCCCAAATATTCTAATTTCTAAAACAGTTTTTGACTATACCTTTATGTAAGGTGTTATTGTGAGGTGATGTTCACGGTTGGAACATGAGTCACATTTGGTATATATTTGTATCCAAACTCACAGCATATGTGTTGTTGTATTTTGCACGACAATTGTTGTAATAAAGTTGTAGTTGTTTTCTGTACCATGTATTTGACGACTCAGAATGGGTTGGGTGGAATGAACCTGTTTTTGGGACGTTACAGAGTTTCCACAGATAAGTCAAAGTCTAATTTCTCCGGAATCAAATTTAATCGATGAGCGCAAGTAGGAGAAATAAAAGAATGGGTTGAACCGGTATCAAATAAAGTATAAACTTCTTTAGAGTTTATGATAAGCTTACCCGTGATGACCTCATTTGGGTTCCTTGCTCTCTGGGAGTTCACAACAAACGCTCTCCCTTGCACAACCGGTTTTGACTTTTCTGGGACGGCTTTTGGTGCCTCCATCCTAGCTGAATTTGTCTTCGGTAAACGACAAAATCGGGCTAAATGACCTTCTCTTCCACAATTATAACATGCTTTGGACGGCATCGCGCAGTTTGGACTGATGTGCCCCTCCCCTCCGCATTTGAAACATATGATAGGTGGTCGTTCTCCTTCCTTAACGACAGGTGCTGGTGCTGACGTCTTTCCATCATTGTTGAATCTCCTCTTCTTGAAATGTCCATTCTTATTGTTTTGGCCCTGATTACCACCGAAGTGGTTACCATTTCTGGCCTGTTGATTCCCTCCACGCTTGTTGTCACCGCTTCGATGACTGCTCTCACTGGTATTATCATTTTGCCGGCTGCTCTCTTTTGGTTGCGTTGTCTCGTTATCGCGCTCCACCAACTGAGCCCTATTTACAACATCTGAATACAAACACAGTTTATAAGAAACAAGATGTTGACGTATCTCCGGCTTCAAACCTCTTAAAAACATCCGCGTCATTCTTTCTTCATTATCCACCAGGTGGCACGCAAACCGGGATAACTCCGCAAATTTTGCCTCGTACTGCGACACGGTCATATTATTCTGCTCCAATTTGATGAACTCCACCTCCTTCATGTGACGAATACTTTCGGGAAAGTATTTGTCGTTAAACAGCTCTTGGAACTTCTTCCAGGACATCTTCAGTGCGGCAGGTTGAGTACGCTTTATCGATTTCCACCAGTAATCTGCCTCTCCTCGCAACATAAAGGCGGCAAAGGGAACCTTTTGCTCCTCGGAGCAACCCAAGACATCAAATATCTTGGTGATCTGCTTTATCCATGTTTCAGCTACAAGTGGTTTGGGTTCTCCCTTAAACTCCGGTGGTCCCAGCTCCTTAAACTGTTTAGCGGTGACCGCCAGAGAGTTTCCAGTATTTCCACCTACATTGTGGACAGGAGCCGCTTTCATCTGTTGTTGCATGAATTGCATAAAGCCTCTGAACATTTGATCATTCATCATTTGGTCAGTGTTGTTGTTTGCATGAGGATTGACACCTTCCTGATGCACATTATCCTGATTATTGATATGTGGTGAATCAACAGTCGTCTGTGCTCCATTGCTATTCTCAACGTTCTCATATGCCATTTTCAGATACTGCCACAAAATAAAAATTAATTGATATGTCATATATTATCCTTATATTATGACCGACCAATTAAATACCATGCAAATAAACTTAGGTATGTCATACTAGCGAAGGAATTCCCCGTCTCTCCCCTCCTAGTTCTATTCTCACATCTTAGCCAGGGATCATATCCCTAAGCTCTGATACCAACTGTGACGCCCCCAAAATTAGGTATACATCACCCATCTTGGGTCGTCAGATACATAGTACAGAATACAAATACAACTGATTAATACATCTGTCGTGTACAATACGACAAAACATAAACGGTGAGTTTGAATACAAATATTATCTTCTAGAGAGTATTCATACTCAAAAGGAGTCCTCATTACATTTATTAACACACCATTACATAGAATAGTGAGGACTACTAACTAATACTATCATTCAGACCATCACTCCGTACCCCGACTTGTCCCAGCTACGTTCTCATTTCCTGAAGAGAACAGTGAAAGAAAGGGTGAGCTCAACTAGCCCAGTAAGAAATATTATGACTAAGATAATGCAGAATAAATTATCATTAGCCTTCAACAATGTTAAACTGATAAAATATAATAGACATCAAGTTTAACTGTAGCGGAACAAGCAATCCATTAAAAGAGTCAAGTAGAAAATAAACTCTACTATCTTTTATGATTTAAAAAGTTTTTCAACACTGTGATCGCTGGGACTCAGCTTAATAAAATAATCCACATCATCGAATCACCCCTGCACTACGGCCAAGGATATTCGTGTATTCATTAATGGTCATGATCATGCCAACAACTGTCCATCAATGCACTACGGGCCAATGAGGACTTTTACCACATCATTTGTAACATTACGGTCATGATTATACCGAATAATCCCTGGTCATAATCATACCAAGTCCATCTATGCACTACAGGCCACAGATGACTTTCAACATTTTATAAACATGAGGATGATGACAATGATATAAGAATTCAATAAAACAAGTTCAAGAATTAATTTATCCAGGAATTAACAACGTCCAAATTGTCAACATGATACTGCATTGTAGAGTAAAATTCAAGAATGCTTAGAAGAATATTTTCTTGAAAAGATACTGGATGAAACGCAACTATCAAGGATATTCCACAAATTTCATGGAGTATAGAAGTCAAAACTTAACCAACTGAGTATAATAAAGAATGGAATAACAAAAGAAATCACCATGCATGCGATAGACCGCACAGACAGGTTATTCCAACAGAATAATAAATAATGGAACCAGGTCCGGCGTAAACGCACATACAGGATATTCCGACAGAATAATAAATAATGGAACCAGGTCCGGTGTAAAACATACAGACAGGATATTCCAACAGAATAATAATAAAACGGAACCAGGTCCAGTGTAAAACACACAGACAGGATGTTCCAACAGAATAATAAACGGAACCAGGTCCGGTGTAAAACACACAGACAGGATGTTCCAACAGAATAATAAACGGAACCAGGTCCGGTGTAAAACACACAGACAGGATGTTCCAACAGAATAATAGAAGAATGTCACCAAGTATAGGGTAGACCGCGTATACTGGTTATTCCAACAGAATAATAACAAATGGAATAACAGAAGTTCTCTTCATGAATATAAAAGAAATAATATTCCCTACCTTAAAAGAACTGGATATTGGAAAAGTGATGTAGCAGAATACTTTTATTCTCTCTCTCTTATTCTCTCTATACTTTCTCTCTCTTTAGCTTGAATGAATTCGTGAAAAATAATGAAGCCCTAGGCCTCTATTTATAGAAAAACTGAGGGTGGCTCTTGGTCTTACCGAAGGGTCAAATGACTCTTGGTCTTAACGAAGGGTCAAATGACTCTTGGTAATATTGAAGGGACAACTACTATTGACGAAAGTAATTACTATTGACCAAGGTAAATACTATTGACGAAGGTAATTACTACTGACCAAGGTAAATACTATTGACCAAGGTAAATACTATTGACGAAGGTAATTACTATTGACCAAGGTAAATACTATTGACGAAGGTAATTACTATTGACTAAGGTAAATACTATTGACGACGGTAATTACTATTGACGACGGTAATTACTATTGACGACGGTAATTACTATTGACGACGGTAATTACTATTGACGAAGAGACTCTTAGATGATGACATATGGCCCCCCATAAAATAACCAAACTTACCACAACGTCTCAATAATATAACATATTATACAGATGATACTAATAATTTAAGAGATATGATGCAGCAATTACTGTAGCAATAATTGAGTATAGCTGCGTGACTTCTCACGTAAGCATCAATAATCAATACCGTGTGCTACTATGCAACCACGCGTATTACTGTACTTTTACTACCGAGTAGTTCAACAGTTTTAACGGTTTTAACGGTAACACCTCAGCCGTTATTTTTATAGAAAGATAATTCTGTCGTTTTCTCAATCCGACAATAATTCCGTTGTGGGGTCCACCAATGATTGTGCCGTCGTACGAATATTCCTCGACAAAAAGAATATTCTCCGACCAAACGAATATTTTATAACAACTTGCTTACTTTGCAAAATTTATAAATATTACCCACAACTATAACATTATATCAAATTAACTTCATAATATTTAAAAATGATATTTATAGAAAATTCATCTTTATTTATAACAGTTGGGGTCTTACAAAGGGATATAATTATTAATTTAAAATGTTCATTTTTAATTCTAAAAGCCATATACGTATTAACGTATATATACACTTGCAAAAATAAATTCATATAAAACCCTAATTTCTAAACCCTCACCCCTTCCGCTTCCGCTTCCGCTTACCTCCCTCCCTCCCCAGAAAGAAACATCTTTCGGCTCCGTTTTTCTTTCTCTGTTTTTTAATTCCATTTCATACTCTATCTGACTCACTCAACAGTTGGTTCTCAGCAGATAGAAGTCTCAAAATAAGCTGCATTTTTCTTAAAAATCCTTTCTTTTTCGATCCCAATTAGATTTTCTTCCAAATGGATTTGCGAGAATCAACGGCACACCAATCACAACCACCACCTCAACACCACCAACATCCACCGCCTCAGCACCACCAACAGCCACAGCCCCAGCACCACCAACAGCCACCGCCCCAGGTAGTGATGATGGCCCCGCCACTGAACTCATACACCCCCCAAATACCCAATCACAACACTACCAATAACATTGATGCCTCAACAACTACCCTGATGCAACAAAATCCTGGATTCCCTTTCAATTCCGTGGCTCAAAAGCCATTAGATTCTATGAATTCTCAGTATACAGACGGATCCTCGCCCTCATCTGGGTTTAGGGCTGGTGGGTTTAGCATTGAACCCGCTAGAAAGAAGAGAGGTCGGCCACGAAAGTACTCGCCTGATGGTAACATTGCTCTGGGTTTGTCCCCTTCCCCTGTTACCCCAATCTCCACGGTGGGTCATGGAGATTCAGGTGGTGGCACTGCCACTCAGGCTTCGGAGTCTTCTTCCAAGAAGGGTAGAGGGAGGCCTCCGGGGTCTGGAAAGAAACAGTTGGATGCACTAGGTGATTATGCAATGTTTGAGCTCTTTATTTCTTTTAGGAACATTTTAGGATGTTTTAGTTTGCAGGAATTATAAGTGAAATTTGAGTTCTTTTTGCGAACAGGATCTTTTGGGGTTGGTTTTACGCCTCATGTTATTACAGTTAAAGCTGGCGAGGTAACTCCCTACTTCCTATTTAATGATGTGGAGTTGCATAGTTGGTATTTGTTAATTTGTGATTTGGCTAATCATGGCGAGTTTTTATCATGAATTAAAGCATTATTATAGATGCAATACATTTCTCTGTATTACATTGTAATTTTTCCAAATTAGCTGGGGTATCTAAGTGAGCACTTAATGCATGCTCCTTTTGAACTGATATCCAAAATACAAACAGCAGCTGAGTATCTTTAAATGAAGTTAGTGGAAGTTGAGTACACATCACGGTTAAAGCTGCTCTGGCAAAAGGCCCGTCTTTTCATACAGTGACGTGGAGTTGCATAGATTGGCATTTATTGAATTATAATATGGAGAATTGTGGTGTTATTTTTATGATTTACAGACATTATAGACTTGTAGTTTTAAGGGAAGATCTGTTTAACTTAAGGATGTGTTATGATCATGTTTATCTGCTTTTCAATATAATTTTGCTAAACTTAACATGTTTATGCAATTGAGTACATAATCAATGACTGATACTCTAATTAGTTAACTGTACATGTTGAACTAAATAAATGGGAACATATGCACTCACGCGAGTGTCATTATACGAACTTAGTGGGCTATGCATAATAATTGATTTTGTACTGTGCCTTTTTTTTGGGGGGGTGGGGACCTTTTTGGCAATGGAGCTACGCAAATAGTACAATTATGGCCTAGTCTATAGTGGCATAAGATGATGCATTCATGTTAATTAGAATTTAGAGTTTGTTGAGCACCGAGGTATTTAGTGGGACTGTGAGAGTCTCTTCATCTAGTGTATGAATGTATAATCCTACTAAAAATCTTTGGGATGGGATAATGCTGTATTTTCTGTACATTATATAGTGTGTATAGAATGTTTAGTTTTAGATGAATTAAGGGTATGAATATCCCTGTCTGATGAACAATATGCTAAGCTCATTGTGAGTCGTCAGCAATGAAGACAATTGGTGTCAAGCTTATTCCAAGCTCAATTGCTTAATGACCTAAGACTGAAAAGCTTGGTCTGAATTGATTAAGCTCCTTAACAACTTATATGGATGTTCTGCATCATTAGTAATGCAGCCTCTTTTAATAATCAATGATACTCTACTTTTCAGATAAATTAACTTTTTTTTTTTGCAATAAGTATTTTCCAAATAAGCTACTGATATTTATTTGATTAGATCATTTTCGCACTGCTGTGATGTTGTTCTCATCTAATTTTTTTCAAATGCTGATCGCTTTCCCTTAGGAAGATGTGTTCTGGAAAGTATTGACTTCAAGTATTTGGAAATTCAGAAAGGGGATTTATTGTGGCTGAACGCATTAATAGCCCACATCTATTGGTGGAAGTCTTGTTCCATATTTATGCTACTGCTGAGGTCCTATTAAGATGTTAGCATTAAGATTTTACACATTGTAAGATACAAAGGAGAATGGTATTTAGAAAATCTAATGTCAGCCTTCATAGGGGAATAAGTTAAAATTTACATGTTTATGACTGAGTTTATGGGAGAGCCTTTGTGAACCTCATACCTTTTATGTTCATGGGTAAACTGGTAATGTTAGTAGATAGGACTGAATTTCAAAAGGAGAGTTGAAATTAATTTCGGTCATCCAATAAAGGGGAGAGAATAGCTAGAATGAGACAGAGTGAGTATAATATATTTGGATATTTCCAATTAAGTGATGACACAGGCATATGCATTAACATATATTCTTCCTTGCAAGTGTTTATGTTTATTTCTATGTCCATGTTTGTGCACTAGTCATTTTCCAGAAAAGTGCTCATAAATGTATAACACACACACACACACACACACATATATATATGTATTGGTTGTGGTAAGTGAATCATGAGTCTTACGACATATAGCATCAAATAATAGGATATGTTTGAATATGGAGCTGAAAAGGATAAAAAGTTAACTCATATATTGTAGACAAGTAGAGTGTTTTTCCCTTGAAGAAACATTGGTTGAGTGTATGTCAAGAAAATATGCAAAAAAGGGTTTCTACTGATGCTTTACCAGAGTGACACATGTTAAGAAGTTGCATTTATATGAAGTGGTCTAATTCTATGGAGAGATTAGAATGGATTGAGAGCCCAGAAAAAGTTCTGAGAAGTAGTAGTCAGATGACAGAATATAGAATTACACAAATCTTGTCAATTGATGCCAGGGACGAACCAATGCTTAATGAACGAAATTAAGCTTACTGGTTAATCTACCACCAATGCCATGATATTTTAATTGTTTGCTTACCATGTTCTCAGCTAGGAGCCCTTGCAATTCTATCCTTTTTTCCTTGAACTTTCTTTTTAAATTTTGAAGAGAGTGAAATGAAGTCTCTCCTCAAAAGAGGGAAAAGTGAATTTACCTCGATTCAGTAAGCTTTCCCTCAGCTTTATATGCAAAGGGAGTGGTACAAGTAATGATACTGGCTCTCAGAATTTTTTTTTGGAATTCGTAGAATGTTGACAACTGAATTATATGTAGTAGTTTTATTTTTAGTATAGAAAGGGATTGAATGTGATACTTCAGTAGATTGTTATTTCAGTCTTATTTAATAAATCTTATTGTTAAGTGATGATCTCAGTTATTTAAAATTGGTTCGGAATATTCATGACTAGAAATGAATGAAAAACAATATGTTTTGATCTACTCCGTATGTCCATCTTTTGTCTGATCCTAGACTTTATTCACTTAATCTAAAATTGTTAGAAGTGTTTTATCATTGGAACTTGCTGACATAGCCCCCTTTTAAAGAACAAACATTCACACTGATATGCTAAAAAAAATGAGAAGGTAGAGCTCATAAGAAGGATTTATTCTGAAATTGCTCTGTAATCTAACGTCCTCCAGTATAATTGTGCTTAGTATGTGGTTGAAATATAATATATCAAAACTGTAAGGGTTGGTCAACTAATTTCACTATTATTTGGCTTATTCGCTATTCCGGCCAACACCTGCCGACTTATTTTTAAATGGTTGGAAGTGCTTATCTTTTAGAACTTACCTAAGTAGGCCACTCAGAGGAGCCCCGCTTTTATATATCTGGACGGTAAGAGTTATTAGTATTGATGAAGAGATGGGCTCGTTCAAATTATTTGTTCATGACGTTGAATTGCTACTATGACTTTAAGGAATTAGTTAAGCTATGAAATTTGATTTCTAGAGTAGGATTATCATTTAGTAATAGGGTTCTCATATGACGGAAGTTTATGATGAATTATGTACTTTTCTTTTTCTTTTTTTAATTGTTTAATCATTTGTAAGTAGCATTTAATGGTCAAATGTTCTTCCTAATTATGCATACTTTAGTTTAACTTTTTTGTCCATCTATATCTGTTTCCTCTTTTGGGAAATGGGGGTCTGTGTCCAATATATAATATGCATCCGTGGTTTGCAGGATATAGCATCGAAGATTATGGCTTTTTCACAGCAAGGACCACGTACTGTTTGTATTCTATCAGCAAATGGTGCCGTCTGCAATGTCGCTCTTCGCCAATCAGCAATGTCTGGTGGCATTGTGTCATACGAGGTTCGTTCTCTATTGGTTTATGATTGTCTTCATCTTTAATTTCTGTGCAGGCTTCATTTATATATTTCAAATTTTGTGTTCAATCAATTCTTTCTTTTTGGCTGTACTAGATCTATAGTTACATAGGAGTTCTCAGAACGTGGTTTCTAGCGGAATGTGCTAATTATGTAGGAATCTTAATTTTTAGGGCTTTCATGAATGTTCTTTTAAATGTCTTTTTGGCTTCAGATTGTGTATAATCTGTCCTAGCTTCCTAATTATATAGAAAAAATGTTTTCAAGAAAACTGATAGTCTATTGTTTACTTTGGTAGCTCAGTTAGTTCCAACTCCAATATAGTTTTTTTTGTATGGATGTTGGGTAGAGCACCCTCAGCTATTTCCAGTTGACATTTTCGGAGATACTGGTGATAGGATGAGCTCATGCTCAACTCAGCTTGGGGATTGGAAATTATAGTATGGTTATACATCCAAAAGTTATTCACTTCTCTATTGGTTATTTCTGGTAAATTTAAGACTTTATCAAAGCTCACTAGGCTTCTGTCCTTCTTATCTTCAGGGACGATTTGAGATTATCTCTTTATCAGGTTCCTTCTTGCTGTCGGAGAGTAATGGTAACCGCAGTCGAATAGGTGGTCTCAGTGTGTCCTTGGCAGGTGCAGATGGTCGAGTTTTGGGTGGTGGAGTTGCAGGAATGTTAGTGGCAGCAACACCTGTACAGGTCTTGTTCTCCCCAATTTCTGTGTGCACGAGTACTTTTGTGTTCATGTCGTGCTTTAATCTCAACTTTGAACTATGTCTTATATTACCAGGTTATCGTCGGTAGCTTCATTGCTGATGGCAAAAAACCTAAATCTGGACTATCTCCAGCACCACCTCCCAACATGTTGAGTTTTGGTGCCTCAGTGCCAGAAATTAGTCATCCTTCTGATGGGGGCTCAAGTGAGTCATCAGATGAAAGTGGTAGTAGCCCACTGAATCGGGGCCCAGGGCCCTACAGTAATGCTAGCCAACCCATTTCACCAATGTATGCAAATATGGGCTGGCCAAACTCCACAATGAGCATGCTTCCCAACTGAGAGTACATTTTATTTGGGTGTTGACTTGTTGATACTCTGCAGGAAGTTTAAAGGTGGATCTGCAAATGCTAACAAGCAATATATAGGAGCTTTTCATTTTTTTCTTGTCTAGACTTAAGGTTGCTTAGATTTCTTGTCTTTGTATTTCTATATCTTTCGCCTCATGTTAAACACGGTTAATTCGCTGCAAGATTTCTATAAACTTTTTTTAGGAATTATTAGCGTACCGATAGAATTCAATGTGGTGGAGTGTGATTTTACTACGACGTATCTTCTTTTAATAGAACTAAGGCAGTATTAAAAAAAATAAATTAAATATGGAAAGACGAAAAAGCTTCTCTATTAGAGATGGGGTTCGTTCACTATTCATTAATTAATTTTTTATGTAAAAATATTAATTTCCTAAATAGTATAAACCAAGTGACATTGTTAATTAGGTCAACTGTAAAAATATTGTAACAGAGACTAGAACTTGGTATTGGTCGGAGTACAATATTAATAAGTGTCACCGACCGGAGAAAGTGAGAAACGCTGTACTTCATTCAGAGCTTTTACGTAAAGTGCGCTTTTCTCACAAGGCCCACAGTGTCGACAACTTACCCTTTCATAAAATATTTAGTAGTACTTTGCTATAAAAAAAAATTGATTAATTATATTTATGTAGCTACCTCAACATTTTATTTATGAATTATGAGAGATAGATATGTCATATATCATGTTTAAATAAATTTTCATCATCTTTGTAATAAATATGCCCTCAAATATTTTAGGAAGACAGAGAAGTGATAACAAATCTACAACTATATTATTCTCAAAATATAACAACGTAGTATTTTATATTTACATATTAACGTGCTCTTATATTTAGGACACAAACAAAAGTAAATTATTTTACTATTAATTATTTTACATTTTTGCGTCTTTAGATGTGTATTTTGAATTCTTTTACTAGTACATGAAAAATAATAAATATGTGGACAAATATTTGACGGATCGACATGAATTAAATTATAATTGAACTGAAAATTTGATAAATTATTAAATTTTTTATAAAAGAAAAAAGATCCATCCATACCCGTAGTCGGCAAGTGACAAATGTCCATTTATTGTCACAGTCCGATTCCTACCACCAGGAGCGTTTTTTCTTCTCTCTCTTGCCTTGCCTGGAAAATCATATACTCCATTAAATACTTACTACACCCCACAAACACACAACGCACACGCGTTTATCTCGTATTTATTAATTAGCCGTTGGCAGGCCAATATAGTGATAATCCAACAAAAGCTCCGCTCCCTTAATATATATATCTAGACGTACGTTAACTGTTGGAAAGAATATATATAATTGAAGTAGATTTTGAATGGAGTGTTTGGGGTGGTCACGGCTGGGCTACCGGCCTTTATCCGACGAGGAGGAGCATGATCTTGGGGATTCGGATGATCCGGTGACAGTAGTGGTGGGAAAAGAAAAGAGGGAGTTCTTGGTGGATGCCTTTGTTTTAGAAGAAAATCCATTTCGGGTTTTGATTGATTTGGTGAGAAAAAAAGATGATAACAAGGGAAGAAGAAGAAGAAGTTTGGTTGATGCAGGAAAAAGAGTTATTTTTGTGGATGTGGATTCAATTTTGTTTGAGCATATGTTGTGGTTGATGCACAATGACTGTTCTTCTTTGTTTCGGCTCAATCTCAATGAGATTATTGACTTCTATGCTCAGGATAATTAAATACTTAGTTACTCCAACTCTTGAATTGCAGCTTTTACCATTTAATTATTACACGTTCCTTAATTGTTTAAGGAAAACACGCACAAGCTATTTACTTTTACCTGTACGTTGTTTATTAAATTTCTAGATTACTTAGCTTTACTATATATTACTATTTACGATAATTTTCTTTAATTATTGCTTATGCTTCCTAATGTATGTGAATGCGCCTGGTTTTTTAATTGTTTTTAAAATGTTAAGGTTTGCATTTGACACGTAACTAATTATTTTTTTCATAATTTGAAATTTAATATTTAAAAATAAATCATTCCAAAAAATTATGGACAAGTGTGTACAATACACATCTTAATATTTACAAACAAACAATAAATAATAATAATAATAATAATAATTTTGGATGAAAACAAGAAAATGGCATCGATTGGATGAGTTACATAACCTACCTACCACCATAATTCCAACTGGAACCGTCTCTTTCCCATTTAACCCAAGAAAAATTGTGACAACATGCTAACACAAGCTACTTCTTTCAATTAGTTAAAGCTAAATACGGTAAACTCCAAAATTACCAAGTAATGTTTACAAGTAAAACTAATTAATGTTTATTCTCTCTATAAATAAAGAGATTGAATTGATATTTTTACAAGTAAAAATATTATTTATATAAGGTTCTTCTCACATGAATAGTATGTGAGTTCACTCTCATGTGACAGAAGATATTGTGATAATAACATTTTCACTTATGAAAATATAAATTTCCTAAATTAAATTCAGCCAATTCTTGAAATAAACAACTCACACATACTCCCTTTAATTTTATTAATTGTGTTAATAGATGCAATTATCGTAATTCGTCAATAAAAAATTATTCGTAATTAGACAAAAAGAACTTAGGATATTCTTTTATAATATCCATAAAGAGAATATTAAGGTCAGGTTGATAGTAAATAAACGTGTTGGGTATACAGTTGAAAGTTGGACTCAAATGCAGTGTTTGAGATCGTGTAATGGTATAAATAATTTTTTTTATTTGGAAGATATGAAATACATATTGATTTCTGAATATTAATTATTGGAAACACGTCACGTATGTTCATTGTAGGTTGGATCTATGGGTTGCAAAATATTTTAGATATTATGATGAGTTCTTTCTTCAACTATATATTGATATTCAGAAAGCAAGTGAAAGAAGGATGTAATGCCACACAAAAGGTTTCAAATACGATACATCGAAGATGTCTAGCCAAAAGAAAGATTGTTCGTTCAAGAAAATTATTGAAGTACCAAAAGTTGATCAAGAGTCAAAGGTTAATGTTACAAATTGTGAGTTTAAGATACTTATTGATACCTCAGAAACTATCGTATCGATGTTCAAAGGAAGAATTCAAATTAGGATTTTCATGATATATTTTATTATTTATGGACTTTTAGTTTATTTGATGTATTTTTATTTATTATTTAGGAAAATTCAGTATGTTAATTTATATTTAATCCGTTTATGTTTTGGGCTTTAGTTTTTATAATTTTGGTTAGTTTAGGATTTAATTATATTTCTTTTCCAATTAATCGTAGGAAAGTAATGTAACATTATAAATATGTTAGCTTAGGGTTTTATGGGATACATTTCTTTGACAATTATTTCAATAATATTTAGTTTTCTCTTGGAGAATTCTTATCATTCCCTTGTGCACAAGGAATTATCACCTTTCTATTAGTAGGTTAAACTAACCATTATAATTCGTTCAGTCTAGTATTACACTAAAAAAAATAGGATTTTGTTTTTTGGTTAAAGATTTTGTTTTTTTTGGCAAACGAGAGTTTAGAGCATTCACAACAATTTTCCCAATAAACTCTTTAATTATCCTCATTTTTGAATAATAATCATTATCCAACAGTTTTCTTATCCGTATTTAACTCTCTATTTTAATATTTTACTCTCAGGGCGAGAGAGTCTAGACCGCTCTTCACACTCTCATTTAAGTGGACACGTTAGCTTTAGAAAGGGTAAAGGAATTCAGCGTCATTTGCAACATCGTGAATCTCGTCTTCTCCAGATGTTTTTTAACCGATGATTTTCTTCTCCAAAATTATTTTAACGGTATTAATCTTCTCTGATTGTCCTCTTCACCGACTGTCTTCTTCTCCAAAGTCTAATTTACGACATCTCGAATCATTTAATTCGAAGATATTTTGCAGAAAAATAAAATTTAGGTTTCCAATTTCGATATTCTTTTTTTATTTGATTTTGACCTTTGTTTGTTTCAGGATTTCGAACTTTGTTTGTCTCATGATTTTGACCTCTGTTTGTTTCATTATTTGTTTGATCTCGACATCTTATATATCGATGGGTATGTGATTTTGTGGCTATTTTGATTTAAGAAAGCGTGTATGTATTGCAATTTACTGAATGTTTTTATTATCGAAGATTGGGAATTTGTTTGTTGTTTTTCATATTGTGTTTCTTTTCTATCATGACACTTTGTTGTTTTGTTTTGGTCAACATCATATCTGATCTGATAGTAGTAGTACTGGTATACATTACGGACAAACAGTTCTCACAAAGAAATTCATTAATAGATGCATTCTAGGAAACGTGATATTGGAGTGTTTGTTAATTAGTTGCTAGTTTTTATTTGTATTATAACCTACAAGAATTTTTTTCATAAATAAAATAATTGTTCTGAATTTTTTCATAAATACTTTGACTGTTGGAACTTTCAAATTTTAACTTTTAAATTTTAAATTTTAAATTTCATCATTTAAGGAATCAATATAAGGAACCTGTTGAGTAAATAGTGAAAAAATTGAATCCATATCTTGCAGAATGATCCAATAACACTGCTTGCAAAATGATCCAATAACACTGTAGAGTAAGAATAGAGATAAAGAAATTATTATAAATGCTCTTAATTTTTGTTGGTAGAACGGAACGGAGGGAATGTTATTAATGGATTTAAGTAAATAAATATTTTCATGGTTGAAGGCTTGAAGTTCCACATTAATGGGCTACAAGAAGTTGGGCTAGTCCATAAATTTTGGCCCATAATATATATGTGACATTGACACTGTTTCTGAGTTTTGAACAAAAAAAAAAGAATAGAAAACTTAAATTGTATTGTTTCTGAGTTTTTAATAGAAAATTTAAAAAAAATCACTTTTACAAATTTACCATTTTATTAATTATAACCATTGAATCATGAATAAAAATAGGAAATTGTTAAATCCACACTATTTTTTGTTATTTCCACAACAAAAGTGTCGCTGTAGATGTATAGCGACGGTGAAAACCGTCGCTATAGGATCTATAGCGACACTTTTGTTGTGGAAATAATATTTTCTTGTGTGGATTTAACAATTCCCTAAAAATATCCGAGATAGATTTAATCAAAGAAAAAATATTTCATAATCAAATACAAATATTCAAATAAATGTTAAACAAAAACTATTCCTACAAAGTCATCGTCATATCATACCAAAAAATCATCAAACATATATAATCTAGTATTATTAATATTAACGGAGGTTATTCATCAAATTCTTCAAGAAATTCAATCTCCTTACTAATGGTAACCCAAACACTGATCGTGCCTGTCTTCTACCTGATTTTTGGAATTTGCCATCAGGAAGTATTTGAGCAACCCTCTTCAGATATGATTAGCTGATAGATGGTTGCCTGGTGAAAATGTTGAGGTGTAACAAATGTGAGATGCCATATTAAAGGAGAGTAGGCTTCTTAAGAGTGGGTGGAATTTTTTTCCTGATTGTTATTCCTGTATACTGACCTTGTAGTACTTGACAGTAATTTTGCCTCATTCATATTGACACGGGTATAAAATTTTTATCGAGGGAGCTCTTAAATTACCTCATTCATATTGACACAGGTATAGAAATATTATTGAGAGAGCTCTACAAGCAAGACTTGTCTATGGGAGCCCTCACATGAACAGAGCTGTTAGTTTTGAATATATGAATCGACAGTTGGTGTGCAATGAATTCTCTGTAAGTTTTATTTCTTATTTTCCATTATAGCAGTAAATTGTTGGGGCCAGTTAATAAGCTTGAGTTGCAGATCTATAGGCCATCTTATTTCCTTACTGAAGTAGTTAAGATTGATGGAAAAGTTGGTCTCCTCACTATAGCCTAAGCTTTGTAATTCAATGGTCGATTAAAAGAACACTCTTGAACTTGCATCTTGGTCCAACTTCTGCTTATGGTCCTAATTTTTCTTTTCTTCATTAATCTTAGTAATGTATTATTCTTAATTATGCTTAATATTGAATGGTATATCATCTAATTGGTGAAAGAAATTTCTTTTTCCCAACGTTATTTATCAATATGTTAGTACATTAATTGATATGTTGGCGCTCCAAGTAACTGTGCATTAAGAAGTGTGTACCCTAGGTAGGTGTTGCATTGCATGCTTTCCTACTTTCTTGATAGAACTGTATTCTTAACTTTGATGTTGATGTGCAGGAAATGTTGTTGCTTCTTCCTCTTCTCAATTCATCATCCATCAAGAACTTTCTTCTTTCATTCGCCAAGGATAAATCTTCAACTTCTGGAGAGAATGCAAAAATATATTAGATAATTTTAATTATGTTTTGCACTTTTAAACTTCTTGTCTTGCTAGAAATATTTCTAATTGAAATGAAATGGTTTGAGCAATGTTTGTTGAAGCATCCATGAGTAACATATTTTTTACTTAAAGATTAATTTGATGTATTTTTGTTAGGATATATAGCAGGATTATCGACTATAAATTCTACTATCTACAACGTTTTTAAGTTAGAAATGTTGTGGAATCACACTATCTACAACGTTTTTGACAAATACACAATGTTTTTTTAGAAGAAAAAAAAATTGTGAAATGTGCAAATACACAACATTTTTTAGAAAAAAAGCGGTGTGTAATGTGTGCAAATACACTCTAAAAAATGTTGTGTAATGTGCAAATACACAACGTTATTTTTCTAAAAAACATTGTGTAATGTGTAAATATACAACGTTTTAAAAAAAAACGTTGTGTAATGTGTCAATAGACAACGTTTTAAAAACGTTGTGTAGACGTGTCTAATATATAGATGACACTGCTAACCACGACATTTTTGAAAGACCTATTACAACGTTTTTTAAGCGTTATCTATTTACTTTTTTCTACTATTGAGTTTCCTCAACTCTATACATTAATTTAAGGTGATAAGTTCTGTGACAATGTCATCTAAAATGGAATCTCCTCTCTATTTCTGTATCCCTGTTTAGTTGCTGGAAATCGCTTCATTCCTCTAGTGTAGAAATGTCCGAATCTATCAGTTGAGTTATGTTCTTATGATCTCCAGGTTACTTTCTCCCTAAGCAGATTTGCTTGTAAATGATTTCTCTAAGCCCATCAAGTACTAACATTTCTCTAGTATTCTTTCCACTTCTTCCCTATTTTCCTTGGATATTTATAGCTTCATTCGCATAGTCTGCAAGCAAAAGCTTGTTTGTTTGTATTAAGACAGGTCCGTCTTTCACGTATTATAAAAATAAATTGAGGACATGAGTTGTAATTTAAAATTTATTATATTGAAATGTGAAGATAATATGAGAATTATAAAAATATTACTTATTTCAATTTTTTTCATCCAGGCCAATTTTAGACGAAAAACTTTGACAGAAAAAATGGTCAATTTTTCTATTCATTTCATTTCTTTTCCGTTTATTAAAAAACTAAAAAACATAATAATTAGAAGAAAAACTTATAAATATGGCTCAGGCTATGTTACCAAATTAATAACTACTACTTCGTGTAATTCTTAATTTTTACGTACTGTCTTGAATTAATTGGATGCAATGAAATTCTTGGTGTTAACCCAAAAAAAAGAATTTAATATTGAATTGTCCACAGCAACCAGGTGCATTTGTCTTTCATCTTCTTCTTCTTGCGTGTGTGCTGCCAAGATAAAAGGATTGATTTTTCAGCTGAGAGTTATATATATGATTCGTTTATTTAGTTATCATGTTTTACTTCCTAGTGGAACAGGTTTTGTGGGTTGGGAATATTCGCCCATATATATTCATTTAAAATTATATTTTGATTAAAAAAATTAATTCATTAGGTCTTATGTTTGGATGTGAAACTTTACTATCACACGATACTTCAATATTATTGTACGTGTATATTTTATTGATGTATGTTTTGGTAATATATATATATATATATATATATATATATATATATATATATATATATATATATATATATACTTAATTCATCCGTTCTAAATTAATTATAAGATCATAATTGACTTTTTAAAAATTAATTTCAAATATTTTAAAACTCAATATTGATATGAATTCATGATTTAGTTTAAGTCAATATAATTATCTGAATATCATAAGTTATTTAAAAAGTATCACTAATTATATGATTTATTGCTTTTAAAATTTAAATGAATATTCATGTCAATTTTAAATTAAAAAATATCTCAAATTAATTTTTAAAAAATAAATATATATTAATCTTATAATTCAAAACAAAAAGAGTATATGGTACCTCAAAATTTCTAGTCACCACACCGCTAACAACCGTTTAAAGCTAGGTCACAAAATGTGGATTATCATCAGATATCAATCATTGTCACATCATGCATAGGATGTAACTTGATTATTAGTTAATTTTCTTCATCATGATGTGAGTTGCATAATTTAAAAATACAAGTATTTAATTGATTGTGCTAGATCATCAAACCATTAATCATCTTAATAAGGAACGACGAGATGGAGGCCACGACTCGGAGAAGTTTTGGTAAATCTACTCTACCATCCAAATCCACATGAAAATTAAAAGCTCAAAAGTTGACACTAATATGTACTCCAACCATCCGTTCTAAAAGTAGAAATATAATTTGATTTTAAAAGTTAAATTACGATATATTTATTTTAAAATTAATATGACTCGTGATAAAAATTTATAATAAAATAAATTTTGTGATTATTAATTTTTATTATATGCGATGCAATTATAATAATTGTATCAACTATAATTAAATCAATTTACATCAATTTGAAATATTAATTTAATATGCGTCGTTTGATCTTAAAAGTCAAATTATTTTTTTAATTTTAGAACGGAAGGAATAGATCCCAATCATCCATGTTGCCATCACAATATAAATTAAATTATATATAATACTCCTATTACTCATCAGTATATATCGACATTTCAATGTGTGTTCAAATGGAATTAAATCCCTAAAATATAATTTGTTTCCCTCGATAATCTCATGAGCTCGTTATTTCTATTTTGTAAGTAATCTAATAACTCAGGTTTCTTGGTCTCAGTTAATTATCATTTACTAATGCTACAATGTATTATATATACTTGTGGGCAAGGAAATCGCGCCTTGCTCGCTTAGGGTTTCGTGTTGGCTGAGGAGGAGAGAAATCCACGAAGAATACGGAATTGATTAGTTGATTGTAGAGGGGAGAACGACAGGTGGGCGATTACTCCAACGACGCGTGGCAGAACCCCTAGAATCCGGAAACCGTGTTAGGGTTATTGGGATTCCAAGAGCCTTCTTCGGTTCTTCGAGTTGAGAGAGTGTTCGAATCTTGTTAGTGCTTTTTAGGTGGAATATCCGAGCCTTAAGCTACTAAAAGAGTCCGAGTCTTGTGTCCGGAGAGAAGTCCCCTTTCCAAATGGAATGGAAGGGGTATTTATAGGGTATTCTGGAAAGTAGTCATGTGCAAGGCACATGCCTTCAGGGAAATTTCAGAAATACCCTTTAGTCCTTAGAGTAATGCCCATATTGCCCTGTCCTTCTAGCCACCAATCCAATCCCTCAATCAATTCCCAAAATGAGCCGCCTCCACGAGTCTTCCGCCTCGGGACACGTGGAGGCTTCTCCCGGTTTAGCACATTTATTTCTGACTTTTTCATCTTCATTCCATTAGGTTATGCGAACCCTAACTTGCACATTTAATGAGGTCGTGGAACCCTAATTGTGCATTTAATTTAATTAGGTCATGTGAACCCTAATTTTGCACATGGGCCCACATTTGCCCCCTGCGCGAGAGTCGCATTTCCAAATAGATGATCGCGCAAGAACACTTTCAGCTTTTAGACGATTCTGCGTGACTTCACTTCACGGGTCTTGAAGACCATGGTCCTAGTAAAAGGAAAAAATACTCGTGAGCCAAACCCTTGGATTTGTTTATTTATTTATTTTTTCTGGAAATTGAAAACAAGAAAAATAATCAAATAGCATTCAATAAATAAAAGAAATTTTTATTATTTTTGGTATACAAAATCTTTCTTTTTTTATCAAACCAAATAAAATTAAATCTCAATTTTATTTTGGAAATCAAAGACTGGATTTTATTTTGGAAATAAAATCAAATCTTTCTTTATTTTGAAAATGAAATCAAATATTTTGGATTTTGGAAATAAAATCCAATCTTTCTTTATTTTAAACCCCAAATCTTTATTTATTTGATATATATATATATATATATATATATATATATATGTGAGCCATTTTCGAAAATCATCTCTTCTCTTTTGAATAAAATCAAGCTTTAATCTTATTCTTCTCTTGGGAATAAAATCAAGCTTTAATCTTATTCTTTTCGAAAAAATATAAACTTTTTACTTATCTTTATTTTGGAGAAGTAAGAAGTCTCTATTCATAATCCCTCGCCGCATGTCTTGCTTCTGATTAGGTGAAAGATCAGTCATTCATCCCAAGCAGTTGATTCGATAGAGCAACAGGATCTCAAAGGTATGAGGGAATAATCCATATCTGTTCGAGCCCAATAGGGCCGAACCTTAGCCTCTTTTTTTTTTTTTTTTTTTTTTCATCATTTTTTTTTTTTAAGGAGACAACCCCCCCAGGTGGAGGCGGAACCTTATAGGGCGCCGAAGCCTTTTTTTTTTTTTTTTTTTTTTTTTTTTTTTTTTTTTTTGAGGAGAGATCCCGCTCTAGGTGGTGGCCGAACCCTATAGGAGCCGAACCCTATAGGGCGCCGAACCCTAGGGGGCCGAACCTTTATCAATTTTTTTTTTTTTTTTTTTTTTTTTTGAAGGAGCAGCCCCTAGGTGGTGGCCGAACCCTATAGGAGCCGAACCCTATAGGGCGCCGAACCCTAGGGCTGAGCCTTTTTTTTTTTTTTTTTTTTTTTTTTTTTTTTTTTTGAAGGAGCAGCCCCTAGGTGGTGGCCGAACCCTATAGGAGCCGAACCCTATAGGGCGCCGAACCCTAGGGCTGAGCCTTTTTTTTTTTTTTTTTTTTTTTTTTTTTTTTTTTTTTTTTTTTGAAGGAGCAGCCCCTAGGTGGTGGCCGAACCCTATAGGAGCCGAACCCTATAGGGCGCCGAACCCTAGGGCTGAGCCCCCCCCCTTTTTTTTTTTTTTTTTTTTTTTTTTTTTTTTTTGAAGGAGCAGCCCCTAATACCTTGAGTACATCTTGGTTTTTTCCTCGGATAATGAAGTGTGGCTTTACATTTTTCCTTGACGAAAACGCGAAAAGAGAAAAATTGATATGCTTGCATGCTACGAAACCACTCCAGATGACCGCACCTCTAGGGGGCGAACCCTAGGGAGGCCGAACCCTAGGAGGCCGAACCCTAGGGGGGCCGAACCCTAGGGGGTGAACTCTAGGCAGAAATTCACGTTTTTGGACGAAAAAATGAAGTTTGGGACGACGAGCCTCTACTATTAGAAGCGTCATTTGGAGTTTTGGGGCCTATAATATATCAAAACGACCGTATCGACGAGCCCTTCAAAACTCATTGCGTTGCCATGACCTATGCTGTTTTAAGTCCAAAAAAGGCTCCGAAGGATGGATTTTGGCTGTCCGAAGTTTTTTTGAAAATTTTCGGGAATTTTTTTCTTGCATAAATGTACTCCTTCAATCTTTCTGACATTGTTTCTTCTTGTTTTCAGGTGTTTTGAAGCTCAACTATTGGACGTTCGCTCCTTATTGCTATGGTGAGTACTTCGTGTTCATATAGTTTACTTGACATTCTTGATATGCTTTCCTTACAATTGTTATAATGAACTTCCCCTTGCTTGTAGGCCTTCTCTCCCGAATGCTCTGCAGAACTAAGAACTCCCAATGAATCCCCATTCATCACTGATTGGGGGAGAGCCCCCTTCTTTGGTCCTTCTGACGTCTTTTGGGATAGAGTTAGAGACTATGACCGTACGAGTTTTCCACCCCCAGAAAAAGAAGGCTTGTTTCTGTATGCCCCAGCTTCTGGAGGTTGGGATGACTTTCCTCATGCCGATTGTATTCCCCGCCTATGCATAGAGAAGCAAGAGTACCCATTCAGTCCCCTTCGCTTCCTGTCAGATTCATCTGCTCGCATTCAAGGATGGCAAGATTGGACCGACGAGATCCTTGACAACGCTGAATATGTGGAAATACTGAAGAATGCGAGTATCTTTCGTTGTGTTCAACTGTGTAGAGACCTACGAATTTACCAGGATCATAACGCACTTACTGTGTTGATCTCACGATGGTGTTCCTCTACTTGCACATTCATCACTGCCTGGGGGGAATTCACCCCTACTCTAGAGGATGTTTATGCCCTCTACCAGTAAGTTTTCTTCTTTTATTCCTTTCATTCATTCTCATTTTTTTTTTATATATATATATTTATTTTTATTTTATTTTTTTTTTTATTTTTTTTTTTTTGAATCTCGTCTTGTAGCCTTCCCATTGTTGCTTCGAACTCCTGCGGCCCTTCTAATATGTCCACTAGAGATAACGAATGCGTTGCCTACTTGATGGAAGCCTTCAGGCAATCTTCCCACTTCACTTCCCGCTTCAAGGGTGATACGCTCCTTCCGGATTTCGAGAGTTCAGGTCGGCAAAAGAATTCTTGGTTATCCTGGGTGCGCTATTTCTTCCGTGATTACAAGACCAACCAGTGGAACAGCTCAGTTTACGATAAGTCTGTTCTTGCCTTCCGTGAAGAGACTTGCCCCTTTCCTCTGGCAGCTTATCTAGTTATGTGGTTGTCCCGTTTCATCTTCCCTGGGTCTCCCATAGACGGTCCTTCTGCCCGTATGTTTAGTTTGGCGGCATTGTTATCCCGAGGCTCGGAGATTCCCCTTGCTCCTCTCTTCCTAGGGACCTTATATCGTCGCCTAGACGAAACAACCCTTGCCATGAAAGAATCTGTTGGGAGGTAATCACTTTCATATTTTATATTTAATTGTCATTCAAACTGCCTTTCTTTTCCTTCAACCTTTTCTATAATATATATATATATATATTTGTTTTTTATTTACTCAGGTATGATGTCAGTTGCTTCATTCCATGCTCCTTCCTTCAGATCTTTCTTTTCGAGCGCTTTCCGGGCTATTCCGATCTTGAACATCTTTCTACAAGAAAGAAAAAATCTCATTCTCTCCCACCACGCAACATCATTCCTCGCATGCTACGCTGGATTGATCACCGTTCTAGTCCTGACAGTACGGATTTGCGACATTTCCTTGATGATTATTCATGCTTCACTGCTCGTCCTTATACCGTCGTTTCAGGGGGTTGCGGTCATCTACCTCACTTCTACAAGCATAAATTTCGTACCTTCTCCAACCTCAGCAGAAATAGTTTGAGTGGCTCCGCACTGTCTTGGTTCGTTTTCCTTCGGTCCACAGAGCTTCCATATTTCCTTGAGAATAATAGTTTTGGTACTGTACTATATTCTCCTCACAGGGTCATGAGACAATTCGGATACGACCAGGAACGCCCTTTCGGTCACACCTGCCGGGGGAATTATGAGGATGTTCTTCTCAATTTCGTCTCTACTTCCTCCTCTTTTACATGGGCATTTCCGAGGCCATCAAGTGATCCCCATAGACCCCTTCCTTTTGTCATACCAGATGACTCCCGAAGCGGGCGATATACCGCTGGAGAACGTAATTACTGGCAAGTCAACCTTAAAAGATGGGAGGATGATACCTTGATTTGTTCATTGCCGGTCTCTATTTCACAACGTCTTCAATGGGGCCGGCTGCTATGCTCTCCCAAGCCCAATGTTCGCTCAGCACTTTGGCCAGCCAGTAGCCGCTTGGCTGAGCGTGACATTTTGATGCCTAAGTCGTCTCCCCCTAAGCAGATCATTCCATCACAGGTTCCCACTACTTCCAGGGGTCTTCCACCACGGGCTCCATTTCGGGTGTCTTCTCTAGCTCCTCCCCAGGGATCCTCTGATGCCGAGGAGATGAGAGTTACTCGTTCTAAAACGAGAGCAGCTACTACTACTGATTCTGAGATAGCTCCTCCTATTGCTTCTGCCGTGGTTCCAGTCAGTCGTCCTCCTATCAGGCTTATCATAAAGCCATTAGCAAAACGCCCTCTCGATAATGTTGATCCTAGTATCCCGGCAGCCGAGGATCCGATTAAGAAGCGTCGTAGAAATTTGGTAATTTGTCGTACTATTCTCAATTTTCTTTCATCCCTTGTATTACTGCTTTCACATATCATTGAGTAATTATTTCCTTTATTATTATTATTATTTTTTTTATTTTAGGTTACCGTGGTTGATGAAGATGATGATGATGATGATGTTCCTCTTGGGTTAATGTATAGTACTTCAAATGAGGCTTCCTCGGCGGCTTTCGCGGCGGCTTCCGCGGCGGCTTCCGCGGCGGCTTCCACTAATCGTGACCCCGTCCAACCGATCCTTGTTGATATTGAGTCATCTACTCCTCGCGACGATTGTGTTAGTCTGGATGCTAAGGATACTTTGTCTGATGTAAGCTCGAGTCCTGCTGTGGGTGATACAGCAATTTCTTTAAACCTTCCTATTCATCCTCCCCATGATGAGTCTGAAGATGTTGATGAGACTCTTACTTCCCCGAGGGAGAATCATTCTGAAACTATTGGTGATGTTCATCCTCCCCAGAAGGATTCTACCGAGGTGGTGATTGCTCGGGAGGGCATTGTTAATAGTACTTTGGATGGGATGAATGACATTCCCCTTTCTGTGGCATCTCCCGACTCCTTTTCCATTGACTATATTGTGAGTATCCTTCCTTAATCCATGAGTGATTTGTCTTGAAGATGAATTTCATTTGCTCTTTTTTTTTTTATAATGTATTGTGCTTTGACATCTTGTTTTCAGAACGAGAGAATGAAAGATTTGCCTTTGCCCGTTGAGGCACTCGCGTTATTTGCTGTTCTCCATTCGGATAGTGACCTTGGTTATCCTCCAGGTGACCAAGGCTTCGAGGAATCCTTAGCTGTACAACATCTTTCTGCTCCTCCATCCCTGGTCTCGACAAATTCTATGGTGGCCTCTAAAGTAGCTCCTGCTAGAGCTTCCTTCAATCCAAGTGGGGATCTTATTTCTTGGAGGGGTTTCCAGATATCGTCTTCTAGTCAGGAAAGTCTGGAGCGTCTCCTAGCTCGGTTCCCGCAGATTCTTGACCGGCTGATTATTAAGACAACTTCCACCCAAACCCTCTTTCTAGATCAGCTCGCAGGCCTTATTCTTGGATTGCATACTCTTTCTTTATATTCCTTGCGAGTTGAGGACTTGAAGAAGTTTAGCGATGATGTAGATGACCTTGCAGCCGTAGGTGTTGATATGTCTCCTTTTCGTGATAGGTTGGATCTTCTCAAGTCGAGTTTTAACCTTGTTTCACTACGTTCGGAGGTTGCTGTACGTAAATGTGAAGATGAATCCTTTTCAGTGCAGCTTTCTGAGCTTGGTGATGCCGCAAACAGATTGAAGAGCCAGTCTCAAAATTTAAGAGGCCAGCGTCGGGACTTACAAGCAAAACTTCAGGAGGTAGAGCGTCAGTGCCGGGACTTAGAGGCAAAACTTCAGGAGGTAGAGCGTCAGTGCCGGGACTTAGAGGCGACTACCCAACAGGTTAGGGAGCTGAAAGCTGCAAATCTTAAGATTCGAGATGCTGTCGTTGCTGACTTGGAAGCTTTAGTTGTGCCTCCTCTTCATTTTGATATGTCGTGGCCTTTAGATCATAACTTATTGTAGTAGTTTATTTTTTCAATTTCCTGTTTCAGAAACTCATTCACACATATTTCATTTATCAGAACGTGGTTTCTTTAACTTTGTTGATTGCCTTTAATTTGAATGATTCCTTAAAACTCAATTTTTTTATTATTGAATCTCAAGTTATTCAAATTAATATTCCAAGACAACAATAGATGTTATAAGAAAACATGAATTTTGTCAAAGATACATATATTTCTCACAAACCAACGCTTGAATTCATACTCTTTTTTTTTTTTTTTAAATTAAACATTTGCGTATATGTGAAAGTTTGTCAATTTATTGCTAAAAAATTGCTTTTGACGGAAAGCATAACGTTTCATATAATAAATCTTGCTTTTATCAAAGAAAGCAAAACGTTTGCCACTTTTTAGAGATAAAGTATAACTTTCTTGCTTTTATCGAATAAAGCATAACATTCTTCACTTTTAAAGATAAAGCGTAACTTTTGGGTTTGAGGGCTTATACTCAGGTGCCTCAGTCACTTTTGAAGTTGAAAGTGTAACTTGCGAGGGCTGTTAGTCAGGTTCCTCGATCACTTTTGAAGTTGAAAGTGTAACTTTCGAGGGCTGTAAGTCAGGTTCCTCGATTACTTTTGAAGTTGAAAGTATAACTTTTGTGATGCTCTTCTCATGTGTAATATTTCTTTACCCATTTCAAGTTTAATGGGCCTGAGACAGCATCTGATCCCACACGAGATATCTTGCAATATCCGCTTTCGGAGATCTCTCGTACCCTATACGGGCCTTCCCATTTGGGGTAAAATTTGGTGGTTGGGGTCCCCCTCATAACTTGAGTTGCCGTTTTGAGGACCAGGTCTCCCACCAGAATTTGTCGTGGTACCACCGCGGTGTTGTATTGTCGTCGCAGTCTTTCGTGGTACCGTTCAAGCTTTTCTTTAGCCTTGTCTCGGAAGTCGGCTAAGGCCTCTAGGGCGGCTGGTCGGCTTTCTTCCTCGACTAAGCTTCGAAGTCTCATTCGAGCCGAAGGTATTTCTATTTCGGTGGGCAAGATAGCTTCTTCACCATAAACCAAAGCGTATGGGGTTTCGCCTGTAGGTTTTCTTTTTGAAGTTCGATATGCCCATAATGCTATTGGTAGTTGTTCTGCCCATTTCTTCGGATGATCGTCTAAGGTTTTTGATAAGATTTTTATCAAGGTTTTGTTTGTCGCTTCTGCTTGTCCGTTGCTTTTCGGGTAGTAGGGTGATGATTTATAATGTTTCACCCTGTATCTTTCCATCAGACTTTTGATGTCTCTATTGATGAAGGGGGTTCCATTGTCGGACAAAATGATCTTCGGGATCCCGAAACGGCAAATGATGTGCTCCTTGATAAAGTTTGCCACTGCTGGTCCCGTAGCCTTCTTCAAGGGTATGGCTTCCACCCACTTTGTGTACATCTCGGTGGCAGTTAAAATCCATATGTTGCCCTTAGAATTAGGGTGTACAGGACCTATAAGATCCATTCCCCATGTATGAAAGGGCCATGGTGTTGCTAAGGTGCGCAAATCCACGGCGGGAGCATGTATCAGGTTTCCATGTATTTGACAAATATGACACTTTTTGACAAATTCTAGACAATCTCCTTCCATCTTTGGCCAATAGTAACCATGATCGATAAGTTGTTTGTACAACTTGGCTCCCCCTTGATGTTCATCCTTGTGCATTTGATAGACCAAATCTCTGGCTTCGCCTAGTTCTAGACACCGTAGGGGCTTGCCATTGAAACCTCTTCTGAACAATTCTCCATTTTGTAAGAAGAATCGTTGCGACTTCCTCTTTATTATAATTGCGTCCTTCTTTTCGGTTGGAAGAATCTCGTTTTGTAAGAAGTTCACATAAGGAATTCGCCAATCCACTATATCATCAATGAAAGCACATTCATCCTCCCCAGGGTATTCTTGGCATGAAACACAGTGGCGTTGTAGGGCATCTGCTGCCTTCTTCATTTCAGGCCAATAATACCCTTGGCGTTGCAACCTACGATACAGACCTATGTCTGCAAACCCGCAATTCTCTTCATGCACCTGATGCAAGACTTTACTTGCTTCTTGTTTCCCCAAGCATCGTGTCAATACACCATCTGCTTCTTTGTGATACAAGACACCTTTGATGATGCTGTACTTTTGTAGCTCTACAATTGGTATTGTTCCTTCCTTAGTTTGCAATTGATGGGAGATGTCATATCTCCAATCGTCTATCATGTCTTTGGGGAACAAGTTTAGCACCGTGGTTGGGAGGGTTCTCTTCATTACCTTCACATTCAAGTCTTCTCCTTGAATATAGACTCGAGATGCTACTGTTGCTAGTGCATCTGGTTGTTTATTCTGTCCTCTTGGCACATATTCAATCACCACCTTCTTGTAAGCTTCCATCACCTTTTGTGCTACAGTTCGATACGGCGCCAAGATGGGTTCTTTCACTCCGAATTGACCTTTTATCTGCTGCACTATAAGGTTTGAATCTCCTTTTACTTTAAGATATTTGGCTCCCAATTCTTGAGCCGCTAATAATCCTAGTATGAACGCCTCGTATTCTGCTTCATTATTTGTGCAAGGGAAGTCCAATTTGTACGACAAGGATATTTCATTTCCTTCTTTGGTGGTCAACACCACTCCTGCTCCGCCTTTACCTTCTGCAGATGATCCATCAAAAGCCAAACTCCACCATTCTGGATCCTCATCCATCAAGTCGATTGATTCCACTTCTCCACCCGGAAGATCCTCAGAAGGGGGCTCATATTCTCCGTTTGGAAATTGAGCTAGCAGGTCTGCCAAGGCTTGACATCGGATTGCCTTTGGTGTTACACACTTGATGTCATATTCTGAAAGAATCATCATCCATCTAGCAGGTCTTCCTACTAATGCTGGCCTAGTTAATAGGTATCTGATCGGATCAGTTTTTGTTGCAATCATTACTTCGTGCGCTAGAAAATAATGTCGCATTTTCTGCGCAATGAACACCAACGCTAGGCAATGCCTCTCTACTTGTGAATACCTGGTTTCCGGTCCTCTGATTATCCGGCTAATGTAATATACAGGTTTCTCTTCTCCATCCACCTCTTGCGTGATCAATCCTCCTATAGACTTCTTGGTAGATGTGATATACAACTGCAACGGCATTCCTCTTTGTGGCACTACCATCGTTTGTGCCGAAGATAAAATTCTTTTTACTTTCTCAAAGGCCTGTTGTTGGTCTTGCCCCCAGTCCCATTGTGCCTTTCCTTTTAGTAATTTGCCGAAAGGTTCTGTGACTTCGGCTAATGCTGGCATGAATCTTCTCATGTACGAGACCTTCCCTAGAAAGCTCTTCAACTGCTTTTGCGTCTTTGGTGGGGGCATCTCTGTAACTGCTTTCGCCTTGCCTGGGTCCACTTCTAAACCTCTGTTGTGCACCAAGAAGCCCAAGAATTTTCCAGCCGTCATTCCAAAGGCGCACTTTTTCGGATTCATCCTCAACTTATACCTTCGGCATCGCTCAAACACTTTCCTCAGGTCCTCCACATGAGTTGTTGCCTTCTTGGATTTCACTACCACATCGTCCACATAGTCCTCCACTATATCATGAATCATGTCATGAAATATAGCATGCATTGCCCTCTGATAAGTTGCCCCCGCATTCTTCAATCCGAATGGCATTACTACATAGTAAAAATTCCCAAACGGGGTACGAAAGGCTGTCAACTCTGCATCTTCCATGGACATCTTTATCTGATTGTAGCCCACAAACCCATCCATGAAAGACATCATCTCATGATTAGCCGTTGCATCTACCAAGGTGTCTATGTTGGGTAATGGGTACATATCCTTCGGGCATGCCTTGTTCAAGTCTCTGAAATCGACGCATATTCGTAGCTGTCCATTTGATTTCTTTACCGGTACGATGCTGGAAAGCCATGTTGGATGTTGGATTGGCTTGATGAACCCTACTTCCAGTAACTTTTTGATTTCTTCCTTTATTTGGGTTTCGACCTCGGGTGCATAGTTGCGAGGTGCTTGCTTCACTGGCTTCATTCCTGGGCTTATGTTTAGATTGTGCTCCACAAGATCTTTGTCAATTCCGGGCATCTCGTCGTAATTCCAAGCAAAGACGTCCTTATACTCTCGCAGTAGTTGTATGAGCTCCTCTTTCTGGTTAGCCTCAAGCTCCTTGTTGACATAAGTTGGTCTCGGCGTTCCTCCATCTGTTGCCAAATCAACTTCTTCTAATTCATTTTGTTGAGGTTTTGGCCTATCTTCAAAGCATTCTGGAGCTGGTTCTACCTTCTGTTGTACAACTTCTTCTCCTTCGTTATTGCTGGAGTGGGGGACACCTCCTGAGCTGTTGGGTTTGAACGCTTCTTTGGGCTCTTCCCCCTTGCACCGTCATAATCGAAACACTACCTTTCCGTCGGGTTTTACAACCCTCTCCCATTTTGTCTTTTGGCCATCCTCGGACTGTGCTATCCGCTTGGCATTTATTATATTTCTGGCATCTTCAGGATTTGCTGGCCTTTTCTTCTCTTCTCTTCCTTCCTTCTCCAAGTCCACTACGACTGGCTTCATATCTTTGGAACATTCTCCATGTTCCGAGGTCTTCTTCTTTACTTTTTCTGCAGGTACAAACTTATCTTCCTGCACTTCCTTCCAGCTTGCTAGTCTTAAGGAATCAGGCCTCGCGATCTGGTTCTCTCCCTCTTCAGCAACATCATCGAAGAAAGTTGCTTCGGTGATGTGTGCCTCCTCTGGTCCAAAGGGATTCCGAGTTGCTGGTACCTTCACTTCTTTCCCTTTCCAGATAGCTTTCAGGCACTGATGAAAGACTGAGGGTACCACCCCATAGTCATTTTGCCAAGCCCTTCCCAGCAAGACATGGTATGCTGCATCTACCTCTGCAACATGGAACATTACAGGCCCTCGGATTTTTCCAACTTGCATGTCTACCTTGATATGTCCCAGGGTTCTCGTGCTTTGGTTAGCGAATCCTGTAATGTTTGTTTGTTCCTTCACTATCTTCTTCTCTGACAGGCCTAACCGTTTGAACATGGTGTAGGGCATAATATTTACAGATGCTCCATTGTCAATGAATGCCCTCCGCACTTCGATGCCATTGATTATCGCTGTCACATACAGTGGTCTGTTGTGCGGGTATCTTATCTCTCTATCAGCCTTAGAGAAAGATATCTTATTTGCTTCCTCCTCCATTGTTTTCACAAATCCTTTGCTTATGGCCATGCAAGTCTCCTGTGTCTCGGCGGCCTTAATTATTGCCCTGGTTGCCTCAATCCTTGCTTCCTTGGCCAACCCTATCTGATCGAAAAAATTTCTGAATTTGGCCCCATTCATCAATGCTGTCACTTGCAGGCCTGGGTCACACTCCTCCTTTTCTTCCACCATCATCTCCACTTCTGGGATTATGTTGTGGATAACAGTGTTGCATGTTTCTTTTCCCTTGTGATTTGGCAGTGGCTTGTCATGAACACTGCTTTCCTTTCCCAGTTCAATCTCCCCATTTGCCAACTTCTCGTGGAATATCCTACGCAGGCTATAACAATCCATAGTTGAGTGTCCCGCGTATTGGTGGAAAACACAGAAGTCTGGCCTTCTCTTCATCTCCTCCGTCACTGCAAATCTAGGCCTTGGGGGTTTCACCACCCCATGTTCAATCCATTGCTCGTATAGGCCTCTGAATGCTTTCTCACTGCATGTGATAGCCTCCGGGACCGACTTTCTTGCATATTTATCTCCAGGCCTTCCTTTGCTTCGCTCAAAATTTTTCTCATGCTTCTCCCTCTTGCCCCCTTGTGGTTTTGACTGAGAGTCAGCCAAAGCCACAGTTGCTGTTCTCTTGCCCCTCCATGTAACCGTCGCATGGCTAGTGGGCAGTGTCATGATTCCTCCCAAGTCTTGTGCGAAAGCTGAGAGGGTCGCGAAGGAATCACAAGCCTTGGTAATGAGGTGGGGCTTGAAGGAATCTAAGGCACCATTGTTGCAAATGCTGACCAGGTTCTTTTCTTCAATCGGCTCTGCACACTTCTGTGCCTGGGCCCTGAACCTGTCAACGTAATCTGATAGCTCCTCATTTGGCTTCTGCTTGAACCGCATGAGTTCTACAATGGTTACCTGTTTCTGCACATAGAAAAATTTCTTAAAAAATTGTAATTTGAGGTCATCCCAATCATGGACTGACCCCTTCTCCAAATTGTAGTACCAACTAAAGGCACTATCTGTCAAAGTTTTGTTGAATTCCCGCATCAACAAGTTGTGGTTGTTCACTTCATCATATCCCAGCCACGGAGACATCGACTCTACAAACCTGGCAATATGTTCCCTGGCATTTCCTTTCTCCCCGTTGTATTTTGGAAATTGCGGGGGATGCTCGATATATCCTACCGGGTAAGGTTGCCTCCGAATGTGTGCTGGGTAAGGCGGAGTAAAGTCCAACTCCGAGGGTCGAGATGTCTGCCTACGAAGTTGATTGATTACATCGATCATATCATCCTTCGTCACATACTGGCTCGTGGTGTGAACTCTCTGGGGTGTTGAGATATACTGTGGTATCGGCGGTGTGTATGGTAGAGAGATTGGTTGGTGCACACTTGCGTCATGCAAAGTCGGCACTGGTGGGAGTTGCTGGCTCACTCGTTAGACATCGCCTGGAATGGTTGGCATTTGCACCTGTGAAATTGATGGGAGAGCAATTGGGATGATGTTTGTCTGAGGTTGGCTTGCTTCCAACCTATATTGTGGCACGTCACCGCTGTGTTGGGCCTCCAAGTTGATTATTGGAACCGATTGACTTTCCGTCAAGGGCGATACAATCTGGTTCTCTTTGTTGTTGCTGCCATTGTTGTTGTCTTCCACTCCTACCTGTCCCCCCTGCGAGCTTCCTGGGAACATGGCCTTAAACGTAGGAATCTGCATCAACTGCTGGCGGAAGTTCCCCATCTCCTCTTGCTTCCTTTGCATTTCCAGCATCATGGCCATCATCATCCCTTGTCCTTCTCGTGCTTCCTTCAATGCCTTGAGCATCTCCAGTTGCACAGCATTCGTCTGGTCTCCACCTGCATCCTCGCCTTGCCTTCCTGCGTTGGTTTGTTGTTGATTAGTCATATGTGGTGATGTCGAACTCTCTTCTGAAACGTCTTCAACAAGTGGTTGGTCAAAATCCAGGTTTGCGCCTTGGAATGCTTGAGATACTTGTCTTGGAACTGGATCCGGCGAGGTAATGCTATCTGTTGGTGAAGCAGCTCTTCCTGTAATTCTCCCACTTCGAGTTGTGGGCATACCCTTCACGAATTCTACACCTCCCCAGCAGAGTCGCCAAATAAATGTGGGCAAGGAAATCGCGCCTTGCTCGCTTAGGGTTTCGTGTTGGCTGAGGAGGAGAGAAATCCACGAAGAATACGGAATTGATTAGTTGATTGTAGAGGGGAGAACGACAGGTGGGCGATTACTCCAACGACGCGTGGCAGAACCCCTAGAATCCGGAAACCGTGTTAGGGTTATTGGGATTCCAAGAGCCTTCTTCGGTTCTTCGAGTTGAGAGAGTGTTCGAATCTTGTTAGTGCTTTTTAGGTGGAATATCCGAGCCTTAAGCTACTAAAAGAGTCCGAGTCTTGTGTCCGGAGAGAAGTCCCCTTTCCAAATGGAATGGAAGGGGTATTTATAGGGTATTCTGGAAAGTAGTCATGTGCAAGGCACATGCCTTCAGGGAAATTTCAGAAATACCCTTTAGTCCTTAGAGTAATGCCCATATTGCCCTGTCCTTCTAGCCACCAATCCAATCCCTCAATCAATTCCCAAAATGAGCCGCCTCCACGAGTCTTCCGCCTCGGGACACGTGGAGGCTTCTCCCGGTTTAGCACATTTATTTCTGACTTTTTCATCTTCATTCCATTAGGTTATGCGAACCCTAACTTGCACATTTAATGAGGTCGTGGAACCCTAATTGTGCATTTAATTTAATTAGGTCATGTGAACCCTAATTTTGCACATGGGCCCACAATACTAAATCACAGTACATGACACAATATATTGACACATGTCCTTTTATAAATTTAACACATATTCATCCTAATTAATGCTTCTTATTGCCCTTAACAAAAATACCCTTGACAATTACTTAGGATATTATATACTGATCACCTTATTTTATGGATATTATCAACAACCACATTATTTTAGGATCCATTAATTAGATAACTATCTTAGGCAACAACCAGATTGGATCAATTTAAACACGATAGGGCCAACTTGCTTTTTATGAAAAATTAGTTTTAATTATTTGAAAAGTAAATTTCCTTTAATATTAGACTTTTATTTATTTTACCTACTTTTCATGTGCCTAATAAATTTATTCTATGATTAATTATTTACTTTCTTAGTTCCATGCAATTAAAAATTATTTTCATATTCATTTTAAAACTTCAATCTATTAGCTTCAAAAAATTCTTCCAATTATTTGAACCACGCTAATTGATTCTAAAAATATGAAAATTTATTTGCTTAACCAATTTATAGAAAACTCAATCAATTAATAAATTATGGAATAATTAAATAATATAAAATTCATTCCAAGATTTATGAAAACAATATTGGTTAGATATATGAATGATAATAAATCTTTTAAAAACTTATTTTCTAACCAATTCCATCAATTATTGAAAGTACTAAAAATCAACATTTTAAAATATTTTCATATTTATTATTTTATTCTTTGTGCCAATTACGCGACCAACACTTTTTCATCCATTTGAATCATGCTACTTAAAAAATAAATCCTTGAAGGATTCAATCAACAAAGTAATCGACAACTTTTTATAATTTTTATGGAATACAACATTCAATCAGCTTATTACAAATTGATTTATTCCAATAAAGAAGTCATGGTTCTTAAGGAAATGATTCAAACAGAATTCATTAAATAATAGGAACTTTTAATATGGAACGAAATGAATAAAAAATTAATCTCTTTTAACAACTCGGTTAGACAACTTATTACCATTTCATTGACCGCTTCTTAAATCATGAAATATGATCTATTAATTAATTAGACCAATTACAAATTGAATTGAGCAGTTTGAAAGTAAGCTTAGGCACAATTAAGATTTCGATATTTTCGTATTTATTTTAATATACCAATTAAATAATTTCATATTATGAACCATTAAGGTTCAGATTTTTCATTATATTTTCATATTAATTTTGAAAGATTAATATTTTGAATTTATAATTCACTAAATCACTACAAATCTAAATTATTTTGGTTATGTCAACTGTTCTGATATTATACTTTTTAATTTAATTATTATATCCTAAAATCACTACTTTTTAATCCCAAATTAATATTTTTATTTTATAATCTCCTAAATCACTACAAATCTAAACTGTTTTGATAATATCAACTTTTCTGATATTATCCTTTCTAATTTAATTATTATCTCCTAAAATCACTATTTTTTTAATCCCAAATTAATATTTTGAATTTATAATCTACTAAATCACTACAAATCTAAACTGTTTTGGTAATGTCAACTGTTACATAATTACGCTGGTTTTTGAATTTTATAATATTATACCATGCATATATATAAGTTCTAACATTACTAACAGTGACAACCCAATAATTTTTTTTTTAGAATTTTACTGTATTATATACCATTTATAATCTTATACCATACATTATCATACATATATATAATCCTGCACTAATATGTTTATTTTATAAACCCTAAAATCCACTACTTTTTTAAACTGTTACTAATTTAATTATGTTAAAACATAATTATTATATCTAAAATAATTATTTTTCTAATACTATAACATTCATAATTACACCATACATTATATCATACATATATGGTATAATATTATAATACACGTATATAATAAAATCACTACTTATCTAAACTGTGCAGATATTATCATTACTAATTTAATTATATTACAACATTATATTATACCATTTATAATTATATTACAAAATAATATTATATAATTTAAAACATTTAAAACAAAATTAAAATAACAAATAATACAAATCATAAGTTACTATGTTGATTTTATAATCTATTAAATCACTACTTTTTCAATCTTAACGTTTTTTATATTATCATAACGTAATTATTATCTTCTAAAATCATTACATTTTAATCCTACATTATTATTTTGATTTTATAATCCCTTAAATCACTATACATCTAAACTGTTCTAATATTATCATTACTAAATTAATTATTATCAACTAAAATTACTACTTTTTTTAATCCCAAATTAATATTTTAAATGTATAATCCTCTAAATCACTACAAATCTAAACTATTTTGGTAATGTAAACTGTCATGATATTATATTTTCTAATTTAATTATTATCTCCTAAAATCATTACTTTATGATATTATCATTACTGAGCTATTATCATTACTCTCCGTTATTTATCTTAATTTTCTTATCAAATATTCGATCAATCCCCTTGCAGCAATTGTTGATATCACATATCCTAATTTATTGGAAAATTTTGAGAATGACTTTTATTTCCAAGACCAAGCTATCCTTGCTCCTACACTTGATGCTATATATAAGGTGAACGAATATGTGATATATTTATGGCCAGGTGATGAAGTACCATGTCTAAGATGTCCTATGTAAGGTTGATGAAAACTTAAACAGCTATGAAGGCATTTACACCCTATAATTTTTGAATAACATTACATCTTCTGGAATGTCAAACCACAAAATAACGTTGAAGATTGGGGTTCCTGTAATGTTGCTCTGAAATATAGATCAGTGATCTGGTTTGTGCAATGTCACGAGATTAATAGTAACTCAATTGGAAAAACATCTGATAGAAGCAAAAGTAATTTCAGTCAGCAATTTTGGACACAAAGTTTTCATACCTCACTTGGTCTTAACACCGTCAAACATTAGATTACCTTTAAAATTCTAACAAAGATAATTTTCTTTGGTTGTTTACTTTTTCATAACAATTAATAAAAGTCAGGGACAATCTCTATCACATGTTGGACTGTATCTGTCACGTCCAGTTTTTAGCCATGACCAATTGTATGTAGCAGTATCAAGAGTTACAAGTAAAAGTGGAGTAAAAATACTAATTTGTGACAAAGATGGACAAACATACAATACTACAAAGAATGTAGTTTTTCAGAAAGTTTTTCACAATTTAATGTAGAAAAGTTTGACTATTTCTGGCTATTATCTTTTTGCTGCTCATTATTAATGTAAACCCTGATTATTTTATTATTATATCTCATAAAATTTTTACTATAATCTATTTGAATCTTTTTAAGTAAATCTATGATATGCATTTACAAAGCTATCTCGATCGAGCCAAATTTCAGTTGCAAAGACAAAAATAAACCGACAAACTCTCAACACTACCCATTACAAAATTGTTTAGTTTTTATTATACCTTCAACTCGAAATTTTGTTAATACATTTACTGAGTAGAGTTTATGTATATTCATTTTTTTGTCTGTGTATATATATTCATGTATAACCATTGAAAAACTTTTAAATAAGAGTATAATAGGTTTGTCTTTTACTTTTTGGATGACAGTATTTGAAATTCTATGTAAGTTTATTTCGTATGTGTTTTACTCTAATTCTTTTTGTTTTTATTTAATATATGAGCTAAATTCCTTTATGTTCTGTTAGTTTTCAATCCGACAAACACATGAATTTTTAGCTAAGTGTGAGACTTTTTTTTATCTCGGGCAATACTATTTTCTATAAAAAAGTTGTGGAAAGATAATTATTTATTTGGTTGATAGTTTATGCAATGTTGAAATCAACTATTAAGTATGTCTAAATTTTTATATCTCACTATTGTCCAGATTCCTGTCGTAAATATTTATAAGATTGCAACGACTGTTAAAAAGATCATTTAAGTGCTAATTTTTGTTTGTGTGAATATACTGCACATTCAATAAATATAACTGGATTGAAGACCTAAACTGAAAGAAGCTTAAATGTGATAATCCTAGTACCCATGGTTCAATGGTAATGTGACAATGAATTTGGTGTATGCAGTTCTTGGCAGAGTTAAATTTTTATTGTCATGCTTCTTGCATTATTTCAGGTGCATCATGGATTTTATCCTACTTAGCACAACAAAATTTTGCGCCCTATAATTCTAAATACTGTTAAAAGTGCAAAGAAGTTATATGAAAACCTTCAGATTATGAGATAGTGCATTCAATGGGAGGGGCTATGGCTTCATTTTGTGGACTATATCCCACAGTGTTTATATTTATGACTTCTTCATTTATTGCATTCTATTATATGGATTGTGGTTTTGCATGATTTGTTAAGTACTAGCATATGATAAATCATTTTCATCATCATTAATATATTTTTTTGGCATTATGGTAATACTGTTAGTGCCTATACAATTGTCAAAAATTGATAAAAAAAAACTAATGAGGCAATGTATTCGTTCTTTAACTATAACATTGTGTTATGTATGACACGGTGTTATACTGCTATATTTTTGGACAGGGTGTTTGTTTGACATGAAGACCCAACATAATTATTAATTTTTGTGCTTTTCAGTTTTCACATGTAACATGTGCTTTCCCTTCATGTTTGAGGACCGAAACTGAGACATTCTTTCGCTGTTTTCCCTTTCGTTTGGATGTTAGAATTCTGGTGCAAGTAAGCATATACGAGATATGAATCTTCAAAATGCATCAAGTACATGTATCAGATATTTGAGGCTTGGTGAGGTTTGTGTAATGTGTAACAGACTTCAAATATACAACTAGCAATCATATCAATATAACAATTCGATGGCATTGTGCATGACACTTTCTAAATATTTGTTAGTACTTTAAAATGAAAGAGTTACCCATTTTTAACCATATTAGTTACATTATAAATATTTTTATCAAGACATTAATATATATATATACACACACACACACACAACTGTTATGTAATGTTCTAGGGTTTAGTGATCAGATTAATTATATACTTGGATATGTATTTGCGCACAAAATTTTTATGCAACATTATATAACGTATGCTATTAAAATTTGATAATCGCACAACAATCTACCATCTTCTTATTATATTTTAATTTATTAATTGCATGTATAAATTTATTATTAACAAAATGAATAATTCCGCCACAAAGCGCGTGTTTGTATCTAGTTCTATACTAAACACATGATATATATTGTAATATGAACACACCTGCACGTCTAAGTAAGGATTCTTTTGTAGGTTGAGATTAATCTACGATTCTTTTGTAATATTTTTTTTTTGAAATGACATGATTTACAAATATTATTAATACTATATATATATTATACAAATTAATATAATGTTTATATACTAATTAATTCTATATATTTCCTAGATAGTGTCTTAATTTATTTTATATTTTATCATGACTTAATTATTATCTATAAATTCCGCCGAAACCCACACATTGAACCCAAGTCCTTGCTTCTTAACTCACCATGTAATGCATGCATGTTGTTCGATCCCCAGTAATAATTAAACCATTAATTGTATAATGCGCTCCAATGTTCTCTAAATGAGTTTGCTAGCTAAGCATTTCAACTTAATTTGTTTAGGTTGATCATCAGATCATATATATTCCAGTATTTAATTTACCCTTCAGGACCAATTAAGCTAGCTAGCTATAATTGATACGTACCTCAGCTCTTACGTTTAAAATGATCACTCCTTCAATTAAATAACTCAATGCCACTTTAATTTCTTGACAGATCATCATATTAATTGATCCTGCACTTTAATTACATTATTTATATGGATGCACATATGCTTTAATCTCTCCAGCCTAAAAGTTAGATCAGTACGTAATGTATTCCATCTCCAATATATTCGGATTGATGTTAGAAGCAAAGCTATATATTTTACTCACACACACACACACACACACACACACACACACACATATATAATAATTAATATTAAAAAATCATGTCCAACCGGAGACGATGATTTCCATGGTGACACATTCACTAGGATTTAGCCTCAACATTGACATTTAATAATTAATCACAAAACTTTTTTTTTTTATTGCTTTCATCTTTCAGAGAGAACGACAAAAATATTCGTTTATCATATGTGTCTTGAGGAATATAACAAAATTAATTAGGCCTTGTTTCATCAAGGTGCAGTAAGGATCTCAGTGGATCGATGCAGCTTAGAAGGACGATTTGAACTAAGAGAAGAATCACCTCAGCATCATATATAGTTCGAAGTGGAGAATAAAGAGGGATGAAATTAACATATTCCTCTAATGATATCTAGGCCTTGTGATCATGAAGAATCCTTTGATTAGAAGAATATCGTGTTGAGAAAACTTCTCCAATTATAATTGTTTGGATAAATTAAATAAATCACGTCAAACAAATAATGTAATTTTACCAAATAAATTATAACCACATAAAATAATAGTAAGAAAAATAAATCAAACACAAGACACCAAATCTTACGTGAAATATATTCTAAAACTATGAGGTAAAAACTACGGGTTGAACTTCGAAAAATTTCACTATAATCAACTGTGAGTATAAATATTCCTTCTAAGTTTTATAATTAAAAACTTGAAATATCATGAAATTGAGAGAATACGATAATACCTTAATTTGAGTAAAAACTCAAATTATCTCACCAGCCATAACCTTCAAATTAATTAAAATTTTGAAACAATTAATTAATCCTATTAACGCCAAGTTTCGTCTGCGCGTCTAATCACAGAATCCACGCGCTGAAACCTGCACAATAACAGATCACACAGAAGCTTGACGGCCGTGCCGCCGGGGGATAGCTCCGGTGTGAGAATAAGTACATGCCGTTTACAAGGTTTAACAATGGAGGTTATGTGTTTAGTGCTCAAAGTAGGTATTACCTGTTAATTGTAACATTGGCCTTGTATTTATAGAACTCCCACCACCTTAGTATCCTTCTCCGGGTTGGACTAAGACTCCTAAATATGGTAGTTACCTATACTTGGGTCCAACGCAATCTCCTTGAAAGGTGCAAGTAGAATCCCTTTCCAATACTACCTTTAGAGTTACCTTGTTGACATATGATTAGGGTTAGGACCCTCAACCACGTAATCCCCTTATTACTCCCAACTCTGCATGTGGGCCGTTCGGCTGCACAGGCCCAACCCCACAGACATCATAAAATCCCGGTCTGGGCCTCGGCCCAAAGGACTCGAAGACCCGACCCCGACCTCCATAATCACAACCGGATCCCGGCCTATTGGGCTCGGGTATCTGAACCCGAACACTCTCGACCTCCTGTATGTCTTCGGCCATATCGGCCCATCCTCCTCGATTCCAGCCCAGGCTTATAGCCAACATGGTGGTCCGTAAAATACTCCCGAACATTGCCCCCCAGTCTCTTGTTATAAGATATTTATGACAGGAGACTTGAAAGGACACGAATTTGAATAGTCACGCCCAATAATGATGAGCTGTCTGGGGAACCCAAACGGTCCCTCTTCGATTTATGAGCCGGTACACGTTTTTCCAAGGCTGGGCTCCACCTGCCATAAATAGCCGCCCTTGGAAACCGTGCCAGACGTGCTATATAAGTCCCCCAACACCCGTCACTATCACTTTTTTGAACCTTCAACATTTCAAATTTCTCTAAAGCTTTTCCGGCAAGGGCGATTTCCGGCGAGCTTTCCATTTCCATCAAACCTCTGTTTTTAGTATTTTTAGCTGCTTACCAAACTCCCTCACTTCGCCGACGTGTCTCCACAATCAAATGGCTGATTCCAGCGATCCTCCCCCCACTACTGTTACCCCGACCGGCGTAGAAACCCTTACCTCCGACGACCTAGTCCAGATAGAGTTATCAACGGCTCTTGCTAACATCCCTATTGAGGATGTTGATTCTCGAATTCGTCATCTCTATGCTTCCGAGACCGACTACGCGGTTATCAACACCGTATCGACCATCACCCAATCCCAGCTGTCCGACATTCGAACTGTATTTAATATTCTCCAAGAGTACAAGCTTCGGGTGGCTGAGTCGAATGAAAGGATGTTCTGGCGTCCCGAAGGAGGATGGGTGGCCGTCCATCTCTATGCCTTGAAGTATGGGGTTCGGTTCCCCCTCCACGAGTTCATCTCCTCCTTCCTTTGTCTGGTTGGGATCAGGTTTTTTGCAGCTAGCCCCGAACTCTTACATCCAGCTGATCAGCTTCATTACCCTGTGCCAGGAAGCTGTCATCACTCTGGGTTTGGACTTTTTCTTTGTCCTGTTTTCTGTCGGTCGATCGAAGGAACCCGACCTACGCCATCTGAACCGCGTACCAGGCCGAGCCACCTTCGTGAAGACCCCATCCAGCAACAAAGGGTGGCATTCACAGTGATTCTTTATGAGGGGAACCGACCTCAACCTCTTACCGAACTGGGCCTGTCCCGAAGACCAGCCCCTGAAGGTAACCAAGTTCCCAAAGGGTCGCTCTGTCGCCTTCAAGAATTTTTATTCTCTGCTGAAGCAAACTAGCCGGGGTCTTGGGATCGTGTCCAAAAAATCCTGGCTCTACGAACATGGCCGTAAGTAACAATCCTGATCTCTTTTCCTTACCCTCCTGACACCCTACTGCCTTTTTATTAGTCTTTTTATCTTCTGTTGTAGTGACCATCTTTAAGCCCGATGAAGCTGATGCGTCCTTGATCCCCCTGCCAATCGTTGTTGAACCCATCCATCTTCCTACTGCTGATGATTCCCCCGAAGATGAGGCTATTCTACTTGCCGAACTATCGGTCGGGTCATCCACAGGACATGTCCTCGCGCCAACCAAAACCGAACCTTCCACAAAGAGTGTGTTGAAGATGAAAAGGGCTGACAAGATGGCCTTACTGAAAAAATCAAAGAAGCCTTCTTCAGCCCGAGCCCTCTCCAAGGCCATATCTGTGATCCAGACCAATCTAGCCCCCGAACCAACTCCTCCGCCGCATACCATAGTAACGGTGGTCGAGGATTCGGAGGAAACAGAGGATCGGCCTATCGAACCTCCACTGAAGAGGCCTCGTATGGTCGATGGGCCCCCTCCTGTCGATGAGATTATTGGTCCGATCCCTGCTTCCACCCCTACATCCAAAGCCAACTCTTCGCAGGGATCGCCGACTACCTGTTGGCCGAAGAGTCCTTCCGATAAATTTCCTTTCCACTTGTTCGAACACTTCAAGCTTCCTGGCGATGAAGAGAGGTTCAAGAACTATTCTTCTGAGGAGTTTCTGGGGACCTATATCAGAGCTCAGACCCAGGTACTCCCGATTAGATTTTAAATATTTTTCCCTTGTTGCTATTTCACGTTTTGCCTATCTGATGTTTCTTTTGTGTTTAGGCCAACACCATCCTTGCTCGGGCTATCCCCTCCCTCGCTCGATCCACTAAGAAAGAAAGTCAATTGAAGAGCGATGTGTTACTTCTCGAAGCTGAGCTGCGAGGTCGGGATTCGGAACTGAAGAGGGAGAGGGATCTGCACGCCGATACCCGTAACAAGGTGACGAAGGCTGATCGCCGGATTGCCAAACTCGAAGAGCAACATTCTTTACTTCAACAAGAGTTCGTCGGTCTCGATGGTCATGCCAAGAAGTTGGTGCAGGATAAAGAACAACTGGCCGAAGAGAATAAGGCCTTGGTGGGGAATCTTGAGGCCATCGAGGAGAAGTTTACTAGGGTTCATGCTCAGCTGAGGACTCTGATCCAGGCGAACAACACCTTGGTGGCCGAACAGGCCGTCCTCAAACAAGCTGCCATCAAGGAATACGAAGAATCGCATGCTTTGACCGATAAGATCATGACCCAGTTTGCTGAAGGGGTCGAACCTTATCGGGAAAAAGCGAGAGCGAAGCTTGTTGATGCCGGCCTGGATGCCACGATCCTTGATTCTTCCGATGAGGAGTCCAAGGCCGAAGCTGATGATGGTCTACCTTAGTTTTCTTTAGTATCTGTTTTTCATGCTTATAATTTTTCTCTTCTTAGTTTTGTAATCTGTCCGATCAGTTAGGCTGGTGGTGTATGTACCCGAAGCCTGTCTGATCGAGAATTGTAAAACATGTTTGATATGAATAGTAAAAATTTGTTCTAAGTTGTTATCTCGATTAGTTTTGCTTGACTTTCATCGAACAGTTTGGTCATTTCTGACTGTCTGGTCAATTTATGTCCAAAGCTTACAGGATCGGATCTATAACTTTATCGATCGGTTATACTTGTGGCGTTTACCGATCAGTTAAGTTTTTTCAGACTATCTGATCGTTTTACGCTCGAAGCTTGTCTGATCAGATTTGTAACTTTGTCAATCAGTTTTACTTGTGACCTTTTCTGATCAGTTTATGTCCAAAGCGTGACTGATTGGTAAAGCGGTGCAAATTCAAATGAAAGTACAAGTACTTCTCGAAGAGAACTTTTTATTCCATTGATAAATTGCATTACATAAATGAAGGGGAGAATAAATATGCAATTACTAATAATATTTTCTAAGTCTTCCAGCATGCCATGTATTCTTTACCTCCGATCCATCCATAGCTAGAAGCCGATAAGTCCCTGGCTTCGGCACCTCCACTACTTCGTAAGGCCTTTCCCAGTTAGGCATTAGCTTGCTTGTGTTCTGGGGGGTTGATGCCTCCGACTCCCGAAGCACCATGTCTCCTACCTCAAACCTCCTCAGCTTCACCTTCCGATTGTAGTGTCGGGCTGTTCTCTGTTGGTAAATGGCCAACCTCAACATAGCCGAGTCTCGAACTTCATCTAACATATCTAAATTTGTTTTTAGACCTTCGTCGTTGTATAGTTCTTTGTACTGACTGACCCGAAGAGTGGGGGATCCGATCTCGACTGGTATGAGTGCATCCGTTCCGTATGCCAGCCAAAATGGAGAGTCTCCGGTTGTTGTCCTCGGGGTTGTTCGGTATGCCCATAAAATGCTGAGTAGTTCTTCGGGCCACCGACCCTTTAACTCATCCAACCTTCATTTTATTCCATTGAGTAGGGTTCGATTGGTCACTTCCACATGACCGTTCGACTGAGGGTGGGTAACTGAAGTCTTGCGGTATTGAATTCCCAGCTCTTCCAGAAAACTTTCGAACTTTGACACCACAAACTGTCTGCCATTATCAGAGACTACTGCCATCGGAATGCCGAACCGGTATACTACTCCTTTTTTCAGAAATTTTAGGCATTCTTGTTCGGTGATCTTCTGTAGTGGTTTGGCTTCTACCCACTTCGTTATGTAGTCAATAGCCACGATTACGAAACTGGCTTGCCCCTTGGCCTTCGGCAGGGGCCCTAGGATGTCGATTCCCCATACAGCGAAAGGAATCGGGGATAAGATCGAGTAGAGCTCTTCGGGTGGTTGATGTGGGATATTGTTGTTCAACTGACACTTGAAACATCTTCTGACGAATTCCTTTGCCTCTGTGTAGACAGTCGGCCAGTAATACCCCTGCCTCAAAATCTTGTGTGCTAGTGACTTGGCCCCCATGTGAACCCCGCAAATCCCTTCATGTATCTCTCGAAGCATATAATTCGCTTCTGACGGTGTTAAACACTTGAGTAATGGAGAGCTGAAGGCCCTTCGGTACAAAGTTTGAACTTCTGTGCTTGATCTTTCTTGCTAGAATGCGATCCGAGGGCAACACCTCGTCGGCCAGGTAGGAGATGTATGGTGTAAGCCAACAGTCCAGCCTATCAATACATAGTACCTCTTCCTTCGGGACACTTGGCTACTCCAATACTTCAGATATACCGATCCACTGAAAGAACTTGCTTCTGTCGTTGCCAGTCAGGCCAAGGCATTTGCCATTGTGTTGTCGGACAGATCCACCCCTTGACAGCTGACCGAGCTGAAGTATGTCAGTTTATTCTTCGTTTCGGCTAAATACTTCGTCATTCTTGCCCCCCGAGCCTCATACTCCCTCGATATCTGCTTGATGACCAATTGTGAATCACTGTAGATGACCAAGTTTTGTACCTCTAGGCTTCGGGCTAACTTCAGCTCGGCTAGGATGGCCTCGTACTCTGCTTCATTGTTGGTTGCTTTGAACTGGAACCGAATTGCTTGTTGGACTTTAAACCCTTCGGGACTCGTTAGTATGACCCCGGCACCACTGGTATCCGAGGTTGACGAGCCATCAACATATAGTGTTCATGAAGTCCTCACGTGCCGCATTTCGGTCACCAACTCTACATCCGGTTCTGAGAATGAGCATTCCACGACGAAGTCTGCAAGTGTCTATCCTTTGATTGTTGTTCGAGGTTGATATTCCAACGCAAACTGTGTCAGTTCCATTGCCCAAGCTGCCAATCTCCTCGAAACTTCTGGTCAATGTAGAGTTTTCTTCAATGGCTGATCCGTGTATACCACCACCACCCGACCCTGAAAATAATGCCTTAGTTTCCTGCTTGCTATGACCAAAGCATAGGTGAATTTTTCCAGGTTTGGGTATCGAATTTCGGCGTCTCGAAGCACATAGCTAACGTAGTATACTGGGAACTGATTTCCCCCTTTATCCCGAACCAATGCTACTCCAACTGCCATCGAGCTTGCTGCTAAATATAGATATAAAGGTTCCGAAGGGATCGATTTCATTAGCAGTGGTGCCGAGGACAAATATTGTTTGATCCCTTGGAACACATCCTCACATTCTGAAGCCCATTGAAAGCTTTTCTCGTTCTTTGGCCCTTTTAAGGTGTCAAAAAATGGTAGGCATCTTTCAGCCGACTTGGAGACGAACCTTCGAAGGGCCGCGATCTGACCTGTCAGTCTCCGCACATCCTTGTAAGACTTCGGGGATCTCATGTCTAGGACTGCCTGGATTTTTTCAAGGTTCACTTCAATTCCCCTTTTGCTGACCAGATATGTGACAACCCCAAAATAGGTCCATTCCACCCAACCCATTCTGAGTCGTCAAATACATGGTACAGAAAATAACTACAACTTTATTACAACAATTGTCGTGCAAAATACAACAACACATATGCTGTGAGTTTGGATACAAATATATACCAAATGTGACATTGGACACCATCATGTATCAGCACCTCACAAAGGTACCTTACATAAAGGTACAGTCAAAAACTGTTTTAGAAACTAGAATCTTTGGGAAGTGCTCAAGGAAACCTTCGTACATGGGAGGCCACGTGTCTATGTTATGATAGATATCATATGGCCACAGAATTATCCTTGGTTGACCCAATAGACCCCAAAGAAAAACGAGAAGATTACTATCATATTCTTCCCAATGGTGAGTCTTCTCTTGACTTATCATTATCTCCACTGTCTCTAATTGAGAATTATACTTCAAACAAACACCAAGATTATATAGGTAGTGCCCATAGATATACTCAGCAAGTGGATGAGCACAACCCTGTCTTATGATGACACGAGGTTGTATGTCATTAGACATCTTGTATGATAGTGACAAAACACCCTTCCAACGTTGGGTTCGCCTCACCCTATTTTCTTCACCAAATATAACTACTAAATGATGACCACCGTTCTATTCCCTTGTTACCCCCGCTCGACCCAGCTACACTCTTATTACCTGAAAGGAATTGTGAAGCAAAAGGGTGAGCACAACTAGCTCAGTAAAGAATATCATGACTAAAGATAATTCAATTATCAATAGCCTTCATCAAAATAAATCAGAGATTTAGAACATATGGTAAATGATAAAAATTTCAACCATAGTTGCAGCGGAACGAGCAATTCATTAGAAGAGTCAAATAGACTATAAAGTCTATTATCTTCTCCATGTTAAAAATTCACCAATAATATTTTATCCATGTAACATCACTCAACAGTTCCTTTCCACAATCATATGAATAACTCATAATCATAATTGTGATTATAAATTTTTCTTCGCACCCAGGACGAAGAATATTTTCATCACCTGTCTTTACCTGAAACATCAAAGATCATGGTTATACCAAATCACAGTTCCTATTTATAATCATACTAACAAATCCATCTTTGCACTACGGGCCAAAGATATTCATCAACAAACCATCTTTGCACTACGGGCCAAAGATATTCAACAACAGTTCATCTTTGCACTACAGGCCAAAGATATTCAACAACAGTTCATCTTTGCACTACAGGATAAAGATATTCATCAACAGGCCATCTTTGCACTACATGCCAAAGATATTCATCAACAATTCATATTTGCACTACAGGCCAAATATATTCATATCTCAAAGAAATATATAATCATTTCAGAATTTATATAAACAATAATTATAACCATGTTGATCAATTCACCTTTGCACTTAAGCTAAAGATATTCACTTATAAATTCAATGGTCATGATCATACCAGTCACAATTCAACTTTGCACTACAGGCCAAAGAGAACCCTAGTCATGATCATACCAATAATCTACCCATCTTTACACTCAAGTGAAAGAGAATTTCAACATCAGGGTTATAAAAATGTTATATATGATAATAAAATCAATATAATCAATACATAGTTTTAATCTCAAGAGTAATATTCATAACTCAACTATAATTTGGTTAGAAAAAGAAACCAATTTTGATCGTGAATAGTAACTCGTGAATAGTAACTCATGAATAGTAACTCGTGAATAGTAACTCATAAATAGTAAACTCGACACAAAAAGGTAGAAATTCCACAATAAAATCCATACCAATATTTCGGTATAATGATATTGAAAGAATAATATTTCTTAAGCTTATAAACAATTTATTTAAATTGTTTACACTTTACTAAATAATGCATTTAATCATCTAAAATATCAAACTCATAAGATTTCATCACCAATAATCAAAACCCTCATCAAAAATCTGCATATACCTCATATAGGATTCTCAAGCCATAAAATCCTATTTTCCAATTTTCTTACTTCACATAACATATTTAATTCATTTACTCATAACTAGTCCATTTTCATGAAAAATACCAAATCAGTTCCAAAAATATTTCTTTTCTGGGATTTAGCATAATATAGTCCCATATTGAACATATATTTTTCTCAGAATTTTTAAAAGTCATTTACTATTTTTCATATGGCCAAAACACCGAATATTTAGACATTTATCAAAAATTATACTTTTATCCAAAAATTCTGAAATTTACAGAGTATACTTCTATCATACACATGTACTCCCAATAAAAATTTCATCAATTTTGGAGTTAACCACAAGGAATTATAAGCTGTTACTTTTAAAATAGTCTTTTCTCATAAAATTCATAACTCTCAATCTATACATCCAAAAATCACCATTTTTGGACACAATCAAGAAAACTCATCAAAATATCATTTCAAATTTTTCCAGAATTTTTGAAGATCAGAAAAATTACGAAACTGAAAATCATAACAACCCTTAAAATCCCTTAATATCCCTTACTATCCCTTACTATCCCTTACCTCAAAAGAGCAGTACTTCTGACTGGATATCGGATATGATGCTGAAGGAAACTTGCACTGATGAATAGCAACTCACCAAGTATCTAAAAACTCACAAAATATGCTTCATAATATAGAGAGAGAAAGAGAGAAAGCTTATGTTTCTGGTGTGATTTTCAATTCTAACTTAGCCCTCTATTTATAGGAAAATTTTGGTAGGTTTGACCTGCAACCTGATGGCTTTACCTGCTACTATTCCCACCCACCACATTTGAAATATAATTCAGCACATTTCTTCACCAACCACAAGTGGGGCCCACCAATTCTAGAATTTTCCACCAAAATGATAAACTCCGAAAATTCAACAATTTCTGAACCAGTCATCTCGTAAAATTCATAATAAATCATACGTTCATTTTTAACGGTTCAAAATTTGTGGGCATATACTCAACTTATATATGTATAACATATCCAAAAATTACCACGATCCAACGGTCGGATTAAAAATTATAACCCCCGCAAAATATCTCAAAACCCTGATTTTTAATACCTCCATTCCGACAAAAATACTGATAAAAACCTCAACATTAACTCCTTCATTTTTTAACCACAAAAATATATCCCTCATTTATATCCACATAAAATAAATATTTTCTTATCATATGAATCAATAATTAATTATTCACAAATAATATTACAGAATCACATTTATGACAACCAGGCCGTTCCCAGGAAAGAGGGGGCTTTCCAATAAGGATTTCTCCTTACTAGCGCGCAATTAGATGACCAAACCTCTCCTTAGACAGAACTTTCTAGACATTGCCAATAACGCTATCTAATAATACTATTCAAATAATATGAATTATTGATCTGATAAAGGAAAATACTGTGCAGCAACAATTATTGAAACAACAATAATATAAAATATCAACGCAACAATTATTGAATCAATAAAATAAAATATTGAACAGTAATTACTGTAACAATTATTGAGTAGTGCCTTCTTACGTAAGAATCAATAATTTCAAAAATACTGTGCAATACCGTGTGCTACTGTGCAATAACGCGTATTACTGTATTTTAACCACCGGGTATTTCAACAGTGTTAACGGTAACAACTACGCCGTTATTTGTAAAAACTCAAATTTGTCGTTTTCTTCACCCGACAGTTATTCGTTATGGGCCCACAAATAGCTGCGCCGTCGTACGAATATTCCCCGACAGAAAGAATATTCCACGACCAAACGAATATTCCCCGACAACAACGATTATTTTATAACCACTTGTGTATTTTGAAAAAAAAATCATATATCACCCTTAACTTTAACATTTATCAATTTAACCATTTACTGAATAGTAATTATAAGAAAAATTGAATACTTTTATTTCATAAAATTAGGGGTCTTACAATCTCCCCTCCTTATGAAATTTCGTCCCCGAAATTTACGTACCTGGTATTTCAAAGAGTTGAGAATACCTTCCTTTCATTTCAAATTTCATCTTCTCTGTCATCATAATTTCTCCATTGCTCATCTCCTGTATTTCAAATAACATTCTAGAATACAGCTTCAAAACAAGGGTTAATTGAATAAATTAACATATCACATAATATCCCGATATTATGACTGACCAACAAATAAGCTTAGGTAGAACACACTAGCGAAGAATTTACTCATCACACCCCTCCTAGTTTTATTCCCCGATCTCCGCTAGAGATCATATCCCTAAGCTCTGATACCAAATGTAACGACCCCAAAATAGGTCCATTCCACCCAACCCATTCTGAGTCGTCAAATACATGGTACAGAAAATAACTACAACTTTATTACAACAATTGTCGTGCAAAATACAACAACACATATGCTGTGAGTTTGGATACAAATATATACCAAATGTGACATTGGACACCATCATGTATCAGCACCTCACAAAGGTACCTTACATAAAGGTATAGTCAAAAACTGTTTTAGAAATTAGAATCTTTGGGAAGTGCTCAAGGAAACCTTCGTACATGGGAGGCCACGCGTCTAGGTTATGATAGATATCATATGGCCACAGAATTATCCTTGGTTGACCCAATAGACCCCAAAGAAAAACGAGAAGATTACTATCATATTCTTCCCAATGGTGAGTCTTCTCTTGACTTATCATTATCTCCACTGTCTCTAATTGAGAATTATACTTCAAACAAACACCAAGATTATATAGGTAGTGCCCATAGATATACTCAGCAAGTGGATGAGCACAACCCTGTCTTATGATGACACGAGGTTGTATGTCATTAGACATCTTGTATGATAGTGACAAAACACCCTTCCAACGTTGGGTTCGCCTCACCCTATTTTCTTCACCAAATATAACTACTAAATGATGACCACCGTTCTATTCCCTTGTTACCCCCGCTCGACCCAGCTACACTCTTATTACCTGAAAGGAATTGTGAAGCAAAAGGGTGAGCACAACTAGCTCAGTAAAGAATATCATGACTAAAGATAATTCAATTATCAATAGCCTTCATCAATATAAATCAGAGATTTAGAACATATGGTAAATGATAAAAATTTCAACCATAGTTGCAGCGGAACGAGCAATCCATTAGAAGAGTCAAATAGACTATAAAGTCTATTATCTTCTCCATGTTAAAAATCCACCAACAATATTTTATCCATGTAACATCACTCAACAGTTCCTTTCCACAATCATATGAATAACTCATAATCATAATTGTGATTATAAATTTTTCTTCGCACCCAGGACGAAGAATATTTTCATCACCTGTCTTTACCTGAAACATCAAAGATCATGGTTATACCAAATCACAGTTCCTGTTTATAATCATACTAACAAATCCATCTTTGCACTACGGGCCAAAGATATTCATCAACAAACCATCTTTGCACTACGGGCCAAAGATATTCAACAACAGTTCATCTTTGCACTACAGGCCAAAGATATTCAACAACAGTTCATCTTTGCACTACAGGATAAAGATATTCATCAACAGGCCATCTTTGCACTACATGCCAAAGATATTCATCAACAATTCATATTTGCACTACAGGCCAAATATATTCATATCTCAAAGAAATATATAATCATTTCAGAATTTATATAAACAATAATTATAACCATGTTGATCAATTCACCTTTGCACTTAAGCTAAAGATATTCACTTATAAATTCAATGGTCATGATCATACCAGTCACAATTCAACTTTGCACTACAGGCCAAAGAGAACCCTAGTCATGATCATACCAATAATCTACCCATCTTTACACTCCAGTGAAAGAGAATTTCAACATCAGGGTTATAAAAATGTTATATATGATAATAAAATCAATATAATCAATACATAGTTTTAATCTCAAGAGTAATATTCATAACTCAACTATAATTTGGTTAGAAAAAGAAACCAATTTTGATCGTGAATAGTAACTCGTGAATAGTAACTCATGAATAGTAACTCGTGAATAGTAACTCATAAATAGTAAACTCGACACAAAAAGGTAGAAATTCCACAATAAAATCCATACCAATATTTCGGTATAATGATATTGAAAGAATAACATTTCTTAAGCTTATAAACAATTTATTTAAATTGTTTACACTTTACTAAATAATGCATTTAATCATCTAAAATGCCAAACTCTAAGATTTCATCATCAATAACCAAAACCCTCATCAAAAATCTGCATATACCTCATATAGGATTCTCAAGCCATAAAATCCTATTTTCCAATTTTCTTACTTCACATAACATATTTAATTCATTTACTCATAACTAGACCATTTTCATGAAAAATACCAAATCAGTTCCAAAAATATTTCTTTTCTGGGATTTAGCATAATATAGTCCCATAGTGAACATATATTTTTCTCAGAATTTTTAAAAGTCATTTACTATTTTTCATATGGCCAAAATACCGAATATTTAGACATTTATCAAAAATTATACTTTTGTCCAAAAATTCTGAAATTTACAGAGTATACTTCTATCATATACATGTACTCCCAATAAAAATTTCATCAATTTTGGAGTTAACCACAAGGAATTATAAGCTGTTACTTTTAAAATAGTCTTTTCTCATAAAATTCATAACTCTCAATCTATACATCCAAAAATCACCATTTTTGGACACAATCAAGAAAACTCATCAAAATATCATTTCAAATTTTTCCAGAATTTTTGAAGATCAGAAAAATTACGAAACTGAAAATCATAACAACCCTTAAAATCCCTTAATATCCCTTACTATCCCTTACTATCCCTTACCTCAAAAGAGCAGTACTTCTGACTGGATATCGGATATGATGCTGAAGGAAACTTGCACTGATGAATAGCAACTCACCAAGTATCTAAAAACTCACAAAATATGCTTCATAATATAGAGAGAGAAAGAGAGAAAGCTTATGTTTCTGGTGTGATTTTCAATTCTAACTTAGCCCTCTATTTATAGGAAAATTTTGGTAGGTTTGACCTGCAACCTGATGGCTTTACCTGCTACTATTCCCACCCACCACATTTGAAATATAATTCAGCACATTTCTTCACCAACCACAAGTGGGGCCCACCAATTCTAGAATTTTCCACCAAAATGATAAACTCCGAAAATTCAACAATTTCTGAACCAGTCATCTCGTAAAATTCATAATAAATCATACGTTCATTTTTAACGGTTCAAAATTTGTGGGCATATACTCAACTTATATATGTATAACATATCCAAAAATTACCACGATCCAACGGTCGGATTAAAAATTATAACCCCCGCAAAATATCTCAAAACCCTGATTTTTAATACCTCCATTCCGACAAAAATACTGATAAAAACCTCAACATTAACTCCTTCATTTTTTAACCACAAAAATATATCCCTCATTTATATCCACATAAAATAAATATTTTCTTATCATATAAATCAATAATTAATTATTCACAAATAATATTACAGAATCACATTTATGACAACCAGGCCGTTCCCAGGAAAGAGGGGGCTTTCCAATAAGGATTTCTCCTTACTGGCGCGCAATTAGATGACCAAACCTCTCCTTAGACAGAACTTTCTAGACATTGCCAATAATGCTATCTAATAATATTATTCAAATAATATGAATTATTGATCTGATAAAGGAAAATACTGTGCAGCAACAATTATTGAAACAACAATAATATAAAATATCAACGCAACAATTATTGAATCAATAAAATAAAATATTGAACAGTAATTACTGTAACAATTATTGAGTAGTGCCTTCTTACGTAAGAATCAATAATTTCAAAAATACTGTGCAATACCGTGTGCTACTGTGCAATAACGCGTATTACTGTATTTTAACCACCGGGTATTTCAACAGTATTAACAGTAACAACTACGTCGTTATTTGTAAAAACTCAAATTTGTCGTTTTCTTCACCCGACAGTTATTCGTTATGGGGCCCACAAATAGCTGTGCCGTCGTACGAATATTTCCCGACAGAAAGAATATTCCACGACCAAACGAATATTCCCCGACAACAACGATTATTTTATAACCACTTGTGTATTTTGAAAAAAAAATCATATATCACCCTTAACTTTAACATTTATCAATTTAACCATTTACTGAATAGTAATTATAAGAAAAATTGAATACTTTTATTTCATAAAATTAGGGGTCTTACAAGATACCCCAGGAATTTACCCGATCCCAGTTCGAACGTGCATTTAGTCGAGTTTAACCTCAGCTTGCGTCTTCTTACTATTTCGAAACAGTTCTCTAGATCCTCAAGATGGTCACGGACGGACATGCTTTTTACGATCATGTCGTCTACATAGATTTCCATACTTCTTCCTAATTGTTTCGTGAACACCAAATTCATCATTCGCTGATAAGTTGCCCCGGTATTCAATAGCCCGAAAGTCATTTTTTTGTACGCGTATATTGTCCGATGTGTGATGAAGCTGGTCTTCGGGATATCCTCCTTACTCATTGAAATCTGGTGGTATCCTGAGAATGCATCCATGAAACTCAATATACCATATCCCGAAGTGGCGTCGATCAATTGATCTATGTTGGACAAAGGGTAAAAATCCTTCGGACATGCCCTATTCAAATCCGTGTAGTCGATTCATAGCCTCCACTTCCCGTTCTGCTTTTGGACCAATACCACATTTGCCAACCACTCCGGGTAATCAATCTCGAAGATGAATTCGGCCTCCAGAAGTTTGGCGATCACTTTATCGATTATTTTTTGCCTTTCTGGGGCAAAATTTCTTCGCTTTTGTATAACCGATTTCTTGCTTGGGTCTACGTGTAGTCTATGTAGGGCCACCGATTCACTTACCCCGGGCATATCACTTGGCTCCCATGCGAAGATGTCGGCGTAGACTTGGAGTAATTCTATCAGTCCGGTCCTGAAAGGTTCCGCTAACCCTGACCCAATCTTTATCAATTTTTCTTTCTTCCCTGGTACCAGCTCTATGTCCTCGGTTTCTTCGGCAGGAAGAGCGAGCGGTTCTGTACTGCCCTCCATGAATGGCTCGATCTCGATTGTCATTGTCTGTTTCTGCTTACTGACCCCGACCCCTGAAGAAATCAAGCTATTTTAATAGCACCTTCGGGCTATATCTAAATCTCCTTTTACCTCCCCGATCCCGTTCGGTGTTGGAAACTTGATTTTGAAGTGGGGTATAAACGTTACTGCTTGCAGGGCTGCCAAGGTTGGTCTCCCGAGGATCGCATTGTATGCCGAATATACTTATACGACAAAAAATCTGACCATTATTTCGACCTGATTGGGTGTGGTGCCGAACTTGACTGGCAGTTCAATGGTACCTGACACATACACCGGATCTCCACTGAAACCGTATAAGGGTCCTTCCCCTCCCAGATCCATCTTCTTTCCTTGTAGGTCCAGCCTTTGGTAGGCATGAGTATATAGGATGTCGACCGAGGACCCGTTGTCTATCATCATCCGTTTCATATCAACTATCCCGACCTGAGCTGTTATCACCAGTGCGCCGTCATGTGGCTCGATGAGGTCTGTCGGGTAATCCTCGTCCGAGAATGAGATGGACGTTCCAGGATATGCCCGATCTTTTCTGGTAGTCGACCCCGTAACCGATAGCACTGTCCCCAAATGCCCACTTCTTTTCCTTCCCGTTATCCGTCCGACGGAACCCCCCGAAATGACGTCAACTATGCCTCGGGTGGGGGGGTTTTGTGGGGGCTGGGAATCCTAGTCTTGATCTTTGCTTTCTTTTCTAGGCGCCACTGCGTCACCCCGACCGGCTACATACTGTATCAATTGTCCATTCTGAACGTTTTTCTCTATCAAGTCCATCAGGTGGGTGCATGCTTCGGTCGAGTGCCCGGTACTCTGGTGGTATTTGCAGTACTTGTCCCGACCCCTTCTACCGGGCTTGGTTCGCCTCGGGCATGGTTCGTAGAAGGGCTGGTTCTTCATCTCCTCCAAAATTTTGGACCGATCTACGGTGAGGGGGGTATAAACTTTGCTGACACTTCGATTAGGTAGTGGAGGTTGGTTACTTCCTGATCTCCCTCCACTATAATTCTTCTTGCTGAAATTATCTGACCTCCACTGGTTGTTGTCTGAACACTGATAACTCTGTTTGTCCCGATCCTTAGACTTCTCGTAGGACTGGGAGTGTGGTTTAAAGTTGCCCAAGGCTTCTTCTATTGTGATAAATCCTTCAGCCCGATGGAAGGCCTCGATTAGACCCGCTGGAGGGTTGATCACCAAATCCTTTACCAGCTTCTTAGACCTCCCGATGTCTAGTCCCGTGGTGAATAATCCCAGGGCTTGTGGAGAGTTTAGCACTGCTACCGACCCTACCGCCTCCCGAAACCTCTTCACATACTGGCCTAGGGTCTCATCTGACTTCTGTCGGACCTGCATGAGGGACGCCGTGATCTTTCCTCGTCTTCGGTTGCTCCCGAACCGAGCATGGAACTTTTCTCGAAGATCGTTCCATGACTCGATTGATCCTGCTGCCAAAGTCCCCATCCATTGTCGGGCGCTCTTTTTCAGCATTGTAGCAAACATGTGGCACTTAGTTGCGTCTGAATGTCCATAGTAAGATATCAGTCGGTCATACCCATCCGAATGATCATAGGGATCCCCCAATCCGTCATACGTGTCCATGGGGGGCATCTTTTTCTTCAGATCGGCTGTGACTTGGTTGATCTCTGGTGAGAAGGGCGACCCAGGACACCCTGAAGAGGTCCCCATCGGACTCTTAGCTGCTAATAATTTCTCCAATTTTGCGACTCTTCGGGCGAGGGGGTCGGAGCCTTCCTTCCCGGGGGATGATCGGGGTCTGTCCCTCTCGTAGTCCGGAGACACGTCTCTCTTCGTCTGGCCAGATCTGCCTGGATGTTCTGATCTGCGCTCTGCCGAACGGCTTCTTCTTCTGCCCCTGCCATCCCGAGAGCGACTCCTGTGCCTGCTCTGTTCTCTTCTCGCCTCTCCCCGTCGAGGTGACCGGGATTGGCTCAGATTCCTACGCCTCTTGGAACAAGCTTCTTGGTCCCCAGCCATGTTGGCCATCTGCCTCTCGAGTTCATCCTGCTACAACCGAAGCGCCATCATGGCATCTTTGTTCTGTTCCAGTTTCTTTTTCAGGAGAAACTCTAGCTGGTCTCGGCTACCCTCCTCTCTTTCCTGCCTCACGAGGGCCCGAGAATGACTCTCGTCAGCCTGACTCGCTTGATAGGGCGTATGCTGACTACCGTGGAAGAGCCTTAGCCGAAGATCAGGAGCCGATATCTCCTGCACCTCTGGAATTTTGGATCCCAGGCGGTCCTTCACCGACCCCCTCACCTGTGTGGTCTGATGGGACAGCTGAGTCTTTTCCTTTTCCGGGACATCGACGTTAATCTCCTTGCTCCCCATAGTCTGCTGTCGGAAAAGTCGGTGATGATTGTAAGAAAGCACTGGGCCCTCCTTCTAGCGCCAATGTTAACGCCAAGTTTCGTCTGCGCGTCCAATCACAGAATTCACGGGCTGAAACCTGCACAATAACAGATCACACAGAAGCTTGACGGCCGTGCCGCCGGGGGATAGCTCCGGTGTGAGAATAAGTACAGGCCGTTTACAAGGTTTAACAATGGAGGTTATGTGTTTAGTGCTCAAAGTAGGTATTACCTGTTAATTGTAACATTGACCTTGTATTTATAGAGCTCCCACCACCTTAGTATCCTTCTCCGGGTTGAACTAAGACTCCTAAATATGGTAGTTACCTATACTTGGGTCCAACGCAATCTCCTTGAAAGGTGCAAGTAGAATCTCTTTCCAATACTACCTTTAGAGTTACCTTGTTGACATATGATTAGGGTTAGGACCCTCAACCACGTAATCCCCTTATTACTCCCAACTCTGCATGTGGGCCGTTCGGCTGCACAGGCGCAACCCCACAGACATCATAAAATTCCGATCTGGGCCTCGGCCTAAAGGATTCGAAGACCCGACCCCGACCTCCACGATCACAACCGGATCCCGGCCTATTGGGCTCGGGTATCTGAACCCGAACACTCTCGACCTCCTGTATGTCTTCGGCTATATCGGCCCAACCTCCTCGATTCTAGCTCAGGCTTACAGCCAACATGGTGTTCGGTAAAACACTCCCGAACAAATCCAAAAAAACAAAAAAAAAACCATAATTAACCCTTCACAAAACCTCTCAATTTATTGCAATGTACTCACTATTATTTTTCTTTCTTGTTCCGTTCCAAAAACATCACTCTGATTATTATAGAATTCGTTGTCTGTGATCACATGCCACCAAAGTCCATATATATATATATATATATATATATATATATATATATATATATATATATATATATATATATATATAGTCCTGATTCCTAGTCTGCTTTTGAAGACCCGACTTCCAAATAGAATTCCTATAACAAGCTTGCTTCGGATTGGCCGAAGTACGTACCACCCATATATTACATCCTGATTTGGTTTAGAAAAAATTATATTCCTTTTCATATTAGCCCCACACGTAAGTCTCCCAATTCCAATATTATTTCAGAATTTCAATTCATTCTCAATTTCGAAAAATATACATACTAAATTAAAAATACTCCTAATTTAAATAGAATAATCTCATAAGTTTGAACTCCAAAAATCCTACATATCATCACTTCATTTAATATGTAGGGAATTTGAGGATTTGGATACTAGCTAGCTTGAGAAGAGGTTATAGTGAAAAATAGGGTTGTGCATTAACATCAACATCAGCTAGAAAGATGATCAAATGTTTAAGTACCATAGTGATTCAAGAAATTAGCAAGCATTAGATGTAATAGGTTTGATACTTGCAAACTATTTGGTTGTTTCTTAATCACTTACTCATTGATCAGATGTACACAACTATATATTAAATTCAGGAGATGTATATGGTAGATTACAATAACAATATTTGAAGGCACAAAGTATGATATATATATATATATATATATATATATATATATATATATATATATATATAATAAATTATGAAAAATCTATGTCAAATTTGGTTGGTATAAATACTTTTTAACATTCTAACTAACATATATGTTGTATTTTGTAGATGCTTGATCAAGAGTAATTAAGCTTTGTTCATTGCCTCTCTCTCTCTCTCTCTATATATATATATATATTGTCACGATCTTAAACTTACCTCTTATTTAACATACCTTGCATACTCCCTTTTAGCGACGAACAACATATAACGACAGACCGAATCGTCGCCCGATCCATCGCTAAAGGGGGGTATGCAAGGTATGTTAGATAAGGAGTAAATTTAAGATCCGGACCGTTATATATATATATATATATATATATATATATATATATATATATATATATAACTCCCGTCCGAATATCGAACGATTAATATAACTCATGTTCGCAGTTTAATACTGCGGACGTGACAAATATTCAAAATACTCTTCCTTTCCTTTACAAGTTCTCGTACGCAGTATTAAACTGCGGACACTAAGTTTCCTCACAGAAACGAGACGATGTTGTTTCAATCTTAAAGGCTTTTATCTCAAAATCTCTCTTCCACCATGCCAAATTTGCTAAAGTCTTTCATTTTCCTCACAATTTTTCATCCATGCTTGATGAGTTCATCTACAATGGATTCGACCAAGCAATCAACACAATAATGGTATTTTACTGATGATATAGTGGAACAAGATTTGAGCCTCAATAGTAGATTACCATAGTGGTGGCTTGGATCGAATATGATTCAGCTACATATAAATGGGATAACCATATTTTTTAAGAATTAGGATCAACTCCATCTCAAATGAATTGGAGACTCCATTTCATGGTTCAGATTTAAAATGTGTTGAAATGTGATATCATGATGATGGAGAGGATACTAGTCCTTTTTTCAAAACCCACGTTGCGGACGTTAGGTATGACCAAGTGGAAAAATGACGTCGTTAATAAGTAATTCTAGTCCGCATTATAATACTGCAGACACTGATTTAAAAGCCCAATGGGAAAATGACATCGTTAATAAGTAACTATCGTCCACAGTTTAATATTGTGGACTCTAGTTTAAAATGAAAAAGACAACGTTTTAATTTATCTGGGATGATGATAAGAATACCCAAGATCAAATGAAAAACTTAATAGCTTTAAATCAAACTATACTCGTCCCAAATTGGTATGGTAAAAATGAGATGAGATCCAAAAATATATATAACTTATTAAAGTTAAAAATCATCTATTTTTCTTGCATATTCTTGTTAGTTGTTACAAATTCAAGTAATCTGGGATGATGAGATACCTCCATGGCTGAAAAATGGAAGAATGGATATATACCAATGCGGTGAAGTGTTTTTAATATATACTTCCAATTGTTAGCCATGAATTTGTCTCAATAACATAGATCACATGATTCAGCTACATATAATAAGAATACGCAAAAAAAAATAGAAAATTCTTGAGTCTTAATTCGAACTATTATACTTCTCCAAAAATTTTGTCAAAATGAGATGAGATTCAAAAGTCATTATATGAAGTATGAAGTTCGCAACAGTACTTGACCATACTTATAAGGAGATCGGTGTTATTTTAGTTGGATCTAGCGTCTGCAATATTAAACTGCAGACGAAACTTAAGATGGAAACGACATCGTCTCGTTTCCATAAAGAAATTTAAGCGTGTTAGGTTTGTAAGATTAATGAACACAATAAAATTGCACAAATTAAGTAAGTGGAAGCATGGTAAAATAGAGTTTAAAATTTTACAAATCATATGCCCGGATCATCCTTTATGCACAATTATTAATTAAACGAAAAATGAAGAACAAGAGTTATACTCTTGAATATACGAGTTTCCTCAGGTACAAGTTCACCTCCAAATCCTTTTCGTGTTTAACTTGAATTCACCGGGTTTGATTCTTTCCTTTGATCAACGTTCACCACGCAAGTGTTTGGCCTTTAGAGGTGATCCACCAAGGAAGAATAAGTATTCAAGAAGATGGGTGTTTGGCAAAGCCCTAGTTTTCTATTTCTGTAGAAAAAGGGCATACTCTCCAACAATTAGAATCACGTCTCATCATATTTGATATAAGACCCCTCTTATAAAGATATCAGTTAACCCTTTTAATATTATTAAAATAGGATATTATTTAATTAATTAAACTCCTTTAATTAATTAGGCTCCCTAATCTTATTAGGGATAATTAATTAAACTCTTTTAATTAATTTGCCTCCTAATCTTATTAGGAATAAATGAGAGTACTTATATTAAATTAATTTCCAAACTCCTTTAGAAATTAAAATAATAATAATTGTAATAATATTAATAAGACTCTTCTTATTAATTTATATTTAATATTTCTAAAATATTAAATAATAAATATTAAGCTATTTAATTTACTCTATCACCATAGATTAAATTAAATACAGTTAACATATTATTACCATTATGTCATTAACTTCTTAAATAATTATTTTTTTCTTTTATGGTGTGACCATTTAGGTTATCCATATTAAACCGGTTGTAAGACTCCAACTTATTATAAATAAAATTTAATTTCTCTATTTATTATCTTGAAATAATAAGGTGATAATTTGATATAATACTTTGGTTATGGGTGAAATGTGCAAATTTTACAAAATAAGCAAGTGGTTATAAAATAATCATTGTTGTCGGATAATATTCGTTTGGTCGTGGAATATTCTTTTTGTCGAGAATATCCGTATGACGGCGCAATTATTTGTGGGCCCCATAACAGAATAACTGTCGGATGAAGAAAACGACAAGTTTGAGTTTTTATAAATAACGACGTAGTAATTACCATTAACACTGTTGGAATACCCGGTAGTTAAAATACAGTAATACGCGTGGTTGCACAGTAGCACACGATATTGCACAGTATTTTTGAATTATTGATTCTTACATAAGAAGACACTACTCAATAATTGTAATAGTAATTACTGTTCAATATTTTATTTTATTGATTCAATAATTGCTGCGTTGATATTTTATATTATTGTTGTTCCAATAATTATCACTGCACAATATTTTCCATTATCAGATCAATAATTCATATTATTTGAATAATATTATTAGATAACATTATTGGCAATGTCTAGAAAGTTCTGTCTAATGAGAGGTTTGGTCACCTAATTGCGCGCCAGTAATGAGAAATTCTTATTGAAAAGCCCCCTCTTTCTTGGGAACGGCCTGATTGTCATAATTGTGATTCTGTAATATTATTTTTGAATAATTAATTATTAATTATATGATAAGAAAATATTTATTTGATGTGGATATAAATGATAGATATATTTATGTGGTTATAAATGAAGGAATTAGTGTTGAGGGGTTTTATCAGTATTTTGTCGGAATGGAGGTTTTAAAAATCAAAACAGTGTTCTTAAAGCTCTATTACGTGAGTTATAATTTTAATCCGACCGTTGGATCGTTGTGATTTTTAGATATGCTATACATATATAAGTTGAGTATTTGTCCACAAATTTTGAACCGTTAAAAATTAACGCATGATTTGTAATGAATTTTAAGAGGTGACTGATTCAGAATTTGTTAAAGTTTTTAAATTTATCATTTTGGTGGAAAATTTTAGAATTGGTGGGCCCCACTTTTGATTGGTGAGAAATGTGCTCAAATTTTATTTCAAATGTGGTGGGTGGCAATAGTAGCAGGTAAAGCCATTAGGTTACAGGTCAGGATTACTTCGGCGTGCTAGCATTTTCTTATAAATAGAGTGCTGAGTTAGAATTGAAAATCACACCAAAAACATAAGCTTTCTCTCTTTCTCTCTCTATATTATCGAGCGTATTTTGTGAGTATTTAGATACTTTGAGAGTTGCTATTCAGTACAAGTTTCATTCAGCATCATATCCGACATTTCATTCTGAAGTACTGTTTCTTTAAGGTAAGGGATGTTATTTTTTTGTAAATGGTATTATTTCTTTTAATATCATTATGCCGAAATATTGATCTGAACTTTTTATCAAATTTAAAACTTTTTGTATTGGGGTTACTATTCACGTATACGACACTATTCACGAATACGGCACTATTCACCGAAAAATAAAATTTTTTCTTCTTTGTCCCAGATGTCTATTATGGTTACTATCTTTGATTGTATCCAGATTTTGATCGTCATTCTTGAATTTTTCTCCATTATGTTTTATTATGGAGTATTTTTAAACTTGAATTATATATCTAAAGTACGAATCTCTAAACTTTGTCCTTTTATGGTACGAGATTCGTTCTCTAAAATATTTTTCATCATCCTCAGTCATTAATGGTGATGCTTGATGAATATCTTTGGCCTGTAGTGTAAAGATGAATGATTACCTGATGAATATCTTTGGCCCGTAGTGCAAAGATGAATAGGTATTGAGATGAACATGACCAACTGGTGATACAAATGAATATCTATGGCCCATAGTGAAAAGATGAATATTTAATTCAAGATGTATATTGATTGATGTTACAGAGATAAATTATTGATGATGGACTTTTAAATTCATAGATGATAGTAGATTTCATTATCTACTTAACTCTTTTAATGAATTATTGTTTTCACTGTAGTTGTTGATTTAAAACTTGTTGTCTATTATATTCTATCAGATTTTTCCATGTTGAAGACTATTGATAATTTGTTGTATATTATCTTAGTCATAATATTCTTTACTGGGCTAGCCGAGCTCACCGTTTTTTTTGTTCCATTTTTCTTCTCAGGAGGTGAGAATATAGCAAGAACTAGCCGGGGTATAGAGTGATGGTTCTAGAAAGTTGTTTTAGCAGTCCTCACTATTTTTGTAAAATAGTGTATCAATAATTATAATGAGGACTCTTTTTAAGTTTTAATACTGTCTATTAGACAATATTTGTACTTAAACTCACAGTTTATGTGTTGTCGTATTTTACACGACAATTGTAGTAATGAAGTTGTATTTATTTCTGTACCATGTATTTGTCGACTCAGAATGGGTGATGTATACCTATTTTGGGGGTGTTACATTGGTTGTGATTAAATCAATTAGAACAATTATAATCTTATATAAATAAATAAATTAAACTATTAATCTATTTAAATAAATAATATTTATTCTACAATAAGGATAAACCTCCTTAGCGATCAACGACTTTCCAGATAATATAGATTTCAACATTAATCATAAAAAAAACCTTTGAGTAAATAGTTACTGTATAATTTAATCCTTCCATCATACAATGTCCCAATTAAATATAAGACATATAATTACTGTCAATTCTTATTTTATTTAATTATATCTATTTCGACTCTTAAATGCACAACTCTAAATAATGCAAATTAGAAGCTCCTTTCTAATTTCATTCTGCCTTGACCAATGACTAATGGATTGTCATTTATCGAATCACATAGGATATTTTTCTTCTTTTACTAGAAGCGGTAGATTAATTATTGATCATACATTATCTCCATGTACAACTTAGTATACCCAAGCATACCCTTTGATATACTTTAAGGGTTTTAAGGAAGAAGTCAAAGTATAATTCATCATACACAAGATACTATGATGATCTCAAGTCCAATGATCACTTGTACTACTATCACTACAGGAATTCCTATTGACAGACAAGTAAAACTTCATTAGGTATTCCTTAGCGAGCCACGTTCAGTGTACTTATTCTCCAATAAGCACCTACATACTTGCTTTAGTGTCTCCACACAAATGATCATGAGATCAATCATCCTCATCCAATGAACAAGCAACATATGTACCAATCTATCCGGATTCACTAATCCCCAATTTAGTAATCTAACGATTGGGAACTATTTTAGTTTTAAGCTTTCTAAGAATTTAGATCTCATTAGAATGATCATCATCATTATTCTAAAAGCATTGCTTAAAACTATGAGTTTATCACATATTATAAAGCAGCGCCATGTAGATAATTAAAAGCCTTTAATAAATTAATACTTTTTATTAATAAATGAATAAGATTATTACAAAGTATATAATTTATCATCAAACATGATTGGCTTGTACGTGCATACTACTTTCAAAGCGTCCCTAGTTTAATACTGCGAATGGGGACTTGTAAATGAGGGGCATTTTGGACATTATCCGCAACATTAAACTGCGAAATATTGTAAATTAAATTGCAAACGTGAACTATATTAATCTTTTCATATTCGGATAGACGCTCAAGATTTGTTGTAAGGTTAACCTTAAATTGACAACGTTACATATGGATCACTCCCATATATATATATATATATATATATATATATATATATATATATATATATATATATATATATATATATATATATATATATATAGGGGACTGATCCAGTTACAACGTTGTAAAAAGAGTTTATCCTTAATTACAACGAATCCCGGTCGTCCATATGAAAATCTAACGACCTATGTTGCTCTCGTCCACAATATAATTTTTAGTATTCCGCAGTTTAACCCTGAGAACGAGACAAATGATCTAAATGCCCATCCTTGTATAAGTCTATCGTCCGCAGTTTAATATTGCGGATGATGTTTTTGTAAAATCCAAGAATTTTAAGTCACGCGGTAATTAAATATATTAGTTAAATATTAATGATATTGAAACTTTGTGACATATATAGTGAATGAATATGTTATTATTTATATGAAAAATGTTTATGGTTAAATAAATAAATAAATAAATAAATATATTCTAAATATATATGTATGTATGAGTTATATAAAGAGAATTAAACGAAAAAGTTACATAACCTAATTATACATTAAGTATGAAAATTGAATAACCTAAGGGTTATGGTATTGAAGAATAATTGTATTTAAAATTATACTAACTTAAGAGATTAATTTTATTATCTCAATTTAATATTTAATTTAAACCTAATTAAAGTAAGTCTAATTGGGTTATAAAATTAAATGTACATAAATAATTATTTAAATTCCAAAATGAGTGGAATAAAAATTCTAATTAAATAATTAGGGTAAGATAAAATTTATCTATTGGATCATGCTATTTTTACATAGCCCAAACAATGCAATTAGAGAGCCCAAATAAGAAATCAATTGGCCCAAGTTGTAACGACCCCAAAATAGGTCCATTCCACCCAACCCATTCTGAGTCGTCAAATACATGGTACAGAAAATAACTACAACTTTATTACAACAATTGTCGTGCAAAATACAACAACACATATGCTGTGAATTTGGATACAAATATATACCAAATGTGACTCATGTTCCAACCGTGGACATCACCTCACAATAACACCTTACATAAAGGTATAGTCAAAAACTATTTTAGAAATTAGAATCTTTGAGAAATGCTCAAGGAAACCTTCGTACATGGGAGGCCACGCGTCTAGGTTATGATAGATATCATATGACCACAGAATTATCCTTGGTTGACCCAATAGACCCCAAAGAAAAACGAGAAGATTACTATCATATTCTTCCCAATGGTGAGTCTTCTCTTGACTTATCATTATCTCCACTGTCTCTAATTGAGAATTATACTTCACACAAACACCAAGATTATATAAGTAGTGCTCGTATATATTCTCAGCAAGTGGATGAGCACATCCCTGTCTTATGATGACACGAGGTTGTATGTCGTTAGACATCTTGTATGATAGTGGCAAACCACCCTTCCAACGTTGGGTACACCTTACCCTATTGGATTCACCAAATAAAACTACTAAATGAACTTTTCTATACTGCTTCGGGAGAACATCCACAGCTAGAGACCACCGTTCTATTTCCCCGTTACCCTCGCTCGACCCAGCTACACTCTTATTACCTGAAAGGAATTGTGAAGCAAAAGGGTGAGCACAACTAGCTCAGTAAAGAATATCATGACTAAAGATAATTCAATTATCAATAGCCTTCATCAACAATAAATCAGAGATTTAGAACATATGGTAAATGATAAAAATTTCAACCATAGTTGCAGCGGAACGAGCAATCCATTAGAAGAGTCAAATAGACTATAAAGTCTATTATCTTCTCCATGTTAAAAATCCACCAACAATATTTTATCCATGTAACATCACTCAACAGTTCCTTTCCACAATCATATGAATAACTCATAATCATAATTGTGACTATAAATTTTTCTTCGCACCCAGGACGAAGAATATTTTCATCTCCTGTCTTTACCTGAAACATCAAAGATCATGGTTATACCAAATCACAGTTCCTGTTTATAATCATACTAACAAATCCATCTTTGCACTACGGGCCAAAGATATTCATCAACAAACCATCTTTGCACTACGGGCCAAAGATATTCAACAACAGTTCATCTTTGCACTACAGGCCAAAGATATTCATCAACAGGCCATCTTTGCACTACATGCCAAAGATATTCATCAACAATTCATATTTGCACTACAGGCCAAATATATTCATATCTCAAAGAAATATATAATCATTTCAGAATTTATATAAACAATAATTATAACCATGTTGATCAATTCACCTTTGCACTTAAGCTTAAGATATTCAATTATAAATTCAATGGTCATGATCATACCAGTCACAATTCAACTTTGCACTACAGGCCAAAGAGAACCCTAGTCATGATCATACCAATAATCTACCCATCTTTACACTCCAGTGAAAGAGAATTTCAACATCAGGGTTATAAAAATGTTATATATGATGATAAAAATAATATGATCAACATATAGTTTTAATCTCAAGAGTAATATTCGTAACTCATGAATAGTAACCCCGACACAAAAGATAGAAATTCTACAATAAAATTCATACCAATATTTCGGTATAATGATATTGAAAGAATAACATTACTTAAATTTATAAACAATTTATTTTAATTGTTTACACTTTACTAATTAATGCATTTAATCATCATAAAATGCCAACTCTTACAATTTCATCATCAATAACCAAAACCCTCATCAAAAATCTGCATATACCTCATATAGGATTCTCAAGCCATAAAATCCTATTTTCCAATTTTCTTTCTTCACAAAACATATTTAATTCATTTACTCATAACTAAACCATTTTCATGAAAAATACCAAATCAGTTCCAAAAATATTTCTTTTCTGGGATTTAGCATAATATAGTCCCATAGTGAACATATATTTTTCTCAGAATTTTTAAAAGTCATTTACTATTTTTCATATGGCCAAAATAGCCGAATATTTAGACATTTATCAAAAATTGTACTTTTGTCTAAAAATTCTGAAATTTACAGAGTATACTTCTATCATACACATGTACTCCCAATAAAAATTTCATCAATTTTGGAGTTAACCACAAGAAATTATAAGCTGTTACTTTTAAAATAGTTTTTTCTCATAAAATTCATAACTCTCAATCTATACATCCAAAAATCACCATTTTTGGACACAATCAAGAAAACTCATCAAAATATCATTTCAAATTTTTCCAGAATTTTTGAAGATCAGAAAAATTACGAAACTGAAAATCATAACAACCCTTAAAATCCCTTAATATCCCTTACTATCCCTTACTATCCCTTACTATTCCTTACTATCCCTTACCTCAAAAGAGCAGTACTCCTGACTGGATATCGGATATGATGCTGAAGGAAACTTGCACTAATGAATAGCAACTCACCAAGTATCTAAAAACTCACAAAATATGCTTCATAATATAGAGAGAGAAAGAGAGAAAGCTTATGTTTTTGGTGTGTTTTTCAATTCTAACTTAGCCCTCTATTTATAGGAAAATTTTGGTAGGTTTGACCTGCAACCTGATGGCTTTACCTGCTACTATTCCCACCCACCACATTTGAAATATAATTCAGCACATTTCTTCACCAACCACAAGTGGGGCCCACCAATTCTAGAATTTTCCACCAAAATGTTAAACTCCGAAAATTCAACAATTTCTGAACCAGTCATCTCGTAAAATTCATAATAAATCATACGTTCATTTTTAACGGTTCAAAATTTGTAGACATATACTCAACTTATATATGTATAACATATCCAAAAATTACCACGATCCAACGGTCGGATTAAAAATTATAACCCTCGCAAAATATCTCAAAAACTCTGATTTTTAATACCTCCATTCCGACAAAAATACTGATAAAAATCTCAACATTAACTCCTACATTTTTAACCACAAAAATATATCCCTCATTTATATCCACATAAAATAAATATTTCCTTATCATATGAATCAATAATTAATTATTCACAAATAATATTACAGAATCACATTTATGACAACCAGGCCGTTCCCAGGAAAGAGGGGGCTTTCCAATAAGGATTTCTCCTTACTGGCGCGCAATTAGATGACCAAACCTCTCCTTAGACAGAACTTTCTAGACATTGCCAATAATGCTATCTAATAATATTATTCAAATAATATGAATTATTGATCTGATAATAGAAAATACTGTGCAGCAACAATTATTGAAACAACAATAATATAAAATATCAACGCAGCAATTATTGAATCAATAAAATAAAATATTGAACAGTAATTACTGTAACAATTATTGAGTAGTGCCTTCTTACGTAAGAATCAATAATTGGTGCAATACCGTGTGCTACTGTACAATAACGCGTATTACTGTATTTTAACCACCGGGTATTTCAACAGTATTAACGGTAACCACTACGCCGTTATTTGTAAAAACTCAAATTTATCGTTTTCTTTATCCGACAGTTATTCGTTATGGGGCCCACAAATAGCTGCGCCGTCGTACGAATATTCCCCGACAGAAAGAATATTCCACGACCAAACGAATATTCCCCGACAACAATGATTATTTTATAACCACTTGCTTATTTTGAAAAAAATTCATATTTCACCCATAACTTTAAACTTTTATCAATTTAACCATTTACTGAATAGTAATTATAAGAAAAATTGAATACTTTTATTTCATAAAATTCGGGGTCTTACACAAGTTATGGCCCAATTTGTATGGGTCTTCTAGATGGTTAATCAACAAATAAATCAATAAATAAAATTGGCCAAGATGGAGTATGGATCCGGCAAGCAAAGGAGTAAGGGAAGAACATTATTCATTTCATTTAACTTCTATTTTGTTGGTCAATGGGTTGTTTACCAACCCACCTAAATTGTCCTCTAATTCTTTTTAGCTTAATAATTTATTGTCCACCAAGGCAAGCAAGATATTGGAATATTAATAGATATATACAAGTTATATCTATATATACTAATTGCCTATAAATACTCTCACATATTTTTATAAGGAAACTTTTCACTTATTCTTATAAATTATCTAGCAAAAAGCAAAAGAAAGAAATAGAGAGTGAGAAAACGTGGGAAGCTTTGAAGGAAGGGAGAAAGAAATTTCTTTGATGCCACCTAGAGTTATCACATACTTTGGAAAAACAAGAAAAGTAGCATTAAGATCAAGGTAAAAATATTAAATCTCAAGCTTTAATTTCATGTATTTTGTTGGTTTTACAAAAATAAAGAACCTATGCTCATGAACTTTCAAAACTCTTGATTTATTTCTTTTTAGTGCATCATGTTTGGATCTTACATTTTTTGGTGTTTAAAAGTTGATCAAAAAGGAAAGAAAAGAAATTAATTATAAATGTTTAAGAACCATCCTAATCTTGCATGCTTAGTGTATTTTATGTTAGATACATGGAGTTCAAGCTTTAAATGGCTAGAATTACGCTAGAATGATAGATATAGAGTTTAATGGATTTAACTTGTGTATTGGTATGTGTTTGTGTAGAAAAGTTTGGTAAAATGCATGAAAATAGGTTTTATTGAAAAACTTAATCGAAAGGTGTGATTGAAGATTTTTTTAATTTTGAAACTTACTAATAGTTTTTATGATTTTCTTTCCTGTTATGTTAGATACGTAAGTTAAGAACAAAATCCCTTTTGAAGCATGCAAAAATGTTTTAAAATGAGCAAGATATGAATTTTTTTCTAAAAACACCTCACTGTTGAAGGACTGTGCAAAACAATCCAGTTTTTGGCCATTTTCAATAACCAAAACATGTCCAAATTTGATATTTGATAAATGAAAATTATAGTTCATGAAGATACGAATCCAACGAGACTGACTGGACCTAAATCGGAGTTGTAGATTTCATTTTATTCAAATTTTAGTAAAGGACCCCAAATCTGGAAAATCAGAGAAAAAAAAAATATTAACTGCCGGTTCAGTTTCCGACGAACCGGACGAACTTTTCGGCGACCGGTTCACCCAGTTTCCGACCGGTTCTGGTGGTTGGTTCAGAACCAAAATTTTTCTAAAATTATGAAGAATATTAAAATATTTAATTCCGAAATTTTCTGGACAGTTATGTAATTATTAAGTAAATAATGGTTTAAACTCATTTAAATCATTTAAAACTTACTAATTAATAATTATTAATGCCACTAAAGGATTATTAAACTAATTACATATAATTTAAATGTAATTAACTATTTAATTATTATTTAAGTGATAATTAAGTAGAGTTAGTGGTAATAAACTAACTATTGATTATTTAATTAAGATTAAATAATAAATAGAATTAAACTATTGATTAATTATTATTTAATTAATATTAAATAATGATTAAAGAACATTTAAGTAAGATGGTGTAATAATAATGTAATTACATATTTACATTGACATAAAATTTATAAAATAATTTTTTTATTTAATTAATTTTAAATAATAAATAAGAACAAGTGATAATTAATTATTCTTAGATTAACAAGAAAGAATAATTAAAGACTTATGAAGTGAATTAATTATTTATTATTCATGGATAATGATTAATTAATTATTATTTAATTAATATTAAATAATAATTAAAGATAAATAATATTAATAATTTAATTATTTATTATTTAATTAATAGTAAATAATAAGTAGATGTAATTAGCTATTATTTATTATTAAATAATAACTAAAGGTAATTAATTAATTACTATTTAACTAATATTAAATGGTAATTAAATAAAGATAGAGTTTATAAACGAAGATGAATTTAAATAACTCATTAATTAAACAATTATAATAAATTATTTAAAGATCTAATAAGTGTTTATTACTTAAGAAAAATCTTATAAATTAATTAAATCATTAACCTAAGATTTATTAAATATCTTATAGGACTAATGATAATATATTATATTATGTGTACCTTGTGATTGAACTATTTGCTAAATAATAGCACAAGTAAGCGTATACACATACAATTATACGCAATACTAATTAATAGATCAACATTGTCAATGCTATGTCGTTCAAAGAGTTTTAATTAAAGTTAGTTAGCTGTAGCTCATCGAACAGGCAAGTTCCTAACTCAAACTTGAGTTATTATTTTTAAAGCATGTTAGTGTATAATTATTGTTGATTACTCCACATCCTTAACGATTATTGTGAATCGCATTTTGTGCAATCGAATTCCTGTTCAATTATTATTGAATAGTGAATTAATTAAAGTTTTTTCATTCTTGAACTGTTTATGAGATAGATCTATGCTAGTTATATCAGCTAGATCGAATATATTTAAATTTGTTAAATCAAATATGTTTTAAAAGTTGTTCTTAATCAATTGATTTGGTAAGAACAATTTTATTAAAGCATTATATTATAAAATAATTGTTGCTCGACTATTAAGTGTTTATGCATAATACACCGGGTATGAAAAGCTGATCTCCTTAATTACAAAAACTTATTAAAAGGACCAGTTTAACGACTGACAACCTTAGTATATGTTCATGGTTATTTCAAACCACTCAGCATCTATTATTCAATTATTTGAATATTCAATTATTGAAACTTAATTCATGTTCTTTCACAATCTATTCTATTGTTGAACATTGAAAGCTAAATTCCTTTCTAATCATGATATACCTTTCTTGTATTTAAACTTGCTAAGCAAACTAGTTGCTTACCCTTGCTATATCATGAAATTTATTTTAACTATGCCCGAAGGATTGAATAAGAAAGACAAAGGCAAGGGCAAGGTCCAAGACTAGTTTAATGTGAATGTTAATTATTATATTATCTGATGGAATTATTTATGTAAACCTTTTGTAATATTAAAGGTGAGTTTAAGTTAAGGTAAAGAAGACCTTGAGATTATGTTATGAAACTTTATTGTAATGAACAATGTATGTTTATTATTCCGAAATAGTATATAGAATGCTTATGATGATGATGGATCGTGAGCACTAAATATGAGGTTAGAGAACCTGGATTTGGGGGCGTCACAGTTTTAATTAAAAAATGGTGTCATTTTTAATAAAAAAATTATTAACTCCCGTCCACAGTTTAATTAATATTAAAAAACATAAGTCCAAAGTGGAGATAAAATGATGACGTTTTATTATTAACTCCCGTGCGTAGTTTAATACTGCGAACTCTAGAGTCCAATTTTTTTCCCCAAGTCCCTGGTCCTTACAAGCTCCGTAGTATTAAACTGCGGATGCCAATTTTTTTTAAAACAATACAGTATATATGGATTTACCTTGTTCCCCTTGTATGGTTTTAAACTATAAACCAAACATCACAACCAACAACAAATAATGAAGAATATATAGTCACACAATTTACATAGATCACACTTAACAGCAAATCCATAAAAAATATTCACACACACACACACACACATATATATATATATATATATATATATATATATATATATATATATATATATATATATATATATATATATCATCTGCACCATCCAAACCACAATATGTAAATCCAATATTATTACATGTTAACAATGTAGAAATTAAGATACATGTGAGACTCTACTACTCATAAGTGTAGATTTCATATATCTAGCCCTATGCTTACGCAATTCATGGGTAATTTTATACCTAAACAAGGAGGCATCTTCTTTGAACCAGTCGACCTCCCCTAAAGACATTCCTTGAACAACGTAGTCATCGTACTTCAGTAAGTAGACTCCACAAAGATTCTTTTGTTTAGGTTGGACTGCCTTGAATGTCTAAGACATCTTTTTCTTCGGGAAATTCTTCTCAGGGTTGAAGATATGCATAACGTTCGCAACAAAATCACACTGTACATTAATAAATGGGAGATAATATTAGTATGACGCTATAACACCAATGTAATTGAATCATTAAATAGGCAAAATTAAGGACTTACCACATATTCAATCTCTAGTTGATATCGAACACTTATTTTGTCAGTTGGAACGTCATCGTACACAGAATCTACCAACATAACCCGCCATTGTTTAATATCCACAACTAACAACAAATAATGGGAGTTATGGTGGTTGACTGGATGGAATGCAAAATCACAATCTGACATTTTCGGTTGGGCTCCTTGGTTGAAAAAATAGGGTGCCACATTGGAAACATTATATTTCTTCGTATTAGCTGCTAACAGTTTGTTGTATGGTTTGTACCATTGTGCTAGTAATTGGATAAAACAACAAGACATGAAATAAAATTTACCTCGCTCATACCATTCTTACCATAAACGATCTTTGTGTAACTTCAACAAATTGAGATACGCGTCTATCGTCTGATCCCATACTTCTTTCCCAGGATTAAACGATAGGTCCTTAGGCCAATCTGTACTCATCATCAGGACCTACATGAGGAAATTGATCTTCATTCACCACATCAAAAAATGAATTCTGATTTATCCACTCCACCTTTATATTTTACCTTTAGTGGCTTGAGAGGATCCTTCTTAAAGTACTGAGACCACTCCACCTTTAGCCATGAAGGCAAAATTCCAGACACGCCCTCCTCCCCACTAAGAATAGGCTGTGTATATGATAAAGTAACTGAAGTTTCTTCTAATATTGGAGTCAATTGTGTAGGCTGCAATTGTCTCGTAGTCTCATCATATGCGGTCGAACCCCAATGACGTATGAAAGGAGGATAAGGTAATACACGTACTAGGAGTGGATTCTCAGCAACAAATGGCATCTCGGGCCTATAAGGGGATCCTCTAATACTTTGACTAAATGGGTCAAAAATAGATAATAATGGTGTTTCTTGTGTGAACTACTCTTGGGGAACGTTGGGGATGGTAGTGTACATTTCTTCAAAAACTCCTCAGTACTCTTCATTGAATAGTACCGACCTTACATACCACTCCTCGTACACATGGCGAGGGTTGTGCACAGGCGGGTTTGAAAGAATGTTCCAAATAAAATCTCTCGAGCTATCTCGATCTGTACAAAACAGATATACACTTCATTAGCAACAAGATTATAATACGTTGTAAATTAATTTGATAAAATATTCTATTATAATTTACAAGGTTTGCAGCTTCGTGTTAATGAAATAAGCCACACGGTGTATATATATCGTCATTCTTAATTTGTGGGCGACTAATTCTCAGACGAATCATCCGCCTATACCACCTGAGGTATGCAGCCAGACTAATATTTTGTCTTGTGGCCACCACAAAATTAGCAACAATATTTTATCATGCATACCACATACCGATGTAATGAGTCCTCAACTCGATGTAGTCTTATACGTGGATCCCATTCCACTCCTAACGGAGTTCACCTATATCTATCGGGTCATCGAGAATATCTTGCGCTTCCCCTAATTGTCTCAAGACACGATCAGGAATTTGGAATTCTACCACGTCGAGCCAAATAAGGGGAATACGTGAGGCCCTACTTGTAAGACCCCAAATTATTAATAAATGAAATTTAATTTCCTCTATTTATTATTCTGAAATAGTAAGAGTTGATTTGATTAATGTGGTTAGTTATGGGTAAAATGTGCAAATATTTTAGTGGTTATAAAATATTCATTGTTGTCGGGGAATATTTGTTTGGTCGTGAAATATTCTTGTTGTCGGGGAATATTCGTACGATGGCGCAGCCTTGTGTGGGCCCCATAACAGAAAACGATTGGATGAAGAAAACGACAAAAATAAGTTGTTTATAAATAACGGCGTAGTTGTTACCGTTAATACTGTTGGAATACCCGGTTGTAAGACCCCGAATTTTATGAAATAAAAGTATTCAATTTTTCTTATAATTACTATTCAGTAAATGGTTAAATTGATAAAATGTTAAAGTTAAGGGTGATATATGATTTTTTTTCAAAATACACAAGTGGTTATAAAATAATCATTGTTGTCGGGGAATATTCGTTTGGTCGTGGAATATTCTTTCTGTCGGGGAATATTCGTACGACGGCGCAGCCATTTGTGGGCCCCATAACAGAATAACTGTCGGGTGAAGAAAACGACAAATTTAAGTTTTTACAAATAACGGCGTAGTTGTTACCGTTAACACTGTTGGAATACCCGGTGGTTAAAATACAGTAATACGCGTTATTGCACAGTAGCACACGGTATTGCATAGTATTTTTGAAATTATTGATTCTTACGTAAGAAGGCACTACTCAATAATTGTTACAGTAATTACTGTTCAATATTTTATTTTATTGATTCAATAATTGCTGTGTTGATATTTTATATTATTGTTGTTTCAATAATTGTTGCTGCACAATATTTTCCATTATCATATCAATAATTCATATTATTTGAATAATATTATTAGATAACATTATTGGCAATGTCTAGAAAGTTCTGTCTAAGGAGAGGTTTGGTCATCTAATTGCGCGCCAGTAAGGAGAAATTCTTATTGGAAAGCCCCCTCTTTCCTGGGAACGGCCTGGTTGTCATAAATGTGATTCTGTAATATTATTTGTGAATAATTAATTATTGATTCATATGATAAGGAAATATTTATATTATGTGGATATAAATGAGGGATATATTTTTGTGGTTAAAAATGAAGGAGTTAATGTTGAGGTTTTTATCAGTATTTTTGTCGGAATGGAGGTATTAAAAATCAGGGTTTTTGAGATATTTTGCGGGGGTTATAATTTTTAATCCGACCGTTGGATCGTGGTAATTTTTGGATATGTTATACATATATAAGTTTAGTATATGTCCATAAATTTTGAACCGTTAAAAATGAACGTATGATTTATTATGAATTTTACAAGATGACTGGTTCAGAAATTGTTGAATTTTCAGAGTTTATCATTTTGATGGAAAATTCTAGAATTGGTGGGCCCCACTTATGGTTGGTGAAGAAATGTGCTGAATTATATTTCAAATGTGGTGGGTGAGAATAGTAGCAGGTAAAGCCATCAGGTTGTAGGTCAAACCTACCAAAATTTTCCTATAAATAGAGGGCTAAGTTAGAATTGAAAATCACACCAGAAACATAAGTTTTCTCTCTTTCTCTCTCTAGATTATTGAGTGTATTTTGTGAGTATTTAGATACTCTGTGAGTTTCTATTCATCAGTGCAAGTTTCCTTCAGCATCATATCCGATATCCAGTCAGAAGTACTGCTCTTTTGAGGTAAGAGATAGTAAGGGATAGTAAGGGATTGTAAGGGATAGTAAGGGATAGTAAGGGATTGTAAGGGATAGTAAGGGATAGTAAGGGATTGTAAGGGATAGTAAGGGATATTAAGGGATTTTAAGGGTTGTTATGATTTTCAGTTTCGTAATTTTTTCTGAACTTCAAAAATTCTGGAAAAATTTGAAATGATATTTTGATGAGTTTTATTGATTGTGTCCAAAAATGGTGATTTTTGGATGTATAGATTGAGAGTTATGAATTTTATGAGAAAAGACTATTTTAAAAGTAACCGCTTATAATTCCTTGTGGTTAACTCCAAAATTGATGAAATTTTTATTGGGAGTACATGTATATGATAGAAGTATACTCTGTAAATTTCAGAATTTTTGGACAAAAGTATAATTTTTGATAAATGTCTAAATATTCGGTGGTTTTGGTCATATGAAAAATAGTAAATGAGTTTTAAAAATTCTGAGAAAAATATATGTTCAATATTGGACTATATTATGCTAAATCCCAGAAAAAAAATATTTTTGGAACTGATTTGATATTTTTCATGAAAATAGACTAGTTATGAGTAAATGAATTAAATATGTTATGTGAAGTAAGAAAATTGGAAAATAGGATTTTATGGCTTGAGAATCCTATATGAGGTATATGCAGATTTTTGATGAGGGTTTTGATTATTGGTGATAAAATCTTATGAGTTTGGTATTTTAGAATGATTAAATGCATTATTTAGTAAAGTGTAAACAATTTAAATAAATTGTTTATAAGCTTAAGAAATATTATTCTTTCAATATCATTATACCAAAATACTGGTATGAATTTTATTGTAGAATTTCTACCTTTTTGTGTCGAGTTTACTATTCACGAGTTACTATTCACGAGTTACTATTCACGATAAAAATTGGTTTCTTTTTCTAACCAAATTATAGTTGAGTGATGAATATTACTCTTGAGATTAAAACTATGTATTGATTATATTGATTTTATTATCATATATAACATTTTTATAACCTTGATGTTGAAATTCTCTTTCGCTTGAGTGTAAAGATGGGTAAATTATTGGTATGATCATGACTATGGGTTCTCTTTGGCCAGTAGTGCAAAGTTGAATTGTTGACTGGTATGATCATGACCATTGAATTTGTAATTGAATATCTTTAGCTTAAGTGCAAAGGTGAAATGATCAACATGGTTATAATTATTGTTTATATAAATTCTTAAATGATTATATATTCTTTGAGGTATTAATATATTTGGCATGTAGTGCAAATATGAATTGTTGAGGAATATCTTTGGCCTGTAGTGCAAAGATGAATTGTAGATGAATATCTTTAGCCCGTAGTGCAAAGATGACCTGTTGTTGAATATCTTTGGCCAGTAATGCAAAGATGAACGGTTGAGGAATATCTTTGGCCTGTAGTGCAAAGATGAATTGTAGATGAATATCTTTGGCCTGTAGTGCAAAGATGGTGTGTTGATGAATATCTTTGGCCCGTAGTGCAAAGATAAACTGTTGTTGAATATCTTTGGTCGTAGTGCAAAGATGGATTTATTAGTATGATTATGAACAGGAACTGTGATTTGGTATAACCATGATCTTTGATGTTTCAGGTAAAGACATGTGATGAAAATATTCTTCGTCCTGGGTGCGAAGAAAAATTTAGAATCACAATTATGATTATGAGTTATTCATATGATTGTGGAAAGGAACTGTTGATTGATGTTACAGGGATAAAACATTGTTGATGGATTTTTAACATGGAGAAGATAATAGACTTTATAGTCTATTTGACTCTTCTAATGGATTGCTCGTTCCGCTGCAACTATGGTTAAAATTTTTATCATTTACCATATGTTCTAAATCTCTGATTTATTATTGATGAAGGCTACTGATAATTTAATTATCTTTAGTCATGATATTCTTTACTGGGCTAGTTGTGCTCACCCTTTTGCTTCACAATTCCTTTCAGGTAATAAGAGTGTAGCTGGGTCGAGCGAGGGTAACGGGGAAATAGAACAATGGTCTCTAGCTGTGGTTGAAGCACCATGAGAGTCACAGGTGGTATCAGAGCTATAAGTAAAGAGCCCCGAGCCTCTCGCTGGTGACTTCCTGTTGATGGGGGATGCACCGAAGTCAGACTCTCCGTAGGGGACGCCGTTCTGCGGTGGCAAACTGATAGGTATCAATGTAAGGTGCTGACATAGGTTGGTGTCCAGAGTTACAGTTGGTATCAGAGCTTGGGGATATGATCTCTGGCGGAGATCGGGGAATACAACTAGGAGGGGAGAGATGAGTAAATCCTTCGCTAGTGTGTCCTACCTAAGCTTATTTGTTGGTCAGTCATAATATCGGGATATTATGTGATATGTTAATTTGTTAAATTAACACTTGTTTTGAAGCTGTATTCTAGAATGTTATTTGAAATACAGGATATGAGCAATGGAGAAATTATGATGACAGGAAAGATGGAATCTGAAATGAAAGCAAGGTATTCTCAACTCTTTGAAATACCAGGTACGTAAATTTCGGGGACGAAATTTCATAAGGAGGGGAGATTGTAAGACCCCGAATTTTATGAAATAAAAGTATTCAATTTTTCTTATAATTACTATTCAGTAAATGGTTAAATTGATAAAATGTTAAAGTTAAGGGTGATATATGATTTTTTTTCAAAATACACAAGTGGTTATAAAATAATCATTGTTGTCGGGGAATATTCGTTTGGTCGTGGAATATTCTTTCTGTCGGGGAATATTCGTACGACGGCGCAGCCATTTGTGGGCCCCATAACAGAATAACTGTCGGGTGAAGAAAACGACAAATTTAAGTTTTTACAAATAACGGCGTAGTTGTTACCGTTAACACTGTTGGAATACCCGGTGGTTAAAATACAGTAATACGCGTTATTGCACAGTAGCACACGGTATTGCATAGTATTTTTGAAATTATTGATTCTTACGTAAGAAGGCACTACTCAATAATTGTTACAGTAATTACTGTTCAATATTTTATTTTATTGATTCAATAATTGCTGTGTTGATATTTTATATTATTGTTGTTTCAATAATTGTTGCTGCACAATATTTTCCATTATCATATCAATAATTCATATTATTTGAATAATATTATTAGATAACATTATTGGCAATGTCTAGAAAGTTCTGTCTAAGGAGAGGTTTGGTCATCTAATTGCGCGCCAGTAAGGAGAAATTCTTATTGGAAAGCCCCCTCTTTCCTGGGAACGGCCTGGTTGTCATAAATGTGATTCTGTAATATTATTTGTGAATAATTAATTATTGATTCATATGATAAGGAAATATTTATATTATGTGGATATAAATGAGGGATATATTTTTGTGGTTAAAAATGAAGGAGTTAATGTTGAGGTTTTTATCAGTATTTTTGTCGGAATGGAGGTATTAAAAATCAGGGTTTTTGAGATATTTTGCGGGGGTTATAATTTTTAATCCGACCGTTGGATCGTGGTAATTTTTGGATATGTTATACATATATAAGTTTAGTATATGTCCATAAATTTTGAACCGTTAAAAATGAACGTATGATTTATTATGAATTTTACAAGATGACTGGTTCAGAAATTGTTGAATTTTCAGAGTTTATCATTTTGATGGAAAATTCTAGAATTGGTGGGCCCCACTTGTGGTTGGTGAAGAAATGTGCTGAATTATATTTCAAATGTGGTGGGTGAGAATAGTAGCAGGTAAAGCCATCAGGTTGTAGGTCAAACCTACCAAAATTTTCCTATAAATAGAGGGCTAAGTTAGAATTGAAAATCACACCAGAAACATAAGTTTTCTCTCTTTCTCTCTCTAGATTATTGAGTGTATTTTGTGAGTATTTAGATACTCTGTGAGTTTCTATTCATCAGTGCAAGTTTCCTTCAGCATCATATCCGATATCCAGTCAGAAGTACTGCTCTTTTGAGGTAAGAGATAGTAAGGGATAGTAAGGGATTGTAAGGGATAGTAAGGGATAGTAAGGGATTGTAAGGGATAGTAAGGGATAGTAAGGGATTGTAAGGGATAGTAAGGGATATTAAGGGATTTTAAGGGTTGTTATGATTTTCAGTTTCGTAATTTTTTCTGAACTTCAAAAATTCTGGAAAAATTTGAAATGATATTTTGATGAGTTTTATTGATTGTGTCCAAAAATGGTGATTTTTGGATGTATAGATTGAGAGTTATGAATTTTATGAGAAAAGACTATTTTAAAAGTAACTGCTTATAATTCCTTGTGGTTAACTCCAAAATTGATAAAATTTTTATTGGGAGTACATGTATATGATAGAAGTATACTCTGTAAATTTCAGAATTTTTGGACAAAAGTATAATTTTTGATAAATGTCTAAATATTCGGTGGTTTTGGTCATATGAAAAATAGTAAATGAGTTTTAAAAATTCTGAGAAAAATATATGTTCAATATTGGACTATATTATGCTAAATCCCAGAAAAAAAATATTTTTGGAACTGATTTGATATTTTTCATGAAAATAGACTAGTTATGAGTAAATGAATTAAATATGTTATGTGAAGTAAGAAAATTGGAAAATAGGATTTTATGGCTTGAGAATCCTATATGAGGTATATGCAGATTTTTGATGAGGGTTTTTGATTATTGGTGATAAAATCTTATGAGTTTGGTATTTTAGAATGATTAAATGCATTATTTAGTAAAGTGTAAACAATTTAAATAAATTGTTTATAAGCTTAAGAAATATTATTCTTTCAATATCATTATACCAAAATACTGGTATGAATTTTATTGTAGAATTTCTACCTTTTTGTGTCGAGTTTACTATTCACGAGTTACTATTCACGAGTTACTATTCACGATAAAAATTGGTTTCTTTTTCTAACCAAATTATAGTTGAGTGATGAATATTACTCTTGAGATTAAAACTATGTATTGATTATATTGATTTTATTATCATATATAACATTTTTATAACCTTGATGTTGAAATTCTCTTTCGCTTGAGTGTAAAGATGGGTAAATTATTGGTATGATCATGACTATGGGTTCTCTTTGGCCAGTAGTGCAAAGTTGAATTGTTGACTGGTATGATCATGACCATTGAATTTGTAATTGAATATTTTTAGCTTAAGTGCAAAGGTGAAATGATCAACATGGTTATAATTATTGTTTATATAAATTCTTAAATGATTATATATTCTTTGAGGTATTAATATATTTGGCATATAGTGCAAATATGAATTGTTGAGGAATATCTTTGGCCTGTAGTGCAAAGATGAATTGTAGATGAATATCTTTAGCCCGTAGTGCAAAGATGACCTGTTATTGAATATCTTTGGCCAGTAATGCAAAGATGAACGGTTGAGGAATATCTTTGGCCTGTAGTGCAAAGATGAATTGTAGATGAATATCTTTGGCCTGTAGTGCAAAGATGGTGTGTTGATGAATATCTTTGGCCCGTAGTGCAAAGATAAACTGTTGTTGAATATCTTTGGTCGTAGTGCAAAGATGGATTTATTAGTATGATTATGAACAGGAACTGTGATTTGGTATAACCATGATCTTTGATGTTTCAGGTAAAGACATGTGATGAAAATATTCTTCGTCCTGGGTGCGAAGAAAAATTTAGAATCACAATTATGATTATGAGTTATTCATATGATTGTGGAAAGGAACTGTTGATTGATGTTACAGGGATAAAACATTGTTGATGGATTTTTAACATGGAGAAGATAATAGACTTTATAGTCTATTTGACTCTTCTAATGGATTGCTCGTTCCGCTGCAACTATGGTTAAAATTTTTATCATTTACCATATGTTCTAAATCTCTGATTTATTATTGATGAAGGCTACTGATAATTTAATTATCTTTAGTCATGATATTCTTTACTGGGCTAGTTGTGCTCACCCTTTTGCTTCACAATTCCTTTCAGGTAATAAGAGTGTAGCTGGGTCGAGCGAGGGTAACGGGGAAATAGAACAATGGTCTCTAGCTGTGGTTGAAGCACCATGAGAGTCACAGGTGGTATCAGAGCTATAAGTAAAGAGCCCCGAGCCTCTCGCTGGTGACTTCCTGTTGATGGGGGATGCACCGAAGCCAGACTCTCCGTAGGGGACGCCGTTCTGCGGTGGCAAACTGATAGGTACCACTGTGAGGTGCATGAGTCACATTTGGTATATATTTGTATCCAAACTCACAGCATATGTGTTGTTGTATTTTGCACGACAATTGTTGTAATAAAGTTGTAGTTGTTTTCTGTACCATGTATTTGGCGACTCAGAATAGGTTGGATGGAATGGACCTATTTTGGGGTTGTCACACCGGTGGTTAAAACACGGTAATACGCGTAGCACACGGTATTGCACCAATTATTGATTCTTACGTAAGAAGGCACTACTCAATAATTGTTACAGTAATTACTGTTCAATATTATATTTTATTGATTCAATAATTGCTGCGTTGATATTTTATATTACTGTTGTTTCAATAATTGTCACTACGCAGTATTTTTTATTATCGGAGCAATAATTCATATTATCTGAATAATATTATTAGATAACATTATTGGCAATGTCTAGAAAGTTCTGTCTAAGGAGAGGTTTGGTCATCTAATTGCGCGCCAGTAAGGAGAAATCCTTATTAGAAAGCCCCCTCTTTCCTGGGAACGGCCTGGTTGCCAGTACTATGGTTCTGTAATATTATTTGTGTATAATTAATTATTAATTTATATGATGAGGAAAATATTGATTTTATGTGGATATAGTTGGAGAAAATTTTTAATGTGACAATTGTTGAAAATTAATATTTTATCTTTTTCTGATAAAATAATTCATTTAAATATATTATTTTAATAATATATTGATGATGATATTTTTACAATGAATGTGGAATATATGAGTATATGAGGAGGAAGAGTATTTTTGTGGCATTAAATGATTAACACATGTTTTGTGTGTTGGTGGACACAATTCTTGACCGAAAATTTATTATTGACTGTAAAATCGCCCGTTTGTGGATTTCGGTCAATTTTTGTTTAGAATTTGGAAAAACTTTCTTCTGCAAAGTTGTAGAGAATTGAATTTCCTATAAAAACTCGCTAGATTTGAATTTTCTGAATAAAGGGCTATTTTTATATGAATTATTGAAGTTCTGAAGTTCCGAAATAATTAATTTTTGGAAGTTTTAATTATTTTTATTAAGAAAAACGTTTTTGACATTTGAGTGGCACATGTTAATGGTGGAAATCAGCTGATGTGGTGTGCTAAGGAAATTAAGAAAATTATATTATTAATTTATTTAATTTTCTGCTTTGGTGTTCTAAGTATTTTCCTATAAATAGGGTGCTTAGGTTAGAATTGAAAATCACACCAGAAACACAAGTTTCTCTCTATTTCTCTCTCTATATCGAGCGTATTCTTGTGAGTATTTGATACTTTGAGTGTTGCTATACGGTGCAAGTTTCCTTCAGCACTATATCTAGTATTCTAGTCAGAAGTACCGTCTTTCCGAGGTAAGGGATGTTATTTCTTCTTAAATGATATTATTTTCTTCAATATCATTATGTCGAAGTATTGATCTGAATTTTTATCAAATTTGGAACTTTTCATGTCGGGGTTACTATTCATGAGCTACTATTCACGAGTTACTATTCACGAGTTACTATTCACCGAAAAATGAAATTTCCTTCTTTTTGTTCAAATATCTATTCTGGATACTAGCTTTGATTGTATCCATGTTTTGATCATTCTTGAATTTTACTTCACTATGATAAGGTATTTTTGGACATGGATAAATCGAAATACGAATCCTTAATATTTGTTATTTTGCTTCATTGGATTCGTTTTCTTTAAAATATTTTTCATCATCCTCAGTCTTAAATGATGATATAAGTGAATATCTTTGGCCTGTAGTGCAAAGATGAATAATTTCTGATGAATATCTTTGGCCCGTAGTGCAAAGATAAACAGGTGTTGAGGTGAACATGACCAACTGATGGATATCTTTGGCCTGTAGTGCAGAGATGACTATTTGATTCAAGATATTTATTGATTATTGTTACAGGGATAAAATGTTGATGATGGGCATTTAAATTCATAGATAATCGTAGATTTCATTCTCTACGTAACTTCTCTATGAATTATTATTTTTCGCTGCGAATATTGAATTAAAACTTGTTGTCTATTGTATTCTATTAAATTTTTCCCTGTTGAAGACTAACGATAATTTGTTGTATATTATCTTAGTCATAATATTCTTTACTGGGCTAGTTGAGCTCACCCTTTTTCTTGTTGTTCCATTTTCTTCTCAGGTGGCGAGAATGTAGCAGGTACTAGTCGGGGTATGGAATGAAGGTTCTAGAAAGTTGTTTTAGTAGTCCTCACCATTTTTTTTGTAAAATATTGTTCCAATAATTATAATGAGGACTTATTTGAGTGTGGATATTGTCTAGATGACAATATTTATATTTACACTCACAATTTTTATGTTGTATTAATAAAGTTGTAGTTGTTTCTGTACCATATTATTGACGACTCAGAATAGGTGTTGTATACCTGTTTTGGGGGCGTCACAGGTGGTATCAGAGCTTAGGGATATGATCTCTGGCGGAGATCGGGGAATAGGACTAGAGGAGAGGAGAGAGTAAATCCTTCGCTAGTGTGTCCTACCTAAGCTTATTTGTTGGTCGGTCATAATATAGGGATATTATGTTATTTGTTAATTTGTTAAATTAACCCTTGTTTTATGGCAGTATTTGAGAATGTCGACTGAGAATGTTAACAGTGGAGTAAATGAAACCGTGGAGACACCTGTACTCACCAACGAGGAGAACGTGCAACAGGCTGGCAATGTTCCTCCTGTGAACAACACCACTGAGCAGACGATGAACAATGAGATGTTTAGAAGCTTTTTGCGATTCATGCAAAACCAGACGAAAGAGATTCCTGTTCAAAATATAGGAAGAAACAATGGCAACGCACAGCTGGTCACAGCTAAGCAGTTCAAAGAGTTGGGACCACCAGAATTCTGGGGAAAGCCAGATCCGATTAAGGCGGAGACATGGGTCAAGCAAATTACCAAGATATTTGATGTCTTGGGATGCACGGAGGAACAGAAGGTTCCATTCGCCACCTTTATGTTCCGTGGCGAGGCAGACTACTGGTGGGAATCTGTGAAGCGTACCCATCCAGCCGCACTCAGCATGTCTTGGGAGACATTTCAGAAACTATTCAATGACAAGTACTTTCCTGAAAGTATTCGTCATATGAAGGAGGTAGAGTTTATTAGACTGGAGCAGAATAACATGACGGTGTCCCAGTACGAGGCGAAGTTTGCAGAGTTGTCCAGGTTTGCACCTCATTTGGTGGAGAATGAGAAACGTATGACACGGATGTTTCTGAGAGGTTTGAAACCCGGCATACGTCAATATCTCATTTCTCATAAATTTTCTCTCTATTCAGATGTTGTCAACAGGGCTCAATTGTTGGAGCGAGATAACGAGTACGGTCAACCGAGGGACCACAACCAGGATCATATCGGTGACAACAGTCATCAGAACAATGATAACCAGCGGAGAAAGAAAAGTACAGACAAGAACGACAACCACTCTGGTGGTAATCGTGGTTATGAAAATAGAAGAAGCGAGTCGGGAGGAGATTTTAAAAAGAGGAGATTCAACAATGATAATACGAAGACGTCAGCACCAGCAGCAACTGGTTCCAAGGGAGGAGAACGACCACCGGTCATATGCTATAAATGTGGAAAAGAGGGACATATCAGCCCAAACTGTCCACAACAGTTCAAGGTATGCTATAATTGTGGAAAGGAAGGACATATCGCTCGAGATTGTACGATAGCGAAACCAAGTTCAGCGGGGACGGTGACTCAAAAGGCTGCCCCAGAAAAGTCAAAGTCAACGGTTCCTGGAAGAGCGTTTGTCGTGACTGGTCAACATGCGAGGAACCCAAACGAGGTGATCACGGGTAAGCTAATCATAAATTCATGTGAAGTTTATACCTTACTAGATACCGGTGCTACCCATTCATTTATTTCTCCTGCTTGTGCTCAACGTTTAAACTTGACTCCGGAGAAATTAGACTTTGATTTATCTGTGGAGACTCCGTTAGGGGAAACTTTCATCACATCCACTGTTTATAAATCTTGTTTGATCCAAGTTGGCACCATCACCTTACCTGTTGACCTTATCTCTTTAAAGATACTTGCATTTGACGTGATTTTAGGAATTGATTGGTTAACTACTCATCATGCCAAAATTGATTGTTTTCGTAAGGTGGTTAGTTTTCATATTCCTAATCAACCTGTTGTTCGAATTCAAGCAACAAAGCCATTAAAATCAATCACTGTCATATCAAGTCATAAAGCCATTCGTTTATTAAAAAACAGATGTCAAGCTTTCCTAGCCCATGTTATGGATTTGAATAAAGACACGTCAAATTTGAATAATATTCCTGTTGTTAGTAACTTTCCTGACGTATTTTCTGAAGAACTTCCCGGTCTACCCCCAGAACGTGAAGTTGAATTCTTTATTGATCTTGAACCTGGTACAAAGCCTATTTCTAAAACCCCATATCGAATGGCTCCTATTGAACTTCAGGAGTTAAAAGTTCAACTACAAGAGTTGTTGGACATCGGTTTCATTCGTCCTAGTACATCTCCTTGGGGTGCTCCTGTTTTATTTGTAAAGAAAAAAGACGGGAGTATGCGACTTTGTATCGATTACTGGGAATTAAACCATGTCACCATCAAGAATAGGTATCCGCTACCTCGTATTGATGACCTGTTTGACCAGTTACAAGGAGCACAATTCTTTTCAAAAATCGATCTTCGTTCTGGATATCATCAGCTGAAGGTTAAAACTGAGGATATTCCGAAGACTGTCTTTAGAACTCGGTACGGGCATTATGAATTCTTAGTCATGTCTTTTGGATTGACTAATGCTCCTGCAGCTTTCATGGATATGATGAACCGAGTATTCAAGGATTATTTGGATCAGTTCGTTGTTGTCTTTATTGATGACATCCTTATATATTCCAAAAGCCGTGAAGATCATGAGCACCATTTGAAGCTGGTACTCCAAAGGCTGCGTGAAAATAAGCTATATGCTAAGTTGAAGAAATGCGAGTTCTGGCTTGAGGAAGTAGCATTCTTAGGGCACGTGGTGTCGAAACATGGAGTATCTGTGGACCCGGCGAAGATTGAAGCAATACAAAGCTGGGAGCAACCGAAGACGGTGACCGATGTACGTAGTTTTCTGGGCTTAGCTGGTTATTATCAGAGATTCGTAGAAGGGTTTTCTCGAATCGCTACCCCGTTAACTCAGCTGACTCGGAAGGATATCAAATTCGTATGGAACGAAGAATGCGAGAAGAGTTTCCAAGAGCTTAAGAGGAGACTCATTTCGGCACCTGTTCTGACAATACCATCTGGTTCGGATGGATTTGTTATCTACAGCGATGCTTCAGGCAAAGGGTTAGGATGTGTTCTCATGCAACGTGGGAAAGTCATAGCCTATGCCTCGCGACAACTTAAAGAATATGAGAGAAATTATCCTACTCATGATCTAGAGTTAGCAGCAGTCGTTTTCGCGCTAAAGATCTGGAGGCACTATCTATATGGGGAGAAAGTTGAGATATATTCAGACCATAAAAGCCTCAAATATTTCTTCACTCAGAAAGAACTCAACATGCGGCAACGACGTTGGCTCGAGCTGTTAAAAGATTACGACCACACTATTCAATACCATCCTGGAAAAGCAAACGTGATAGCTGACGCGTTGAGTAGAAGATCATATGCAGGAACGAGTGCGATGATGTCAAGTATACGCGTAGAACCAACTTTAATCTATAAAATTAAAGTTGCTCAAGCTACAGACCTGGAGCTGATGCGTATGAAGAAGAAAGTGCAAGAAGGTGCTATTCCAGAAGCAAGAATCGATGAAGAAGGAATACTTTGAGTCCACTCCAGACTTTGTGTTCCTAACGATTCTGATTTAAAGTACAAGATCATGATGGAGGCACACAATACACCATTTGCAATCCATCCTGGAAGTACTAAAATGTATCGTGATCTTCGACATACATTTTGGTGGAACAATATGAAGAGAGAGATTGCAAAGTTTATCTCGAGGTGTTTAACTTGTCAACGTGTAAAGGCGGAGCATCAAATACCAAAGGGTCCATTGCAACCACTTGAGATTCCAAAATGTAAGTGGGAACACATTACCATGGATTTTGTTACGGGTCTTCCCACGGTTCCTCAAGGTATAAATGCTATTTGGGTTATAGTTGATAGATTAACCAAGTCTGCTCATTTCTTGCCGATACGGGAGACTTATTCCCTTGAATGTCTTGCTAGTATGTACGTGAATGAGATTGTAAGGTTGCATGGCATGCCAGTATCCATAGTTTCGGATCGTGACCCAAGATTCACTTCAAGATTTTGGGTTAGCTTGCAAAAAGCTATGGGCACGGATTTACGGTTCAGTTCGGCATACCATCCTCAAACGGACGGGCAATCAGAGAGGACTATTCAAACTCTTGAAGATTTATTAAGACTTTGTGTCCTAGATTTCAAAGGAAGTTGGGATAAGTACCTACCATTAGTGGAATTCTCCTACAACAACAGTTATCAGGCAAGTATAGGTGTGGCTCCCTTTGAAGTATTGTATGGATGAAAGTGTCGCTCTCCAGTATGTTGGGATGAGGTGGGAGAAGCAACGTTGTTGGGACCAGAGTTGGTACGAATGACTACAGAGAAGATCCAAACGATTCGACAACGTATACAAACGGCACAGGATCGACAAAAGAGTTATGTGGATCTTCATCGAAAGGACGTGGAATTTGACATTGGGGATCATGTATTATTACGTGTAGCTCCATGGAAAGGAGTTACAAGATTTGGGAAGAGAGGAAATCTCAATCCACGATTTATTGGTCCATTTCAGATTCTTGACCGAGTAGGAAATGTGGCCTATAGACTTGCGTTACCTCCAAGTATGTCTCGTGTTCATAATATTTTTCATATATCTGTGCTTCGTAAATATGTGAAAGACCCGAACCATGTTATTGAGTTAGAACCGGACGAGATAGCTGAAGACTTAACGTACGAGGAGGTACCTGTCAAGATCATGGATAAGAAGGAGCATGTCCTACGCACGAAGGTCATACCACAAGTTAAAGTTTTGTGGAGAAACCATGCTATTGAGGAAATGACCTGGGAGTTGGAAACGGAAATGAAAGCGAGGTATCCTCATCTTTTCGAAACACCAGGTACGTATGTCAATTTCGAGGACAAAATTTCATAAGGAGGGGAGGTTGTAAGACCCCAAATTATTAATAAATGAAATTTAATTTCCTCTATTTATTATTCTGAAATAGTAAGAGTTGATTTGATTAATGTGGTTAGTTATGGGTTAAATGCGCAAATATTTTAGTGGTTATAAAATATTGATTGTTGTCGGGGAATATTTATTTGGTCGTAGAATATTCTTGTTGTCGGGGAATATTCGTACGATGGCGCAGCCTTGTGTGGGCCCCATAACAGAAAACGATTGGATGAAGAAAACGACAAAAATAAGTTGTTTATAAATAACGGCGTAGTTGTTACCGTTAATACTGTTGGAATACCCGGTGGTTAAAACACGGTAATACGCGTAGCACACGGTATTGCACCAATTATTGATTCTTACGTAAGAAGGCACTACTCAATAATTGTTACAGTAATTACTGTTCAATATTATATTTTATTGATTCAATAATTGCTGCGTTGATATTTTATATTACTGTTGTTTCAATAATTGTCACTACGCAGTATTTTTTATTATCGGAGCAATAATTCATATTATCTGAATAATATTATTAGATAACATTATTGGCAATGTCTAGAAAGTTCTGTCTAAGGAGAGGTTTGGTCATCTAATTGCGCGCCAGTAAGGAGAAATCCTTATTAGAAAGCCCCCTCTTTCCTGGGAACGGCCTGGTTGCCAGTACTATGGTTCTGTAATATTATTTGTGTATAATTAATTATTAATTTATATGATGAGGAAAATATTGATTTTATGTGGATATAGTTGGAGAAAATTTTTAATGTGACAATTGTTGAAAATTAATATTTTATCTTTTTCTGATAAAATAATTCATTTAAATATATTATTTTAATAATATATTGATGATGATATTTTTACAATGAATGTGGAATATATGAGTATATGAGGAGGAAGAGTATTTTTGTGGCATTAAATGATTAACACATGTTTTGTGTGTTGGTGGACACAATTCTTGACCGAAAATTTATTATTGACTGTAAAATCGCCCGTTTGTGGATTTCGGTCAATTTTTGTTTAGAATTTGGAAAAACTTTCTTCTGCAAAGTTGTAGAGAATTGAATTTCCTATAAAAACTCGCTAGATTTGAATTTTCTGAATAAAGGGCTATTTTTATATGAATTATTGAAGTTCTGAAGTTCCGAAATAATTAATTTTTGGAAGTTTTAATTATTTTTATTAAGAAAAACGTTTTTGACATTTGAGTGGCACATGTTAATGGTGGAAATCAGCTGATGTGGTGTGCTAAGGAAATTAAGAAAATTATATTATTAATTTATTCAATTTTCCGCTTTGGTGTTCTAAGCATTTTCCTATAAATAGGGTGCTTAGGTTAGAATTGAAAATCACACCAGAAACACAAGTTTCTCTCTATTTCTCTCTCTATATCGAGCGTATTCTTGTGAGTATTTGATACTTTGAGTGTTGCTATACGGTGCAAGTTTCCTTCAACACTATATCTAGTATTCCAGTCAGAAGTACCGTCTTTCCGAGGTAAGGGATGTTATTTCTTCTTAAATGATATTATTTTCTTCAATATCATTATGCCGAAGTATTGATCTGAATTTTTATCAAATTTAGAACTTTTCATGTCGGGGTTACTATTCATGAGTTACTATTCACGAGTTACTATTCACCGAAAAATGAAATTTCCTTCTTTTTGTCCAAATATCTATTCTGGATACTAGTTTTGATTGTATCCATATTTTGATCATTCTTGAATTTTACTTCACTATGATAAGGTATTTTTGGACATGGATAAATCGAAATACGAATCCTTAATATTTGTTATTTTGCTTCACTGGATTCGTTTTCTTTAAAATATTTTTCATCATCCTCAGTCTTAAATGATGATATAACTGAATATCTTTGGCCTGTAGTGCAAAGATGAATAATTTCTGATGAATATCTTTGGCCCGTAGTGCAAAGATGAACATGTGTTGAGGTGAACATGACCAACTGAGGGATATCTTTGGCCTGTAGTGCAAAGATGACTATTTGATTCAAGATATTTATTGATTGTTGTTACAGGGATAAAATGTTGATGATGGGCTTTTAAATTCATAGATAATCGTAGATTTCATTCTCTACGTAACTTCTCTATGAATTATTATTTTCCGCTGCGAATATTGAATTAAAACTTGTTGTCTATTGTATTCTATTAAATTTTTCCCTGTTGAAGACTAACGATAATTTGTTGTATATTATCTTAGTCATAATATTCTTTACTGGGCTAGTTGAGCTCACCCTTTTCCTTGTTATTCCATTTTCTTCTCAGGAGGCGAGAATGTAGCAGGTACTAGTCGGGGTATGGAATGAAGGTTCTAGGAAGTTGTTTTAGTAGTCCTCACCATTTTTTTTGTAAAATATTGTTCCAATAATTGTAATGAGGACTTATTTGAGTGTGGATATTGTCTAGATGACAATATTTATATTTACACTCGCAATTTTTATGTTGTATTAATAAAGTTGTAGTTGTTTCTGTACCATGTTATTGACGACTCAGAATAGGTGTTGTATACTTGTTTTGGGGGCGTCACACTACTCTTGGGCCACTAGATGATCGAACCTTAAATACGGTACCACCGTACTATGGCACCAGTCGTCCCTTCAAATTCCCTCTAGTAAAATATTTGCTAGTGATGGGGGTATAACCTCCTTGCCTCTTTCACCGTATCTTTATTTCTTCGGTAGACCTATGCTCTTGCGCGGGACAACCTATGCTCGACCCTTCTTGCATAATTTGGCCTACCAATTGACAGGCGTTCATAAGCCCATACATGTGTCACACATGATTAAGTTAGAACTCAGTCAGTATTAAAATCAATATCAATTTAAATAAACAACAAACTATACATATAATAAAATACCTGAAAAAGTATTAAACACCCGAAGAAGCTCTTTGCATCAATGCGTGTTGCTTTATCTAAACTGTGGCACAAATAAACCAACATAGCAGCTCCCCATGCATAATCACGAACTTTATTAATATCTTCTAAAAATATAAGATACCTAGCATATATGACGTCGCGGTTTGTCGATGCAAATAGTATCTTCCCCAATATAAAAAATACATACATTTTGGTGTGCGTCACCAATGTTTCCCAATCAGCATCTAGAGGAACTTGACAAAATATGTTGCCCAACCACGATAACATAATGCCCCCTCTACTATACACCTTGTCATACTCCAAAATATATTTACTAAACTCACTATTATTAAACAATTGTTTACGATTTTGTATTAATGTACATGTTATAGGATCCCCGATAACCGGTAACCCTAAAATGAAATATACGTACATCTTCAAGTGTTATTGTTATTTTACCGATGGGGAAGTAAAATATATTGTTCTCACTATGCCAACGCTCCAATAATACTTCTATCAATGAAGCATCTATTTGATTGCAGACATTAGTGTTTATAAATACCCCAAAATCCCAGTCGCGTAATAAATCTTTTTGCGTATCACTTAAAATCCATAGTTCCAAAGATCTTTCACGCTCATCAGTTCTTAATGACCTAGTGTAATGGCGATTGTTCCATACGGCTGTTAAGATGTTGTTTAGTTGATCTTACAACAATGTATTGACATCAGGCCCGAGATTGAATTCCATTAGTGTAATTGACACTACAAAAAAATAGGTCATTGGCAACTGACTCATTAGCGACGACGTTACCCCCGTCGATAATAACCTCATTGGCGACGGCTGTGCTGTCGGTAATGAGTCCCGTCAAGAATGACCTTTCCCGGGCCTAAATTTGGTAGGAATTTTTTCGCACGCGTGGGAAAAGGTCATAGGCGACGGCCTTGCCGTCGGTATTGAGTCAATTCTTATTGCCGTCGAGAATGAGGTTCTATTTAATCTCTAAAATTCATTTTTCTTTTTCTACTTTCTTCTCTCTTTCTCCCGCTCGATCTCGGTTTTTTCCCTCTGCACCTCTGCCGTTGCCTGTGTACATCGTCACCGTCGCCTGTGCACTATTCGCCGTCACCATCTCCCTCATCCTTTGTCGTTTTCCTCCCCATCTTGCTTTCTATCCCACTTGGGTCTGTCCCTAGCTCTTGGTTCTGTTGGTACGTTCCTTTCTGGTTCTGTCCTTCTCCGTCTGCCTTTGAAGTCGCCTGTCCATCTTGGTTTTGTTGGTTCAATTAGTAAGTTGATTTTTTTAATTCTTAGGCTTTAATTTGTAAGTTCCAATTTATTTATGTTAGGGTTTAAGTTGGGTCTTCAATGCATTTATGTTATCAGGCTTCTATTATTATTTTTACTGCTAAGTAGTATATATTTTACCCTTTTTTGAGCATTATCCATCTCTATTATGTGTTAGCTTAATTATAGTACTAGTGTAGAAATTATGTGTTAGCAATTTGTAATTTGTGCTGTGTAAAATAATTCTGCAATTTGGTGACTGTATTGACATATGTGTATAGTGGTTAAATGAGGCCATTTTCGAAGCTTATTGTACACTTCATGATTTCTCAGATAGAAAAGACTTCAATTATGGTTAAGTAGCAATTTATTAGCAGTTTGTTAGAAAAGCGAAAACTGTATTGGATTTTTGCTGTAAAAAAAGGTAAATGGGAAAGGTGAAATTGTATTACCTTTTTTGTTCTAGAAAGTAAAGGAAGTATCTTGAAATGTGACCTATATATAGAATGTTAACTTAAGCTCTAATGAAAATGTTTTACAATTTTGGCATCCTATTGTTGGTGCATTAGAGCTTCCGAGCATTACCTTGCTATTCAAAATTATAACTTGATCAACTTGTTATATATAGTTACTATTGTTTGCCTCAATTGTCTCAACGGTGATAGTGTGATGGCAAAGTCTAATTGGCCATGACTTATCAAGTATAAAATAAAGACTAATTTGAATTAACCAACAAAAGCTTTTCAACGTTTGCATTGACCTTGAATTAGTTATAGTTATGGCTTGCAATGAGATCCTCTGCTATCTAGTTTCAATATTGCAAATAGTTCTTTCCTGAAAAGTTTCACCTCTTTCATTTATTACAAAGTCACCTACTAGACCTTACGACCATCGTTTAAAGCACTTACAAGAATTAGCTGTTTCTCTCATATTTTTTGTTTATCATATTTATGAATAACTATTCCCTATATAATGCGTTTGCTTTCAGTTTTTCTATTTTAATTTTTTTTAGTTGGTGTATAAATCTTTGCATGTGGTTGCTTGGTAATTTGAGTTGTTTATTTTATTTTCTTTGTATCATATTCAAGTTTAAGAAAGTGATTTAGTATCTTTCAATGGCAGAGTTACAATATCCAGGTTGTTTCTATTGCATTTGATTTGCCCTTATTTACTATAGTGTTTGACTAGCTGTAAACTTGTTTTAGGATCTGTTGTTTGTTTTCCTTTTCCTAGTTGATTCGATATTGCCTTAACCATATTCAAATTCTCAATTTTTTTTTCCTATTCTCAATTCTCAAATTCACACGTGCATATTTTCATATAGTTTAGGAAGCTTAGAAACCCGTTTGAGATTCACTTAGTAGGAGTGAATCTCAAATAGTCCTCGTTTTGGGACTGTTCTTGTATGTTTCGATCTCACTTAGGTCGGTGTTAACGACTTGAGCACGTCTTTAAATTTTTTGAATTTTCGGTCAGTATATATCTCTTGATATTCTTCGGGTGCATATTTAGACTACGATGTGTTAGTCTATTTCGTGTACTTGAAGACCATGGGGAGGTGCTGCCGAAATTTTTGAAAAATTTAAAGATGTGTTCAAGTTGTTGGCATCAGTGAGGCGACACATCCGGGAATGGGATAGAAGCCTGACCCGTTAGAGTGGGAGATGAAGTTAGGAAACGCATAAGCTTGCATATACATTAACTTGGAGACTTGATTGTGTTTGTCTGACTTTCCATATATATAGCAGACAGTTGTTCGAGATGTCTGTTGATCGAAGTTGGATGGAACGTAGGGTAGCCACTAATAGGAGTGGGCTTAGCTCTGAGTATCGTAGTGGGGTTGAACAGTTTATCAACTTCGCGTTTGAGCAAGTCAGCGGCGATGAGATCAGATGTCCTTGTAAGAGGTGTGTGAATGAAGTGTGGAAGGAAAGGAGTGATGTCATGTGCGACTTATTTACGTATGGGTTCAAGCAGGGTTATACGACATGGATCTATCATGGGGAAACCTGGTTGGATGAACATGAATCGGAACCGGAATCCGGAGGTGACGAAACCTTTGACTGTACTAACATGATAGTCGAAGCTGCTGGTTCATACTTCCAGTGGAATACAGGCAGGGATGGAAGTAGCGTCGAGCAAGATCCGAATGATGGGGCTAAGGGTTTCTATGAGTTATTGCATGAAGCAGCAACGCCACTGTATGACGGGCACGAAAAGCACACCGTCTTATCTGCCATGACTAAGTTTTTACACTTCAAAAACGAACATGACTGTAGCGAGAGAGGTTTTAATGAACTGTTAAGCATTGTGAAGGAGTGCTTACCTGCAGACAATAAGTTACCGGAGTCGTACTATGATGTGAAGAAAATGGTTAAAAGGCTCAATCTAGGGTATGAGAAGATTGATGCTTGTGAGAATGACTGTATGTTGTATTACGGTGATGTCAATAAAGATAAGAGGTCATGTGATATTTGTGGTACAAGTAGATACTGTGAACAGCGCAAGAAAAAGGGAAAAGACGTGCCGAGAAAGATCTTACGTTACTTTCCCATTGCCCCGAGGCTTCAGCGGTTGTTCATGTCAACACATATCGCCAGGGATATGAGGTGGCACTCTACACGGGACATAGTCGAAAGTCAACTGACGCACCCGACAGATGGGCTTGAGTGAAAAATTTTTGATAACAAGCACCCCTCGTTTGCTGAAGAGGTTCGCAATGTTAGGCTTGGACTTGCTACGGATGGGTTTAATCCGTTTAACGGGCCTTACACAAAGCCCTACTCAACTTGGCCGGTGATTATTGTGGTGTATAACCTCCCGCCTTCGATGTGCATGAAAGATCCCTACATGTTCATGCCGTTACTGATTCCGGGTGATAAGAGTCCGAGTAAAGACATCAATGTATACCTCAGGACGTTAGTTGACGAGTTGAAGATGTTGTGGGAAAAATGTAACGACCCCAAAATAGGTCCATTCCACCCAACCCATTCTGAGTCGCCAAATACATGGTACAGAAAACAACTACAACTTTATTACAACAATTGTCGTGCAAAATACAACAACACATATGCTGTGAGTTTGGATACAAATATATACCAAATGTGACTCATGATCCAACCGTGGACATCACCTCACAATGACACCTTACATAAAGGTATAGTCAAAAACTGTTTTAGAAATTAGAATCTTTAGGAAGTGCTCAAGGAAACCTTCGTACATGGGAGGCCACGCGTCTAGGTTATGATAGATATCATATGGCCACAAAATTATCCTTGGTTGACCCAATAGACCCCAAAGAAAAACGAGAAGATTACTATCATATTCTTCCCAATGGTGAGTCTTCTCTTGACTTATCATTATCTCCACTGTCTCAAATTGAGAATTATACTTCAAACAAACACCAAGATTATATAGGTAGTGCCCATAGATATACTCAGCAAGTGGATGAGCACAACCCTGTCCTATGATGACACGAGGTTGTATGTCATTAGACATCTTGTATGATAGTGACAAAACACCCTTCCAACGTTGGGTTCGCCTCACCCTATTTTCTTCACCAAATATAACTACTAAATGATGACCACCGTTCTATTCCCTTGTTACCCCCGCTCGACCCAGCTACACTCTTATTACCTGAAAGGAATTGTGAACAGAAGGGTGAGCACAACTAGCCCAGTAAAGAATGTCATGACTAAAGATAATTAAATTATCAGTAGCCTTCATCAATAATAAATCAGAGATTTAGAACATATGGTAAATGATAAAAATTTCAACCATAGTTGCAGCGGAACGAGCAATCCATTAGAAGAGTCAAATAGACTATAAAGTCTATTATCTTTTCCATGTTAAAAATCCACCAACAATATTTTATCCATGTAACATCACTCAACAGTTCCTTTCCACAATCATATGAATAACTCATAATCATAATTGTGACTATAAATTTTTCTTCGCACCCAGGACGAAGAATATTTTCATCACCTGTCTTTACCTGAAACATCAAAGATCATGGTTATACCAAATCACAATTCTTGTTCATAATCATACTAATAACTTCATCTTTGCACTACGTCCAAAGATATTCATTTGTATCACCAGTTGGTCATGTTTATCTCAACATCTGTTCATCTTTGCACTACTGGCCAAAGATATTCAACAACATGTCATCTTTGCACTACGGGCCAAAGATATTCATCAACAATTCATCTTTGCACTACAGGCCAAAGATATTCATCAATATTTCATCTTTGCACTACAGGCCAAAGATATTAATATCTCCAAGAAATATATAATCATTTCAGAATTTATATAAACAATAATTATAACCATGTTGATCAATTCACCTTTGCACTTAAGCTAAAGATATTCACTTATAAATTCAATGGTCATGATCATACCAGTCACAATTCAACTTTGCACTACAGGCCAAAGAGAACCCTAGTCATGATCATACCAATAATCTACCCATCTTTACACTCTAGAGAAAGAGAATTTCAACATCAGGGTTATAAAAATGTTATATATGATAATAAAATCAATATAATCAACATATAGATTTAATCTTAAGAGTAATATTCATAACTCAACAATAATTTGGTTAGAAAAAGAAACCAATTTTGTCGTGAATAGTAACTCATGAATAGTAACCTCGACTCAAAAAGGTAGAAATTCCACAATAAAATTCATACCAATACTTCGGTATAATGATATTGAAAGAATAACATTTCTTAAGCTTATAAACAATTTATTTAAATTGTTTACACTTTACTAATTAATGCATTTAATCATCATAAAATGCCAACTCTTAAGATTTCATCATCAATAACCAAAACCCTCATCAAAAATCTGCATATACCTCATATATAGGATTCTCAAGTCATAAAATCCTATTTTCCAATTTTCTTACTTCACATAACATATTTAATTCATTTACTCATAACTAGTCCATTTTCATGAAAAATATCAAATCATTTCCAAAAATATTTCTTTTCTGGGATTTAGCATAATATAGTCCAATATTGAACATATATTTTTCTCAGAATTTTTAAAACTCATTTACTATTTTTCATATGGCCAAAACCACCGAATATTTAGACATTTATCAAAAATTGTACTTTTGTCTAAAAATTCTAAAATTTACAGAGTATACTTCTATCATATACATGTACTCCCAATAAAAATTTCATCAATTTTGGAGTTAACCACAAGGAATTATAAGCTGTTACTTTTAAAATAGTCTTTTCTCATAAAATTCATAACTCTCAATCTATACATCCAAAAATCACCATTTTTGGACACAATCAATAAAACTCATCAAAATATCATTTCAAATTTTTCCAGAATTTTTGAAGTTCAGAAAAATTACGAAACTGAAAAACATAACAACTCTTAAAATCCCTTACTATCCCTTACTATCCCTTACTATCCCTTACTATCCTTTACAATCCCTTACTATCCCTTACCTCAAAAGAGCAGTACTTCTGATCGGTATAAGGCTGAAGGAAACTTGCACTGATGAATAGAAACTCACAGAGTATCTAAATACTCACAAAATACACTCGATAATCTAGAGAGAGAAAGAGAGAAAACTTATGTTTCTGGTGTGATTTTCAATTCTAACTTAGCCCTCTATTTATAGGAAAATTTTGGTAGGTTTGACCTGCAACCTGATGGCTTTACCTGCTACTATTCCCACCCACCACATTTGAAATATAATTCAGCACATTTCTTCACCAACCACAAGTGGGGCCCACCAATTCTAGAATTTTCCACCAAAATGATAAACTCCGAAAATTCAACAATTTCTGAACCAGTCATCTTGCAAAATTCATAATAAATCATACGTTCATTTTTAACGGTTCTAAATTTGTGAACATATACTCAACTTATATATGTATAACATATCCAAAAATTACCACGATCCAACGGTCGGATTAAAAATTATAACCCTCGCAAAATATCTCAAAAACCCTAATTTGATTTTCAATACCCCCGTTCCGACAAAAATACAGATAAAACACCTCAATATTAACTCCTTCATTTTTAACCACAAAAATATATTCCTCATTTATATCCACATAAAATAAATATTTCATTATCATATGAATCAATAATTAATTATTCACAAATAATATTACAGAATCACATTTACGACAACCAGACCGTTCCCAGGAAAGAGGGGGCTTTCCAATAAGGATTTCTCCTTACTGGCGCGCAATTAGATGACCAAACCTCTCCTTAGACAGAACTTTCTAGACATTGCCAATAATGTTATCTAATAATATTATTCAAATAATATGAATTATTGATCTGATAATGGAAAATACTGTGCAGTAACAATTATTGAAACAAAAATAATATAAAATATCAACGCAGCAATTATTGAATCAATAAAGTAAAATATTGAACAGTAATTACTGTAACAATTATTGAGTAGTGCCTTCTTACGTAAGAATCAATAATTTCAAAAATACTGTGCAATACCGTGTGCTACTATGCAATAACGCGTATTACTGTATTTTAACCACCGGATATTTCAACAGTATTAACGGTAACAACTACGCCGTTATTTGTAAAAACTTAATTTTGTCGTTTTCCTTCACCCGACAGTTATTCGTTATGGGGCCCACAAATAGCTGTGCCGTCGTACGAATATTCCCCGACAGAAAGAATATTCCACGACCAAACGAATATTCCCCGACAACAATGAATATTTTATAACCACTTGTGTATTTTAAAAAAAAATTATATATCACCCTTAACTTTAACATTTATCAATTTAACCATTTACTGAATAGAAATTATAAGAAAAATTGAATACTTTTATTTCATAAAATTCGGGGTCTTACAAAAAAGGGGTTCAAACTTATGATGTATCTCTTAAGCAGAACTTTGACATGAGGGCAGCTTTACTGTGGATAATAAATGACTTCCCGGCATTAGGAATGATCAGTGGATGGTCGACTCACGGGGGCTTGTCATGTCCCGTGTGCATGGGGTCAGTTAAAGCTATGCGGCTCAAACATGGGGGGAAAATGAGTTTCTTTGCAACATCCAGACAGTTTTTGCCGATTGAACATCGTTATCGACGGATGAGTAGACAATTCAATCGAAAAACAGAGAAACGTCAAGTACATGGCCGTCTTTCTGGGTCAGCAGTGTTGAGTTGGATTAGTCGTTTGAAGTTTTCACCTCCAGGGAAGAATCACAGATTGGAGCGAGCTTATGGTTACGGCAAGGTTCACAACTGGACACACAGATCCATGTTCTTTGACCTACCTTATTGGGCTACACTCTGCATCAGTCATTGTTTAGATCCGATGCATACTGAGAAGAACGTATTTGATAACATTTTTTATACAGTCCTAGATGTCAGTGGTAGAACAAAGGATAACAACAAGTCGAGACTTGATTTGGTAGAAATGAACATTAGGGAAGATCTGTGGTTGTATCAGGAGGGTAGTAAGACGGTAACGCCTAAAGCTGAATATACTTTGACAAGGGAACAGTTGATATTGATATGTAATTGGATTAGTGGACTGAAGCTCCCAGATGGATATTCTTCGAATATAGCAAGGTGTTGTAAAGTCGAAGAGCTGAAGTTTCGGGGTCTCAAAAGTCATGATTGTCACGTATTCATGCAGAAGTTGATCCCTGTGGCATTTATCGACTTGTTACCGAAACGTGTGGTTGAAGCACTGACAGAGCTTTCTAATTTCTTCAGAGATCTATGTTTGACGGAGCTTCAGCTCAAAGACATAGATAAAATGGAGATGCAAATAGTGGAAATAATGTGCAAGTTAGAAATGATCTTTCCTCCATCGTTTTTTGATTCAATGGAGCATTTGCCTATTCACTTGCCATACGAAGCTAAGTTTGGCGGTCCCGTGCAATATAGATGGATGTATCCATTCGAGAGGTAATGACATTAATATTTTTAATACGGTAAAATGTTCATTCTTTTTTGCTAATCTATATATCACATAGGTATATGCGACGTCTAAAGCAAAAGGTGAAGAATAGAGCCCGTGTAGAGGGGTCAATTGCTGAAAGGTATGTTATGGAGGAACTTGTTAATTTTTGTTCGTTGTATTTTGAGTCGGATGTTCAGACGAAGCACAATCGGTTACGTCGAAATCAGGCTGTTGCGCACGAGGAAAATGGGGAATTAACGGCATTTAGTCATCCTATACGCCCATTCGGCGGTAAAAAAAGGCGATTCTTGATCGATAGGGAGTATGCAGCTGCCACATTGTATGCACTTGTCAACATGAATGAAGTAGCGCCATACATTAAGTAAGTAGTCATAACTATATATGTCTGGTGTAACTGTGTTAATTTCCTTTACAAAAACATTGAGTAAATAACTGTGTTGCAGTCAATATGATGTTGAAGTACGTGAAGCGAATCCGAGTATATCGGATGGGGATTTGCAAAATTTGAGAAATGGAGAATTTGTGCAATGGTTTAAATACCATGTAAGTCTAACCTTTACAAGTTCAATGAATCTACCATCATAGATTTATTCTTATGGCGTAATTAACCTTAGAATATGTTGTGTTAATGTACATTAGGTCCTCACAGATGAGTTAGCTGACAATCGGCTAAAGCTTATAGCCGACGGCCCTGAAAGATCTGTAAATACTTATACATGTTGCATTGTCAACGGTTACAGATTTAAGTGTTGTGATATTAGGGATGTCGCTTCTGCTGATTCTGGTGTTGTGGTTAAAGGTAGCTGCTACGATAACATTTGGGATGACTGGTATGGACGATTGCTAGAAGTTGTCGTTCTTAAAATTTTGGGGTCATAAAGAATTAGTTTGCTTCAATTGTCATTGGTTTGATGTTGAGAATGGAGTTAAAGTAGATAAAAAATCAGGACGAGTGACTGTTAACGTTAAGTCAAAACTAAGACAGATGACTGGTATGGACGAGCCGTTTATTTTAGCAAGTCAAGCTACTATGCGCGGAGTGTTAAGACTCCTGCAAGCCCATGGCATGCTGTTATAACCACCAAAGCCCGTGGTTTTCAAGGCACAGCTCCTCGTCCAGACAATGAACCTTTACAAGTCGAGTCTACTAGTGTCACACCTGCTGATGTGATAATTATTAGTGAGTCTAGTGAAGAAGAGGATGATGTTGTCGCTGTCGAAAGTGAAGACGATGTTGTAGAGGAGGTATATATAATTGAAGAAATCGTTGAGGATGAAGAAGATGGTGATGACAACGATAGTGAAGATCTACTGCTCGAAGATGACGATTCTGATATTGATGACTTTGATGATATAAATGATTAGGAGTATGTACTCTTTATGTCCTTTTAGTTGTATTCAAATGTAATAGTTGTATCCTTTTAGTTGTATCTACATGTTGTATTCAAATGGCATAGTTGTTTCCTTTTAGTTATATCTGCATATGTGCATGACGATTCTGATATTTGTGTTTGTATCCTTTTAGTTGTATCCGCATATTATCTTCTTGATGATGATTTGACAGTATATATACAGATATGGCGCGTACACCACACGGTGATCATGGTGGGCGTGCTGGTAGTTCAGGCCGTGGGGGCCGTGGAGGTAGTGTTGGGGATGATCAGGCTGGATCATCAGGTATAATTACAAGTTTTGTTGTTATACATCTTATTGTTTTTAATTTTATACACTACAAGAAAAAGGTCTATCAGCGACCGCACCGTCGGTCGCTGATATTAGTCACAACGACCATCAACTGCGACCGTAACGTAATCTAGTCGCTAATGTTTTAACAACGACCGGATGCGGTCGCTGATCAGTCGCTAGTATAAATTTGCCACCAAAATTTTGGCTGGAAATGTTGGCGCCAATGTTTTGTGCGACCACTTTAAATCAGCGACCGCATGCGGTAGCTGATAAGTCCATGTCATTAAAAATCAGCGATCGCATGTGGTTGCTGAGAGCGGTCGCTGATCAAACTAAATGTTATCAGTACCCAGCATTCGCTCGACACAGAACGCAGAGAAAAGAAAAGAGGGAGGTCCGAATAGAGAGAAGAGGGAGAAAGGGGGGAGAAGAGAAGAAGTTCGTGTCGTGCCGCCGCCGCCGCCTCCTACCACCTGCCACCCACCTGCCACCGCCTCTACATAGGTAACCCACTTAAAAGCTACTAGAAACCTTGTTAATTTGTTAATTGAATGTGGTTTAGACAAACCCTAAATCAAAAATGAATATGCCTTAATTAAGATTAAAAAGGCAACTAATGACAATGAACTAATTAAAGTTTATTTTAAAATTTATAAAATAAACTGTTATTAAAATAAAGTTTCTTCTTCTATTTTTAGTCAATTTGTATAACCATTATATTATAGGTATTGATATTTATAGCAATTATTTGATGTAATAATATTTATAATGGAAGGCTTGGGGACTGTTAGTATAATTTAGTACTTAATCATGCCTAAAGTACCTTGTATGAACCGTTTTGGATGTGAAGAAGTTAGCTAACTGATACAAGCATGATAATGGATAAAGGGTAATTTTATTATCATGATTTTAAAATTGTTTGAATGCCTAAAGGTTTCTTTTGCCTACATGTGGATTGTTTATGAAATTATAGTCAAATCTATGCCTATATGAGAACTATTATAGCAAATTTTTGCAACTAAAGTTTTAAGACAGTATGGAGTCCCTATATTGTCTACACATATCATTTAAAAGGTGTTCCTTAACTTAGTTGTGGTCTGTGTTGTGTATTGACCAAATTTCATGTTTAAAAGTCATGAAAAGTAAGCTTTAAGTGGCAACTAAGACTTAAGTATAGAATTCCCATACCTGGACCATGTGGGCAAGTTTCAATAGTCATAATATGACATAAGTAAGCTACACAAGCTAAAGAAACCAAGCCTAAACTATTTTGAGCATTAAACTTGTAAAAGGTGTGGACTGTTTTGGGTGACCTTTAGTGCCTGATCTTATAAGACTATAAGGAACTCATATAAAATTGCTAACTCATGCTTTTGATGATTCCTAATCATTGCAATGACCAAAGCTACTAAGAAAATCAAGTTAGGATCTATTATCGAGCCTAAAGTGAGCTTTAATAGGTTAAAATTGGCTAGATGACCAAGTAAAGTGAGATGATGATAAAAGTATCCTTAGGAAACTAAAATACACATGCTTAGACTATTCAAGTAGTCAAAATTGGAGAAATGGAGAAGTGTCAAAAACAGTTTTTAGGAATTTCGATATGCATTCGTATTCAACAATAAATGGGATCTAGCTGAATTGGTGTCAGTTAAAAAATGTAGGATGACAACAATATACCATGCCTTTTTGGGTAGTCGATCTCAAGCTGTGTAAATTTGTTTTGGCATGTATCCTTGTTCAATTTCCGAATAATCATATATGATGCACACTCATGTTATATATGTACATATACATCTATATGTATTTATAAGCATCATAAATGGGATTGAGCTGAATTGTAAATTTCTAACAAAGGAATACAATAATTCATGTCAACATAGGTACCGTAGAATCATGGACCTCTATTCAGACCGTAGTTGGATGGCACGACGAAAGTCAAGTGCCCAGATAAGTGCTACAGCTGAATTTAGAGCTGGTTGCCAGGTGTTTTTGGAGTATGCGTATAGTCAACCGGAATTTTTGAATGGTAAGTCGCAGATACGATGTCTATGTTTGAAGTGTAAGAATGTAAATTATATGGACAGAGACATGGTAAACTATCATTTACTCATAATAACATGACTCATATATACATGTTTATTGTCAGATGGCTTCTGAAGCAGCGCAGAAAAAGCGCGGCTTGGGTAGGGGGCCTAATCATGTGCCCAAGGCCCCTAGTAATCCAGATGATCGGATTCTTATTCAGATTCGTCCTCCTCCGAATAGCACGTACGTCCCGCATATATCATTTAAGATTCTATTTATTGTATATTGGTAATGTTTTGATTGATATTATATTGGTAATGTATATGGGTTTGAATCTTTTACTGCTTTAATTTGCATTCAATCGTTATTGTTTTGGTCTTATATATTGTATTGAAAGTTTGTATATTTCTCTTGGTTTGTGTATTGGGTGCCTAGAAATGTCCATATATGCATGTAGTCGTGCATGTGGCTAGTCTATATTACAGGGGAGACTCTGGCGAATTTTTTTTAAGTATAAGTTTGAAAAATATTCATAAGTATTATAACTTAGATATAATTTGCTTTAATATATGCTAATTGATGTTGTATATTATAGTGATTTTTCAGATAATAAGATCGTCAAGTGTATATCACAGCTGTGTTTACATAATTGGCCTACACTTGTGATTACGTGGGCGAGCACACCTATCGCCCACAAGGATGCTGTTTGGGCAGAATTTCAGGTATGTTTTTTTAATTATAACAAAGGATAATTATTTAGTATTCGAAGGATAATTATTTAGTAATGTTTTTATTGTTGTTTTATTTGCAGAAACGGTATAGATGGGAGGACGCGCAGGCTTCAGTGATACAGACATTATTTTGGCAGAAGTGCGCGGTCCGCACCAAAGATAATTTGAATAAAGAAAGACAAAAAGCCCTTCACAATGTAGAGATCGACCATCCAGGCCAGGGAGAAGATTACATGCACGAGCATAGTCCCTGGTGGTGCACCCAGGCCATATGGGCTGAGATGTGTGCTCAATGAAGGGCTGAGAGCTGGGTGAAAAGACGAAAGACTGCCGCCAGCAACAGATCCTCGGGTGTACCCGAAGGCAAAAAGGCTAAAGGGACATACAAGGGCGGTAGTATTTCACAGTTGCAGCATATCACTGCCCGAGTACGTATTTAATTACAAGTTTTAATATGTTTAAAATCATGAATTGTAGAAAATATATCACATTTTTACTTAGTAATATTATGCTTTTTTTTTGTATAGGAATCTCAGTCTCAAGGTACACCTATCCATTGGCTGGATGTGTACGTGGCCACCCGTGATGGTCTGCCTGAGGCTATCCAGATAGCGGTAATAAATTTTAACAACTTGATCTTGTTTATCAATGCTTACAGAATTAATTTATTTTTCACTATTTAATTGTTAACATGATGACAGGGCACTTATAAGCGTTTATTGAATGAACGCTATCCTGAAGGCACTCCACGTCCGTCTATTGATCAAGAGTTGTGGGAGAGGGCGTCTGTTGTGAAGAAGAACTACATTAAAGGTCAAGGACGACGACGATGCCCATCCTTCAGTGGCTCAGGCTGCTCTTCTACCCAGTCTACACAGTCATCGAGCCATCCAGCTGTTCATACTCCGGCTGACTGTGATAGAGCTATATGTCAAGATCAAAATCTTCTGACGATACTGGGCGGGCATCTGGGGGCTCTGGATCCTGAGGAGTTAGCTAAAGCAGTGGCGGCGACAGCAGCATCACAGCATGGGGATAACGACGAGGTATAAAATTAATTTGTTGTATATATTGTCGTAATATACCAATATTAACATAGTTAGTATATATTTATAATTTATTTTATTATTTTGTTAAGTACAGGGTGATCAAGGAGGCGATGATACTTGACGTACCTGCTTTATATATATATATCACTTTTGTAACTTATTGTATGTTCATAACTTGTATATTCAGTTATGTTATTTAAACTAGTTTTGAAACTAGTTTGGTGTATGTGTTGGTGGGTACAATGGATGTCTATTTTATTGTGTATGCTGCTTATCTTGTTGTGTATGTGGGTTGGGATAAAGCAGGTACAAAACAGGTACAGGTTTTTGGGAATTTTGCAAAACAACAAAAATCTGTTAATTTTTTTTCATATCAGCGACCGCATGTGGTCGCTGATACTTATTAGCGACCGATATAATATTTGAGACTATCAGCGACCGCACCACGTCAGCTATATTCATAGTCCATGCTGACTCAGCTTAGCGACCGAATTTATCATCTCGGTCGCTCTTATCGGTCGCAGATATAGCGGTCGCTAATAGTGGTCGCTGATGCGCGCTTTAGCGACCAGATTTTGTGCGACGCCTATTAGCGACCGTATGCGGTCGCTGATATATATCTGCGACTATATACGGCCGCTGATAAACATTTTTCTTGTAGTGATATAATATTGACATTATATTTGAGAATATAAATATTGTTGTATTTCACTACATAGGTGATCGACGTAGGCCTCCGCGAGGACTAGCACGTGGATTGCTAGGGAATCCCCCCCAGGCGCCGCTTATATGCCGTGTCGGGACTACTAGGTAATATATACATTATGTTTGTATTAGTTATTTAGTTCTTTTATATATTCTTTGCAATTTGGAAATTTAACGGCCTTCATTTTTAGTATCCTTGACGCGACGCCAAGGAACACGTTGCTTGGGATCGTCCGCAACCGATTCTCTAGCCCGTGGATGAGGTGGGCGGATGTGGATGACCGCACACGTGGGCTGATTATTGCTGAGTTTAGGGTAAGATGTCATTCATTCATATTTAGTTTTAATTTGTGCTTTTGAATATTTAGTTACCGCTTTGTTTTATGTTGTCTACTAATTAAGTAATTGCTGATATTCATATGTTGTATTGCAGAGATATTATCGCTTCGAGGACGGGTAGGAAGCCCACGGCAGCACTGTTCCCGGGAAGTATCTCGAGATGAATTGGCACAAGTGGGTCTATGATTGGAAGAAGAAGGTCCAGACCAAGATGGCGGATGGACAGACACTTAGAGATGTCCGGCCAGATTTCATTGGTGCTGCGGTGTGGGAGCAGATGTGCGATATTTGGGAGGGTGAAGCGTTCAAGAAGATGTCGGCACAACGTACAGCTGCCCGACAGCAGAGTCGTCTCCCACACTGCACTGAGAGTCAGTCGTACGACCTCTACAGGGAGAGACTCGAGGTGAGTCTAAAGCACCGACCTTCCCGCCTCGAGTTTTGGTGGCACGCTCACCAGAAGAAAGGTGACGGTGGTTATATCTCACCTGAGGCAGAGCACATTGCGGTAAGTAATTTAATTATTTTAGTTAGTATGTATTTGATGGCTTTGAAATCCTTTTGTATTCTTTTAGTAAAATACTTGCTTTTCACCTATTTCTGTGTTTTTTCAGACACGGTTCGAGGACCTTTCTGTGGTCCGGAGCAGCCAGAGAGGTGACACTCCAGTGGCTGATGCTGAGCGTGACGACGAGGAGATGGGGGACTGGCTGCAGGCTACAGGGGGGGCAAAGAAGGGTAGAATTGTGGGCATTCCCCATGTCCCAGCCTACACTATAGTTCCTGCTGCGCGATCTCGACGTCGCCCACCCACCGGAGGCAGTGGTGCGAGTGGATCAGGTGCTGGCCCTTCATTATTCGATGACTTCTTCAGGCGGATCATTGAGGGGTGCATGTCGAGCAGTGTCGTGCAGTCAGGCGCACCATCACGTGAGCGGATCTACCAGCTTTCTCAGGAGGTTATCCACGGCTCCATAGATCCTACAGCTGCCGCTGACGACCTCATGGGTGTAGTCCGGGAGGAGGCCATCCGTGTATGTGCAGTTGTCTTGGCCAACATCTTTCCTCCACATATTCGACAGGTAAAACTTATTATTGATGTATTTCCTTATTTGTAATTATATTGCTTATATAAACTGTCAAATAACTAGTTAGCACCGCGTAGGCAATAGACACGCGTTACAACTGATGGGACTCGATTCCGACATACGGAGACCGAGTTCGAGCCCCATACGCCTAACTTGAGAAAACTTAGAAAATTAGTCGAAAAAGAGACTAAAACCCGCATCGATTGCCCAGTTAACACGTAAACATAGGCAATAGCACCGCGTAGGCAATAGACATGTGTTACAATTGACGGGACTCGATTCCGACACACGGAGACCGAGTTCGAGCCCCGTACGCCTAACTTGAGAAAATTTAGGAAATTAGTCGAAAAAGAGACCAAAGCCCGCATCGGTCGTCCAGTTAATGCGCAAACACAGGCAATAGTACCGCGTAGGCAATAGACACGCGTTACAACTGACGAGACTCGATTCCGACATACGGAGACCGAGTTCGAACCCAATACGCCTAACTTGAGAAAACTTAGGAAATTAGTCGAAAAAGAGACCAAAACCCGCATCGGTCGTCCAGTTAACATGCAAACACAAGCAATAGCACCACGTAGGCAATAGACACGCGTTACAACTGACGAGACTCGATTCCGACACACGGAGACCGAGTTCGAGGCCCGTACGCCTAACTTGAGAAAACTTAAGAAATTAGTCGAAAAAGAAACCAAAACCCGCATCGGTCGTCTAGTTAACACGCAAACACAAGCAATAGCACTACGTAGGCAATAGACACGCGTTACAATTGATAGGACTCGATTCCGACACACGGAGACCGAGTTCGAGCCCCGTACGCCTAACTTGAGAAAACTTAGAAATTAGTCGAAAAAGAGACCAAAATCCGCATCGGTCGTCCAGTTAACACGCAAACATAGGCAATAGAACCGCGTAGGCAATAGACACACGTTACAACTGACAGGACTCGATTCCGACATACGGAGACCGAGTTAGAGCCCCGTACGCCTAACTTGAGAAAACTTAGGAAATTAGTCGAAAAAAAGACCAAAACCCGTATCAGTCGTCCAGTTAACACGCAAACATAGGCAATAACACCGCGTAGGCAATAGACACGTGTTACAACTGACGGGACTCGATTCTGACACACGGAGACCGAGTTCGAGCCCCGTACGCCTAACTTGAGAAAACTTAGGAAATTAGTCGAAAAAGAGACCAAAACACGCATCGGTCGTCCAGTTAACACGCAAACACAGGCAATAGCACCGCGTAGGCAATAGACACGCGTTACAACTGACGGGACTCGATTCTGACATACGGAGACCGAGTTTGAGCCCCGTACGCATAACTAGAGAAAACTTAGGAAATTAGTCAAAAAAGAGACCAAAACCCGCATCGGTCGTCCAGTTAACACGCAAACACAGGCAATAGCACCGCGTAGGTAATAGACACGCGTTACAACTGACGGGACTCGATTCTGACATACGGAGACTGAGTTCGAGCCCCGTACGCCTAACTTGAGAAAACTTAGGAAATTAGTCGAAAAAGAGACCAAAACCCGCATCAGTCGTCCAGTTAACACGCAAACATAGGCAATAGTACCGCGTAGGCAATAGACACGTGTTACAACTGACGGGACTCAATTCCGACATACGGAGACCGAGTTCGAGCCCAGTTTGCAAAACTAACTAACACTTAGCCAAAAAGCCGAAAAAGAGGTCAAAACCCGCATCGGCCGACCGAATGACATTCAAACACACACATAGCACCGCGTAGGCAATAGACACGCGTTACAAATGACGAGACTCGATTTCGACATACGGAGACCGAGTTCGAGCCCCGTACGCCTAACTTGAAGAACACAAGCTATAATAATGTAAATATGTTTTCATTTTGATTTTGTTATTAATATTTTAATTTTGTAAGGTCTTGTTGATGAGACTCGTGTAGGTGGAGGCACTGGTGATGACCGCCGAGCTGATGATGAGCAGCCTCCTCCAGTACAGGGTGATGACCGTCGAGTTGATGACGAGCAGCCTCCTCCAGTACATGGTGATGACCGCCGACTCGATGACATGGAGACAAGCGACGTGTTATAGTTTGTTTAGTTTATGTTATATTCTGAGTTTCATGTATGTATTTGTACAGTTTTTGAGTTGTACCAACGACCATTATATTTTTTATCTATATATTTGATTTGGGTTACTAGTTTATAAGAGGTATAGTTGTGATTTGATGGTTGTTATTAGTTTATAACAGGTGTATATTTGTAAATGAACAGGGAAATTTTGAAATTAAAAAAAAATTCAAAATTTATGTAGTCATTGCCGACGGGGGTAATGGCGACGGCTATGCCGTCGCCAATGACTTATAGCGACAGACATAAGGTAATGGTCATTGCCGACGGCTACAATGTCAATGCCGACGGCCATGCCGTCGGTAATGGGTTTCCTCCTCAAAAAAATGTAAGTCTTTGCCGACGGCATTGCCGTCACCATCGCCGTCGCCAATAACCTTATGCCGTCGCCAATGACCACTGTCGGTAATGACAATGATGCCGACGGCTGACGACGGGAGACAGGGGCGATGACCTGTGGGGCGACGGTAGGGTCGACGACCTGTGGGGCGACGGTAGGGTCGACGACAGTGCCCGTCGCCAATTACTTCACTGCCGACGGCACTATGGTCATTAGCGACGGCGGGGCCCGTCGGCAATGACTGGTTTTCTTGTAGTGTGATCACACACGTAAAACAGGTATACAACACCTATTCTGAGTCGTCAATAACATGGTACAGAAACAACTACAACTTTATTAATACAACATAAAAATTGTGAGTGTAAATACAAATATTGTCATCTAGACAATATCCACACTCAAATAAGTCCTCATTACAATTATTGGAACAATATTTTACAAAAAAAATGGTGAGGACTACTAAAACAACTTCCTAGAACCTTCATTCCATACCCCGACTAGTACCTGCTACATTCTCGCCTCCTAAGAAGAAAATGGAACAACAAGGAAAAGGGTGAGCTCAACTAGCCCAGTAAAGAATATTATGACTAAGATAATATACAACAAATTATCGTTAGTTTTCAACAGGGAAAAATTTAATAGAATACAATAGACAACAAGTTTTAATTCAATATTCGCAGCGGAAAATAATAATTCATAGAGAAGTTACGTAGAGAATGAAATCTACGATTATCTATGAATTTAAAAGCCCATCATCAACATTTTATCCCTGTAACAACAATCAATAAATATCTTGAATCAAATAGTCATCTTTGCACTACAGGCCAAAGATATCCATCAGTTGGTCATGTTCACCTCAACACCTGTTCATCTTTGCACTACGGGCCAAAGATATTCATCAGAAATTATTCATCTTTACACTACAGGCCAAAGATATTCAGTTATATCATCATTTAAGACTGAGGATGATGAAAAATATTTTAAAGAAAACGAATCCAGTGAAGCAAAATAACAAATATTAAGGATTCGTATTTCGATTTATCCATGTCCAAAAATACCTTATCATAGTGAAGTAAAATTCAAGAATGATCAAAACATGGATACAATCAAAGCTAGTATCCAGAATAGATATTTGGACGAAAAGAAGGAAATTTCATTTTTCGGTGAATAGTAACTCGTGAATAGTAACCCCGACATGAAAAGTTCTAAATTTGATAAAAATTCAGATCAATACTTCGGCATAATGATATTGAAGAAAATAATATCATTTAAGAAGAAATAACATCCCTTACCTCGGAAAGACGGTACTTCTGACTAGAATACTAGATATAGTGCTGAAGGAAACTTGCACCGTATAGCAACACTCAAAGTATCAAATACTCACAAGAATACGCTCGATATAGAGAGAGAAATAGAGAGAAACTTGTGTTTCTGGTGTGATTTTCAATTCTAACCTAAGCACCCTATTTATAGGAAAATGCTTAGAACACCAAAGCAGAAAATTGAATAAATTAATAATATAATTTTCTTAATTTCCTTAGCACACCACATCAGCTGATTTCCACCATTAACATGTGCCACTCAAATGTCAAAAACGTTTTTCTTAACAAAAATAATTAAAACTTCCAAAAATTAATTATTTCGGAACTTCAGAACTTCAATAATTCATAAAAAAAATAGCCCTTTATTCAGAAAATTCAAATCTCGGGAGTTTTTATAGGAAATTCAATTCTCTACAACTTTGCAGAAGAAAGTTTTTCCAAATTCCAAACAGAAATTGACCGAAATCCACAAACGGACGATTTTACAGTCAATAATAAATTTTCGGTCAAGAATTGTGTCCACCAACACACAAAACATGTGTTAATCATTTAATGCCACAAAAATACTCTTCCTCCTCATATACTCATATATCCCACATTCATTGTAAAAAATATCATCATCAATATATTATTAAAATAATATATTTAAATGAATTATTTTATCAGAAAAAGATAAAATATTAATTTTCAACAATTGTCACATTAAAAATTTTCTCCATCTATATCCACATAAAATCAATATTTTCCTCATCATATAAATCAATAATTAATTATACACAAATAATATTACAGAACCACAGTACTGGCAACCAGGCCGTTCCCAGAAAAGAGGGGGCTTTCCAATAAGGATTTCTCCTTACTGGCGCGCAATTAGATGACCAAACCTCTCCTTAGACAGAACTTTCTAGACATTGCCAATAATGTTATCTAATAATATTATTCAGATAATATGAATTATTGCTCCGATAATAAAAAATACTGCGTAGTGACAATTATTGAAACAACAGTAATATAAAATATCAACGCAGCAATTATTGAATCAATAAAATATAATATTGAACAGTAATTACTGTAACAATTATTGAGTAGTGCCTTCTTACGTAAGAATTAATAATTGGTGCAATACCGTGTGCTACGCGTATTACCGTGTTTTAACCACCGGGTATTCCAACAGTATTAACGGTAACAACTACGCCGTTATTTATAAACAACTTATTTTTGTCGTTTTCTGTTATGGGGCCCACACAAGGCTGCGCCGTCGTACGAATATTCCCCGACAACAAGAATATTCCACGACCAAATAAATATTCCCCGACAACAATCAATATTTTATAACCACTAAAATATTTGCGCATTTTACCCATAACTAACCACATTAATCAAATCAACTCTTACTATTTCAGAATAATAAATAGAGGAAATTAAATTTTATTTATTAATAATTTGGGGTCTTACAACCTCCCCTCCTTATGAAATTTCGTCCTCGAAATTGACATACGTACCTGGTGTTTCGAAAAGATGAGGATACCTCACTTTCATTTTCGTTTCCAACTCCCAGGTCATTTCCTCAATAGCATGGTTTCTCCACAAAACTTTAACTTGTGGTATGACCTTCGTGCGTAGGACATGCTCCTTCTTATCCATGATCTTGACAGGTACCTCCTCGTACGTTAAGTCTTCAGCTATCTCGTCCGGTTCTAACTCAATAACATGGTTCGGGTCTTTCACATATTTACGAAGCACAGATATATTAAAAACATTATGAACACGAGACATACTTGGAGGTAACGCAGGTCTATAGGCCACATTTCCTACTCGGTCAAGAATCTGAAATGGACCAATAAATCGTGGATTGAGCTTTTCTCTCTTCCCAAATCTTGTAACTCCTTTCCATGGAGCTACACGTAATAATACATGATCCCCAATGTCAAATTCCACGTCCTTTCGATGAAGATCCACATAACTCTTTTGTCGATCCTGTGCCGTTTGTATACGTTGTCGAATCGTTTGGATCTTCTCTGTAGTCATTCGTACCAACTCTGGTCCCAACAACGTTGCTTCTCCCACCTCATCCCAACATACTGGAGAACGACACTTTCGTCCATACAATGCTTCAAAGGGAGCCACACCTATACTTGCCTGATAACTGTTGTTGTAGGAGAATTCCACCAATGGTAGGTACTTATCCCAACTTCCTTTGAAATCTAGGACACAAAGTCTTAATAAATCTTCAAAAGTTTGAATAGTCCTCTCTGATTGCCCGTCCGTTTGAGGATGGTATGCCGAACTGAACCGTAAATCCGTGCCCATAGCTTTTTGCAAGCTAACCCAAAATCTTGAAGTGAATCTTGGGTCACGATCCGAAACTATGGATACTGGCATGCCATGCAACCTTACAATCTCATTCACGTACATACTAGCAAGACGTTCAAGGGAATAAGTCTCCCGTATCGGCAAAAAATGAGCAGACTTGGTTAATCTATCAACTATAACCCAAATAGCATTTATACCTTGAGGAACCGTGGGAAGACCCGTAACAAAATCCATGGTAATGTGTTCCCACTTCTATTTCGGAATCTCAAGTGGTTGCAATGGACCCTTTGGTACTTGATGCTCCGCCTTTACACGTTGACAAGTTAAACACCTCGAGATAAACTTTGCAATCTCTCTCTTCATATTGTTCCACCAAAATGTATGTTGAAGATCACGATACATTTTAGTACTTCCAGGATGGATTGTAAAAGGTGTATTGTGTGCCTCCATCATGATCTTGTACTTTAAATCAGAATCGTTAGGAACACAAAGTCTGGAGTGGACTCGAAGTATTCCTTCTTCATCGATTCTTGCTTCTGGAATAGCACCTTCTTGCACTTTCTTCTTCATACGCATCAGCTCCGGGTCTGTAGCTTGAGCAACTTTAACTTTATCGATTAAAGTTGGTTCTACGCATATACTTGACATCATCGCACTTGTTCCTGCATATGATCTTCTACTCAACGCGTCAGCTACCACGTTTGCTTTTCCAGGATGGTATTGAATAGTGTGGTCGTAATCTTTTAACAGCTCGAGCCAACGTCGTTGCCGCATGTTGAGTTCTTTCTGAGTGAAGAAATATTTGAGGCTTTTATGGTCTGAATATATCTCCACTTTCTCCCCATATAGATAGTGCCTCCAGATCTTTAGCGCGAAAACGACTGCTGCTAACTCTAGATCATGAGTAGGATAATTCCTCTCATATTCTTTAAGTTGTCGCGAGGCATAGGCTATGACTTTCCCACGTTGCATGAGAACACATCCTAACCCTTTGCCTGAAGCATCGCTGTAGATAACAAATCCATCCGAACCAGATGGTATTGTCAGAACAGGTGCCGAAATGAGTCTCCTCTTAAGCTCTTGGAAACTTTTCTCGCATTCTTCGTTCCATACGAATTTGATATCCTTCCGATTCAGCTGAGTTAACGGGGTAGCGATTCGAGAAAACCCTTCTACGAATCTCCGATAATAACTAGCTAAGCCCAGAAAACTACGTACATCGGTCACCGTCTTCGGTTGCTCCCAACTTTGTATTGCTTCAATCTTCGCCGGGTCCACAGATACTCCATGTTTCGACACCACGTGCCCTAATAATGCTACTTCCTCAAGCCAGAACTCGCATTTCTTCAACTTAGCATATAGCTTGTTTTCACGCAGCCTTTGGAGTACCAGCTTCAAATGGTGCTCATGATCTTCACGGCTTTTGGAATATATGAGGATGTCATCAATAAAGACAACAACGAACTGATCCAAATAATCCTTGAATACTCGGTTCATCATATCCATGAAAGCCGCAGGAGCATTAGTCAATCCAAAAGACATGACTAAGAATTCATAATGCCCGTACCGAGTTCTAAAGGCAGTCTTCGGAATATCCTCAGTTTTAACCTTCAGCTTATGATATCCAGAACGAAGATCGATTTTTGAAAAGAATTGTGCTCCTTGTAACTGGTCAAACAGGTCATCAATACGAGGTAGCGGATACCTATTCTTGATGGTGACATGGTTTAATTCCCGGTAATCGATACAAAGTCGCATACTCCCATCTTTCTTCTTTACAAATAAAACAGGAGCACCCCAAGGAGATGTACTAGGACGAATGAAACCGATGTCCAACAACTCTTGTAGTTGGACTTTTAACTCCTGAAGTTCAATAGGAGCCATTCGATATGGGGTTTTAGAAATGGGCTTTGTACCAGGTTCAAGATCAATAAAGAATTTAACTTCACGTTCTGGGGGTAGACCGGGAAGTTCTTCAGAAAATACGTCAGGAAAGTTACTAACAACAGGAATATTATTCAAATTTGACGTGTCTTTATTCAAATCCATAACATGGGCTAGGAAAGCTTGACATCTGTTTTTCAATAAACGAATGGCTTTATGACTTGATATGACAGTGATTGATTTTAATGGCTTTGTTGCTTGAATTCGAACAACAGGTTGATTAGGAATATGAAAACTAACCACCTTACGAAAACAATCAATTTTGGCATGATGAGTAGTTAACCAATCAATTCCTAAAATCACGTCAAATGCAAGTATCTTTAAAGAGATAAGGTCAACAGGTAAGGTGATGGTGCCAACTTGGATCAAACAAGATTTATAAACAGTGGATGTGATGAAAGTTTCCCTTAACGGAGTCTCCACAGATAAATCAAAGTCTAATTTCTCCGGAGTCAAGTTTAAACGTTGAGCACAAGCAGGAGAAATAAATGAATGGGTAGCACCGGTATCTAGTAAGGTATAAACTTCACATGAATTTATGATTAGCTTACCCGTGATCACCTCGTTTGGGTTCCTCGCATGTTGACCAGTCACGACAAACGCTCTTCCAGGAACCGTTGACTTTGACTTTTCTGGGGCAGCCTTTTGAGTCACCGTCCCCGCTGAACTTGGTTTCGCTATCGTACAATCTCGAGCGATATGTCCTTCCTTTCCATAATTATAGCATACCTTGAACTGTTGTGGACAGTTTGGGCTGATATGTCCCTCTTTTCCACATTTATAGCATATGACCGGTGGTCGTTCTCCTCCCTTGGAACCAGTTGCTGCTGGTGCTGACGTCTTCGTATTATCATTATTGAATCTCCTCTTTTTAAAATCTCCTCCTGACTCGCTTCTTCTATTTTCATAACCACGATTACCACCAGAGTGGTTGCCGTTCTTGTCTGTACTTTTCTTTCTCCGCTGGTTATCATTGTTCTGATGACTGTTGTCACCGATATGATCCTGGTTGTGGTCCCTCGGTTGACCGTACTCGTTATCTCGCTCCAACAATTGAGCCTTGTTGACAACATCTGAATAGAGAGAAAATTTATGAGAAATGAGATATTGACGTATGCCGGGTTTCAAACCTCTCAGAAACATCCGTGTCATACGTTCCTCATTCTCCACCAAATGAGGTGCAAACCTGAACAACTCTGCAAACTTCGCCTCGTACTGGGACACCGTCATGTTATTCTGCTCCAGTCTAATAAACTCTACCTCCTTCATATGACGAATACTTTCAGGAAAGTACTTGTCATTGAATAGTTTCTGAAATGCCTCCCAAGACATGCTGAGTGCGGCTGGATGGGTACGCTTCACAGATTCCCACCAGTAGTCTGCCTCGCCACGGAACATAAAGGTGGCGAATGGAACCTTCTGTTCCTCCGTGCATCCCAAGACATCAAATATCTTGGTAATTTGCTTGACCCATGTCTCCGCCTTAATCGGATCTGGCTTTCCCCAGAATTCTGGTGGTCCCAACTCTTTGAACTGCTTGGCTGTGACCAGCTGTGCGTTGCCATTGTTTCTTCCTATATTTTGAACAGGAATCTCTTTCGTCTGGTTTTGCATGAATCGCAAAAAGCTTCCAAACATCTCATTGTTCATCGTCTGCTCAGTGGTGTTGTCCACAGGAGGAACATTGCCAGCCTGTTGCACGTTCTCCTCGTTGGTGAGTACAGGTGTCTCCACAGTTTCATTTACTCAACTGTTAACATTCTCAGTCGACATTCTCAAATACTGCCATAAAATAAGGGTTAATTTAACAAATTAACAAATAACATAATATCCCTATATTATGACTGACCAACAAATAAGCTTAGGTAGGACACACTAGCGAAGGATTTACTCGTCTCTCTCCTCCTAGTCCTATTCCCCGATCTCCGCCAGAGATCATATCCCTAAGCTCTGATACCAACTGTGACGCCCCCAAAACAGGTATACAACACCTATTCTGAGTCGTCAATAACATGGTACAGAAATAACTACAACTTTATTAATACAACATAAAAATTGTGAGTGTAAATACAAATATTGTCATCTAGACAATATCCACACTCAAATAAGTCCTCATTACAATTATTGGAACAATATTTTACAAAAAAAATGGTGAGGACTACTAAAACAACTTCCTAGAACCTTCATTCCATACCCCGACTAGTACCTGCTACATTCTCGCCTCCTGAGAAGAAAATGGAACAACAAGGAAAAGGGTGAGCTCAACTAGCCCAGTAAAGAATATTATGACTAAGATAATATACAACAAATTATCGTTAGTCTTCAACAGGGAAAAATTTAATAGAATACAATAGACAACAAGTTTTAATTCAATATTCGCAGCGGAAAATAATAATTCATAGAGAAGTTACATAGAGAATGAAATCTACGATTATCTATGAATTTAAAAGCTCATCATCAACATTTTATCCCTGTAACAACAATCAATAAATATCTTGAATCAAATAGTCATCTTTGCACTACAGGCCAAAGATATCCCTCAGTTGGTCATGTTTACCTCAACACCTGTTCATCTTTGTACTACGGGCCAAAGATATTCATCAGAAATTATTCATCTTTGCACTACAGGCCAAAGATATTCAGTTATATCATCATTTAAGACTGAGGATGATGAAAAATATTTTAAAGAAAACGAATCCAGTGAAGCAAAATAACAAATATTAAGGATTCGTATTTCGATTTATCCATGTCCAAAAATACCTTATCATAGTGAAGTAAAATTCAAGAATGATCAAAACATGGATACAATCAAAGCTAGTATCCAGAATAGATATTTGGACGAAAAGAAGGAAATTTCATTTTTCGGTGAATAGTAACTCGTGAATAGTAACTCGTGAATAGTAACCCCGACATGAAAAGTTCCAAATTTGATAAAAATTCAGATCAATACTTCGGCATAATGATATTGAAGAAAATAATATCATTTAAGAAGAAATAACATCCCTTACCTCGGAAAGACGGTACTTCTGACTGGAATACTAGATATAGTGCTGAAGGAAACTTGCACCGTATAGCAACACTCAAAGTATCAAATACTCACAAGAATACGCTCGATATAGAGAGAGAAATAGAGAGAAACTTGTGTTTCTGGTGTGATTTTCAATTCTAACCTAAGCACCCTATTTATAGGAAAATGCTTAGAACACCAAAGCAGAAAATTGAATAAATTAATAATATAATTTTCTTAATTTCCTTAGCACACCACATCAGCTGATTTCCACCATTAACATGTGCCACTCAAATGTCAAAAACGTTTTTCTTAATAAAAATAATTAAAACTTCCAAAAATCAATTATTTCGGAACTTCAGAACTTCAATAATTCATAAAAAAATAGCTCTTTATTCAGAAAATTCAAATCTCGCGAGTTTTTATAGGAAATTCAATTCTCTACAACTTTGTAGAAGAAAGTTTTTCCAAATTCTAAACAGAAATTGACCGAAATCCACAAACGGGTGATTTTACAGTCAATAATAAATTTTCGGTCAAGAATTGTGTCCACCAACACACAAAACATGTGTTAATCATTTAATGCCACAAAAATACTCTTCCTCCTCATATACTCATATATACCACATTCATTGTAAAAAATATCATCATCAATATATTATTAAAATAATATATTTAAATGAATTATTTTATCAGAAAAAGATAAAATATTAATTTTCAACAATTGTCACATTAAAAATTTTCTCCAACTATATCCACATAAAATCAATATTTTTCTCATCATATAAATCAATAATTAATTATACACAAATAATATTACAGAACCACAGTACAGGCAACCAGGCCGTTCCCAGGAAAGAGGGGGCTTTCCAATAAGGATTTTTCCTTACTGGCGCGCAATTAGATGACCAAACCTCTCCTTAGACAGAACTTTTTAGACATTGTGTAAGACCCCAACTTTTATAAATAAAGATGAATTTTCTATAAATATCATTTTTGAATATTATGGAGTTAATTTGATATAATGTTATAGTTGTGGGTAATATTTATAAATTTTGCAAAGTACGCAAGTTGTTATATAATATTCGATTGGTCGGGGAATATTCGTTTTAACAGGGAATATTCGTACAACGACACAATCATTGGTGGACCCCACAACGGAATTATTGTCGGATTGAGAAAACGATAAAAATATTTTATTAAAAATAACGGCGGAAGTTTTACCATTGTTACTGTTGAACTACTCGGTAGTAAAAGTACAGTAATACGTGTGGTTGCATAGTAGCACACGGTATTAATTATTAATGCTTATGTGAGAAGTCACTCAGTTTGATTCCATTATTGTCAGTTAATAATATGAATTATTTAGCGATAATGACGTTTTGTTTTATTCGTATTATTAACGTAATAAAACAGAAACATCTTTTTATATAAAACAAAATACTTTATTAAAGTTATTCTATAAATAGAATATATTATATTTTATTTAAAAGATTTTTCTTTAAATATGGACCGTCAGATTAAAGTAATCAATCTGGACCGTTCATGGATTAGTTACTATGCATTCTATTTTTCTATAAATAGCAGCTCATTCCTTCATTATTTCTTACGAATTCACTGAACTCTAGAGAGAGAAACTATAGAGAGAGAGAAGAAGAGTATTCTGCTACTTAACTACTTCCTTACTTCAGCTCTTCTTTAAAACGGTAAGGGGTGTTATTCTTTCTTATTCATGAAGAGAACTGTTGTTATTCCATTTCTTATTATTCTGTTGGAATAACCTGTATACGCGGTCTACCCTATACTTGGTGACATTCTCCTATTATTCTGTTGGAATATCCTGTCTGTGTGTTTTACACCGGATCTGGTTCCGTTTTTATTATTATTCTGTTGGAACATCCTGTCTGTGTGTTTTACACCGGACCTGGTTTCGTTTTTATTATTATTCTGTTGGAACATCCTGTCTGTGTGTTTTACACCGGACCTGGTTCCGTCTTTATTATTATTCTGTCAGAATATCCTGTCTGTGTGTTTTACACCGGACCTGGTTCCATTATTATTATTCTGTCGGAATATCCTGTCTGTGCGTTTACGCCGGACCTGGTTCCATTATTATTATTCTGTTAAGAATAACCTGTCTGTGCGGTCTATCGCATGCATGGTGATTTCTTTTGTTATTCCATTCTTTATTATACTCAGTTGGTTAAGTTTTGACTTCTATACTCCATAAAATTTGTGGAATATCCTTGACATTTGCGCTTCATCTAGTATCTATTCATGAAAATATTCTCCCGATCATTCTTGAATTTTACTCCACAAAGTAGTATCATGTTGACAATTTGGACGTTGTAAATTCTTGGATAAATTAATTCTTGAACTTGTTTTATTGAATTCTTATATCATTGTCATCATCCTCATGTTTATATTCTGTTGAAAGTCATCTGTGGCCTGTAGTGCATAGATGGACTTGGTATGATTATGACCAGGGATTATTCGGTGTAATCATGACCGTAATGTTACAAATGATGTGGTAAAAGTCCTCATTGGCCCGTAGTGCATTGATGGACAGTTGTTGGCATGATCATGACCATTAATGAATATACGAATATCCTTGGCCGTAGTACAGGGGTGATTCGATGATGTGGATTACTTTATTAAGCTGAGTCTCAGCGATCACAATGTTGGAAAATCTTTTAAATCATAAAAGATAGTAGAGTTTATTTTCTACTTGACTCTTTTAATGGATTGCTTATTCCGCTACAGTTAAACTTGATGTCTATTGTATTTTATCAGTTTAACATTGTTGAAGGCTAATGATAATTTATTCTGTATTATCTTAGTCATAATATTTCTTACTGGGCTAGTTGAGCTCACCCTTTCTTTCACTGTTCTCTTCAGGAAATGAGAACGTAGCTGGGGCAAGTCGGGGAACGGAGTGATGGTCCGAATGATAGTATTAGTTAGTAGTCCTCACTATTCTATGTAATGGTGTGTTAATAAATGTAACGAGGACTCCTTTTGAGTATGAATACTCTCTAGAAGATAATATTTGTATTCAAACTCACAGTTTATGTTTTGTCGTATTGTACACGACAGTTGTATTAGTAAGTTGTAATTGTATTCTGTACTATGTATCTGACGACCCAAGATGGGTGATGTATACCTAATTTTGGGGGGCGTCACAGTTGGTATCAGAGCTTAGGGATATGATCCCTGGCTAAGATGTGAGAATAGAACTAGGAGGGGAGAGACGGGGAATTCCTTCGCTAGTATGACCTACCTAAATTTATTTGCATGGTATTTAATTGGTCGGTCATAATATAAGGATAATATATGACATATCAATTAACTTTTATTTTGTGGCAGTATCTGAAAATGGCATCTGAGAATGTTGATGTGACAACCCCAAAATAGGTCCATTCCATCCAACCTATTCTGAGTCGCCAAATACATGGTACAGAAAATAACTACAACTTTATTACAATAATTATCGTGCAAAATACAACAACACATACGCTGTGAGTTTGGATACAAATATATTCCAAATGTGACTCATGTTCCAACCGTGGACATCACCTCACAATGACACCTTACATAAAGGTATAGTCAAAAACTGTTTTAGAAATTAGAATCTTTGGGAAGTGCTCAAGGAAACCTTCGTACATGGGAGGCCACGCGTCTAGGTTATGATAGATATCATATGGCCACAGAATTATCCTTGGTTGACCCAATAGACCCCAAAGAAAAACGAGAAGATTACTATCATATTCTTCCCAATGGTGAGTCTTCTCTTGACATATCATTATCTCCACTGTCTCTAATTGGAAATTATACTTCAAACAAACACCAAGATTATATAAGTAGTGCTCGTAAAGATACTCAATAAGTGGATGAGCACAATCCTGTCTTATGATGATACGAGGTTGTATGTCATTAGACATCCTGTATGATAGTGGCAAAACACCCATCTAACGTTGGGTTCGCCTCACCCTATTGGATTCACCAAATATAACTACTAAATGAACCTTTCTATACTTCTTAGGGAGAACTCCACAGCTAGAGACCACCGTTCTATTTTCCCGTTACCCTCGCTCGACCCAGCTACACTCTTATTACCTGAAAGGAATTGTGAAGCAAAAGGGTGAGCACAACTAGCTCAGTAAAGAATATCATGACTAAAGATAATTAAATTATCAATAGCCTTCATCAATAATAAATCAGAGATTTAGAACATATGGTAAATGATAAAAATTTCAACCATAGTTGCAGCGGAACGAGCAATCCATTAGAAGAGTCAAATAGACTATAAAGTCTATTATCTTCTCCATGTTAAAAATCCACCAACAATGTTTTATCCCTGTAACATCAATCAACAGTTCTGGTCCACAATCATATAAATAACTCATAATCATAATTATGATTCTAAATTCCTCTTCTCATCTAGGACAAAGATAATTTTCATCACTTGTCTTTACCTGAAACATCAAAGATCATGGTTATACCAAATCACAATTCTTGTTCATAATCATACTAATAATTTCATCTTTGTACTACGGCTAAAAATATTCGTCAACAGTTTATCTTTGCACTACTGGCCAAAGATATTCAACAACAGTTCATCTTTGCACTACAGGCCAAAGATATTCAACAACATATCATCTTTGCACTACAGGCTAAAGATATTTATCAACAGTTCATATTTGCACTACAGGCCAAATATATTCATCAACAGTTCATATTTGCACTACATGCCAAATATATTAATATCTCAAAGAATTATAATCATTTTAGAATTTATATAAACAATAATTATAACCATGTTGATCAATTCACCTTTGCACTTAAGCTTAAGATATTCAATTATAAATTCAATGGTCATGATCATACCAGTCACAATTCAACTTTGCACTACAGGCCAAAGAGAACCCTAGTCATGATCATACCAATAATCTACCCATCTTTACACTCCAGTGAAAGAGAATTTCAACATCAAGGTTATAAAAATGTTATATATAATAGTAAAATCAATATAATCAAAACATCTAGATTTAATCTCAAGAGTAATATTCATAAATCAACTATAATTTAGTTAGAAAAAGAAACCAATTTTGTCTTGAATAGTACCCGTGAATAGTAACTCGTGAATAGTAACTCATGAATAGTAATCCCAACACAAAAAGGTAGAAATTCCACAATAAAATCCATACCAATATTTCGGTATAATGATATTGAAAGAATAACATTTCTTAAGCTTATAAACAATTTATTTAAATTGTTTACACTTACTAAATAATGCATTTAATCATTCAAAAATACCAAACTCATAAGATTTCATTACCAATAACCAAAACCCTCATAAAAAATCTGCATATACCTCATATAGGATTCTCAAGCTATAAAATCCTATTTTCCAATTTTCTTACTTCACATAACATATTTAATTCATTTACTCATAACTAGTACATTTTCATGAAAAATACCAAATCAGTTCCAAAAATATTTCTTTTATGAAATTTAGCATAATATAGTCCCATAGTGAACATATATTTTTCTCAGAATTTTTAAAAGTCATTTACTATTTTTCATATGGCCAAAATAGCCGAATATTTAGACATTTATCAAAAATTGTACTTTTATTTAAAAATTCTAAAATTCACAGAGTATACTCCTTTCATATACATGTACTCCCAATAAAAATTTCATCAATTTTGGAGTTAACCATAAGGAATTATAAGCTGTTACTTTTAAAATAGTCTTTTCCCGTAAAATTCATAACTCTTAATCTATACATCCAAAAATCACCATTTTTGGACACAATCAATAAAACTCATCAAAATATCATTTCAAATTTTTCCATAATTTTTGAAGATTAGAAAAATTACGAAACTGAAAATCATAACAACCCTTAAAATCCATTACTATCCCTTACCTCAAAAGAGCAGTACTTCTGATCGGTATGCAAAGCCGAAGGAAACTTGCACTGAATAGCAACTCTCAAAGTATCTAAATACTCACAAAATACACTCAATAATCTAGAGAGAGAAAGAGAGAAAACTTATTTCTGGTGTGATTTTCAATTCTAACTTAGCCCTCTATTTATAGGAAAATTTTGGTAGGTTTGACCTGCAACCTGATGGCTTTACCTGCTACTATTCCCACCCACCACATTTGAAATATAATTCAGCACATTTCTTCACCAACCACAGGTGGGGCCCACCAATTCTAGAATTTTCCACCAAAAATGATTTATAACCTGATTTCTGAATCAGCCACCTCTTAAAATTCATAACAAATCATACGTTCATTTTTAACGGTTCAAAATTTGTGGACATATACTCAACTTATATATGTATAACATATCCAAAAATTACCACGATCCAACGGTCGGATTAAAAATTATAACCCCCGCAAAATATCTCAAAAACCCTGATTTTTAATACCTCCATTCCGACAAAAATACGGATAAAAATCTCAACATTAACTCCTTCATTTTTTAACCACAAAAATATATCCCTCATTTATATCTACATAAAATAAATATTTTCTTATCATATGAATCAATAATTAATTATTCACAAATAATATTACAGAATCACATTTATGACAACCAGGCCGTTCCCAGAAAAGAGGGGGCTTTCCAATAAGGATTTCTCCTTACTGGCGCGCAATTAGATGACCAAACCTCTCCTTAGACAGAACTTTTTAGACATTGCCAATAATGCTATCTAATAATACTATTCAAATAATATGAATTATTGATCTGATAATGGAAAATACTGTGCAGCAACAATTATTGAACAACAATAATACAAAATTTCAACGTAGTAATTATTGAATCAATAAAATAAAATATTGAACAGTAATTACTGCAACAATTATTGAGTAGTGCCTTCCTTCGTAAGAATCAATAATTTCAAAAATACTATGCAATACCGTGTGCTACTGTGCAATAACGCGTATTACTGTATTTTAACCACCGGGTATTCCAACAGTGTTAACGGTAACAACTACACCGTTATTTGTAAAAACTCAAATTTGTCATTTTCTTCACCCGACAGTTATTCTGTTATGGGGCCCACAAATGGCTGCGCCGTCGTACGAATATTCCCCGACAGAAAGAATATTCCACGACCAAACGAATATTCCCCGACAACAATGATTATTTTATAACCACTTGCTTATTTTGAAAAAAAATCATATTTCACTCATAACTTTAAACTTTTATCAATTTAACCATTTACTGAATAGTAATTATAAGAAAAATTGAATACTTTTATTTCATAAAATTCGGGGTCTTACAGTTGAGAATAGCAATGGAGCACAGGCGATTATTGATTCACCACATATCAATAATCAGGATAATGTTCATCAGGAAGGTGACAATCCTCACGCAAACAACAACACTGACCAGATGATGAATGATGGAATATTCAGAGGTTTTATGCAATTCATGCAACAACATGTGAAAGCGGCTCCTGTCCACAACGTAGGTGGAAATACTGGAAACTCTCAGGCGGTCACCGCTAAACAGTTTAAGGAGCTGGGACCACCGGAGTTTAAGGGAGAACCCAAACCACTTGCTGAAACATGGATAAAGCAGATCACCAAGATATTTGATGTCTTGGGTTATTCCGAGGAGCAAAAGGTTCCCTTTGCCTCCTTTATGTTGCGAGGAGAGGCAGATTACTGGTGGGAATCGATAAAGCGTACTCAACCTGCCGCACTGAAGATGTCTTGGGAGAAGTTCCAAGAGCTGTTTAACGACAAATACTTTCTCGAGAGTATTCATCACATGAAGGAGGTGGAGTTCATCAAATTGGAGCAGAATAATATGACCGTGTCGCAGTACGAGGCAAAATTTGCGGAGTTATCCCGGTTTGCGTCCCACCTGGTGGATAATGAAGAAAGAATGACGCGGATATTTTTAAGAGGTTTGAAGCCGGAGATACGTCAACATCTTGTTTCTCATAAACTGTGTTTGTATTCAGATGTTGTAAATAGGGCTCAGTTGGTGGAGCGCGATAACGAGACAACGCAACCAAAAGAGAGCAGCCGGCAAAATGATAATACCAGTGAGAGCGGTCATCGAAGCGGTGACAACAAGCGTGGAGGGAATCAACAGGCCAGAAATGATAACCACTTCGGTGGTAATCAGGGCCAAAATAATAAGAATGGGTATTTCAAGAAGAGAAGATTCAACAATGATGGAAAGACGTCAGCACCAGCACCTGTCGTTAAGGAAGGAGAACGACCACCTATCATATGTTTCAAATGCGGAGGGGAAGGGCATATCAGTCCAAACTGCGCGATGCCGTCCAAAGCATGTTATAATTGTGGAAGAGAAGGTCATTTAGCCCGATTTTGTCGTTTACCGAAGACAAATTCAGCTAGGATGGAGGCACCAAAGGCCGTCCCAGAAAAGTTAAAACCGGTTGTGCAAGGGAGAGCGTTTGTTGTGACCTCCCAGAACGCAAGGAACCCGAATGAGGTCATCACGGGTAAGCTTATCATAAACTCTAACGAAGTCTATACTTTATTTGATACCGGTTCTACCCATTCTTTTATTTCTCCTACTTGCGCTCATCGATTAAATTTGATTCCGGAGAAATTAGACTTTGACTTAGCAGTTGAAACTCCATTGGGAGAAACCTTCATTACATCCACGGTTTATAAGTCTTGTTTGGTTCAAGTTGGTACCCACACATTACCTGTCGATCTTATTTCATTAAAAATACTTGCATTTGACGTGATTCTAGGGATTGATTGGTTAACTACTCATCATGCAAAAATTGATTGTTTTCGTAAGGTTGTTAGCTTTCATATTCCTAATCGACCTATTATGCGAATTCAAGCAACCAAACCATTAAAATCATCTCAAGCCATAAAGCTATTCGTTTATTGAAAAACGGATGTCAAGCTTTCTTAGCTCATGTCACAGATCTAAACAAAAATACGTCAGCTTTGAATGATATTTCTGTTGTTAATAAATTTCCTGACGTATTTCCCGAAGAACTTCCTGGCCTACCCCCAGAGCGTGAAATTAAATTTTGTATCGACCTTGAACCCGGTACAAAACCCATTTCCAAAGCCCCATATCGAATGGCTCCTATTGAACTTCAGGAGTTAAAGACTCAACTGCAGAAATTGTTAGACATTGGTTTTATTCGTCCTAGTACTTCTCCTTGGGGTGCTCCTGTTCTGTTCGTGAAGAAGAAAGATCGGAGTATGCGACTTTGTATTGATTATCGGGAGTTGAATCATGTCACCATCAAAAATAGGTACCCATTGCCACGTATTGATGACCTGTTTGACCAGTTGCAAGGAGCACAATTCTTTTTAAAGATCGATCTTCGTTCTGGATATCATCAGCTGAAGGTTAGAACTGAGGATATTCCAAAGACTGCCTTCAGAACTCGGTATGGGCATTATGAATTCTTAGTTATGTCTTTTGGATTGACTAATGCTCCTGCTGCCTTCATGGATATGATGAACAGGGTATTCAAGGAATATTTGGATCACTTTGTAGTCGTCTTTATCGATGACATCCTTGTTTATTCCAAAAGCCGTGAAGATCATGAGCAACACTTGAGGATGGTACTCCAAAAGCTTCGTGAATACAAACTTTATGCCAAGTTGAAGAAATGCGAGTTCTGGCTGGAAGAGGTAGCATTCCTTGGGCACGTAGTATCAAGTCGTGGAATATCTGTTGACCCGGCAAAGATTGAAGCAATTCAAAGCTGGGGGCAACCTAAATCAGTAACCGAAGTACGTAGCTTTCTCGGTCTAGCTGGTTATTATCGGAGATTCGTGGAGGGATTTTCTCGAATCGCTACTCCATTAACTCAGCTGACTCGGAAAGATACAAAGTTCTATTGGAGCGAAGAGTGTGAGCAGAGTTTTCAAGAACTCAAGAGGAGACTCATTTCAGCACCTGTTCTAACAATATCATCTGGCTCGGAGGGATTTGTCATCTATAGTGATGCTTCGAGCAAAGGGTTGGGATGTGTTCTCATGCAACATGGAAAAGTCATAGCCTATGCATCAAGACAACTCAAGGAATATGAGAGGAATTATCCTACTCATGATCTAGAGTTGGCAGCTGTTGTCTTTGCACTTAAAATTTGGAGGCATTACTTGTATGGAGAGAGGGTGGAGATCTTTACGGATCATAAAAGCCTTAAATATTTCTTCACTCAAAAGGAACTCAACATGCGACAACGACGTTGGCTTGAACTGTTGAAAGATTATGATCATACCATTCAATACCATCCTGGAAAAGCGAACGTGGTAGCTGACGCATTGAGTAGAAGATCATATGCAAGTACGAGTGCGATATTTTCAACACAAAGGCCCATTTTGTGTGATTTGCAAAGGATGGAGATAGAGTTAAAGACTCTAGGGACCCATGTGATGATGGCGAATATACGAGTAGAACCGACTTTAATCGATAAAGTTAAAGCTGCTCAAGCTACAGACCTGGAGCTGATGCGTATAAGGAAGAAAGTGCAAGAAGGTACTATACCGGAAGCAAGAATCGATGAAGAAGGAATACTTCGAGTCAACTCCAGACTTTGTGTTCCTAACAACCCTGATTTAAAGTATGAAATCATGATGGAGGCGCACAACACACCGTTTGCAATCCATCCTGGAAGTACCAAAATGTATCATGATCTTCGTCATACATTTTGGCGGAGTAATATGAAGAGAGAGATAGCGCTGTTTATCTCAAGGTGTCTAACTTGTCAACGAGTCAAAGCGGAGCATCAAGTACCAAAAGGTCCATTGCAACCACTTAAAATTCCAGAATGGAAGTTGGAGCACATTACCATGGATTTCGTTACCGGTCTTCCTAGGGTTTCTCAAGGTATTGATGCGAATTGGGTCATTGTTGATAGATTGACCAAGTCTGCTCATTTCTTACCGATACGAGAAACTTATACACTTGAACGTCTTGCTCGTATGTACATAAATGAGATTGTAAGACTGCATGGTATGCCAGTATCCATAGTTTCTGATCGTGACCCAAGATTCACTTCACGATTTTGGGTTAGTTTACAAAAAGCTATGGGCACAGATTTACGATTTAGTTCGGCATATCATCCTCAGACGGACGGACAATCAGAGAGGACTATTCAAACTCTAGAAGATTTATTAAGACTCTGTGTCTTTGACTTCAAGGGAAGTTGGGACAAGTTCTTGCCATTGGTGGAGTTTTTCTACAACAACAGTTATCAAGCAAGTATTGGCATGGCTCCATTCGAAGCAATGTATGGAAGAAAATGTCGTTCTCCAGTATGCTGGGATGAGGTGGGTGAAGCAACGTTGTTGGGACCGGAGTTGGTACGTATGACTACAGAAAAGATTCAAACGATCCGACAACGTATAAAAACCTCACAAGATCGACAAAAGAGTTATGCTGATCTTCATCGAAAGGACGTGGAATTTGATGTAGGAGATCATGTGTTCTTACGTGTTGCTCCATGGAAAGGAGTTACGAGATTTGGAAAGAGAGGAAAGCTCAATCCTCGATTCATCGGTCCATTTTTAATCCTCGATCGAGTAGGAACTGTGGCTTATAGACTCGCTTTACCGCCAAGTATGTCTCGTGTTCATAACATTTTTCACATATCCATGTTACGCAAATATGTGGAAGACCCGAACCACATTATTGAGTTAGAACCGGACGAAATAACGGAGGATTTGACGTTTGAAGAAGTTCCTGTTCAAATCTTGAATAAGAAGGAACATATTCTACGCTCTAAGGTTATACCTCAAGTCAAAGTTTTGTGGAGAAACCACGATGTTGAGGAAATGACTTGGGAGTTAGAATCTGAAATGAAATCAAGGTATCCTTATCTCTTCGACATACCAGGTACGTACCCTAATTTCGAGGGCAAAATTTCATAAGAAGGGGAGGTTGTAAGACCCCAACTTTTATAAATAAAGATGAATTTTTTATAAATATCATTTTTAAAAATTATGGAGTTAATTTGATATAATGTTATAGTTGTGGGTAATATTTATAAATTTTGCGAAGTACGCAAGTTGTTATATAATATTCGATTGGTCGGGGAATATTCGTTTTAACAGGGAATATTCGTACAACGACACAATCATTGGTGGACCCCACAACGGAATTATTGTCGGATTGAGAAAACGACAAAAATATTTAATTAAAAATAACGGCGGAAGTTTTACCATTGTTACTGTTGAACTACTCGGTAGTAAAAGTACAGTAATACGTGTGGTTGCATAGTAGCACACGGTATTAATTATTAATGCTTATGTGAGAAGTCACTCAGTTTGATTCCATTATTGTCAGTTAATAATATGAATTATTTAGCGATAATGACGTTTTGTTTTATTCGTATTATTAACGTAATAAAACAGAAACATCTTTTTATATAAAACAAAATACTTTATTAAAGTTATTCTATAAATATAATATATTATATTTTATTTAAAAGATTTTTCTTTAAATATGGACCGTCAGATTAAAGTAATCAATCTGGACCGTTCATGGATTAGTTACTATGCATTCTATTTTTCTATAAATAGCAGCTCATTCCTTCATTATTTCTTACGAATTCACTGAACTCTAGAGAGAGAAACTATAGAGAGAGAGAAGAAGAGTATTCTGCTACTTAACTACTTCCTTACTTCAGCTCTTCTTTAAAACGGTAAGGGGTGTTATTCTTTCTTATTCATGAAGAGAACTGTTGTTATTCCATTTCTTATTATTCTGTTGGAATAACCTGTATACGCGGTCTACCCTATACTTGGTGACATTCTCCTATTATTTTGTTGGAATATCCTGTCTGTGTGTTTTACACCGGACCTGGTTCCGTTTTTATTATTATTCTGTTGGAACATCCTGTCTGTGTGTTTTAAACCGGACCTGGTTTCGTTTTTATTATTATTCTGTTGGAACATCCTGTCTGTGTGTTTTACACCGGACCTGGTTCCGTCTTTATTATTATTCTGTCAGAATATCCGGTCTGTGTGTTTTACACCGGACCTGGTTCCATTATTATTATTCTGTCGGAATATCCTGTCTGTGCGTTTACGCCGGACCTGGTTCCATTATTATTATTCTGTTAAGAATAACCTGTCTGTGCGGTCTATCGCATGCATGGTGATTTCTTTTGTTATTCCATTCTTTATTATACTCAGTTGGTTAAGTTTTGACTTCTATACTCCATAAAATTTGTGGAATATCCTTGACATTTGCGCTTCATCTAGTATCTATTCATGAAAATATTCTCCTGATCATTCTTGAATTTTACTCCACAAAGTAGTATCATGTTGACAATTTGGACGTTGTAAATTCTTGGATAAATTAATTCTTGAACTTGTTTTATTGAATTCTTATATCATTGTCATCATCCTCATGTTTATATTCTGTTGAAAGTCATCTGTGGCCTGTAGTGCATAGATGGACTTGGTATGATTATGACCAGGGATTATTCGGTGTAATCATGACCGTAATGTTACAAATGATGTGGTAAAAGTCCTCATTGGCCCGTAGTGCATTGATGGACAGTTGTTGGCATGATCATGACCATTAATGAATATACGAATATCCTTGGCCGTAGTACAGGGGTGATTCGATGATGTGGATTATTTTATTAAGCTGAGTCTCAGCGATCACAGTGTTGGAAAATCTTTTAAATCATAAAAGATAGTAGAGTTTATTTTCTACTTGACTCTTTTAATGGATTGCTTATTCCGCTACAGTTAAACTTGATGTCTATTGTATTTTATCAGTTTAACATTGTTGAAGGCTAATGATAATTTATTCTGCATTATCTTAGTCATAATATTTCTTACTGGGCTAGTTGAGCTCACCCTTTCTTTCATTGTTCTCTTCAGGAAATGAGAACGTAGCTGGGGCAAGTCGGGGAACGGAGTGATGGTCCGAATGATAGTATTAGTTAGTAGTCCTCACTATTCTATGTAATGGTGTGTTAATAAATGTAACGAGGACTCCTTTTGAGTATGAATACTCTCTAGAAGATAATATTTGTATTCAAACTCATAGTTTATGTTTTGTCGTATTGTACACGACAGTTGTATTAGTAAGTTATAATTGTATTATGTACTATGTATCTGACGACCCAAGATGGGTGATGTATACCTGATTTTGGGGGGCGTCACACATTGCCAATAATGTTATCTAATAATATTATTCAGATAATATAAATTATTGCTCCGATAATAAAAAATACTGCGTAGTGACAATTATTGAAACAACAGTAATATAAAATATCAACGTAGCAATTATTGAATCAATAAAATATAATATTGAACAGTAATTACTGTAACAATTTTTGAGTAGTGCCTTCTTACGTAAGAATCAATAATTGGTGCAATACCGTGTGCTACGCGTATTACCGTGTTTTAACCACCGGGTATTCCAACAGTATTAACGGTAACAACTACGCCGTTATTTATAAACAACTTATTTTTGTCATTTTCTTCATCCAATCATTTTCTGTTATGGGGCCCACACAAGGCTGCGCCGTCGTACGAATATTCCCCGACAATAAGAATATTCCACGACCAAACAAATATTCCCCGACAACAATGAATATTTTATAACCACTAAAATATTTGCGCATTTTACCCATAACTAACCACATTAATCAAATCAACTCTTACTATTTCAGAATAATAAATAGAGGAAATTAAATTTCATTTATTAATAATTTGGGGTCTTACAACCACTCCTTTATATATATATATATATATATATATATATATATATATATATATATATATATATATATATATATATATATATAAAAGGAAGAGACCTTGTTTTCAACTATGCAAACGGATCGATTTATAATTGTATATTAATGAAGTTGATGAATAAACAAAACTATGTGAAACGGAAATTAATGGATGCTTAAAGATGCTTGTTAAGACAAGATGTTTAGGCTCAATATATATATATATATATATATATATATATATATATATATATATATATATATATATATATATATATATATATATAGTCCTCTAAATCCTCATTTTTATAAGGCAACTATAAACTATGTAGGAATCTGGATAGACCACAAGTTTAAGTTGGATAGGCTAAATATTTCCAACCTAAACATAATCTATGTTAGAATGCATGTGATTCCCTCCTCAGGAGGGAACCTTTCTTTCACTCCGTGCTCTTCCCCACCTTTTCTTCTCTCCCTCGTGACTTCAGAATTTCCTATATATGGAATTCATACTGAAGGAAATAATAACAATTTCTCTGAATGGTTTCTCTCTCTTTTTCTCTTACTTATTCTCTCTAAAAATATGCAACAATTATAAGAATATATTTCTACACTTTGCTAAAGTTTTATAACACGTTATCAGCACGAATCTCTAACCAACTGAGACGGTAAAATTAAATTCTTACAATTTATTATTATATTATCGGTTTGGCTATGCCACCAATAATATAATTTTATTCTTATAATTGGCTTTAAATTCTTACAATTTATTATTATACTACCGATTTGGCTATGCCACCAATAATATAACATTATTCTTACAATTGGCCTGGCTTTGCCGCCTATTATATTACTTAACTGTTAAGTTATATTTATGTTTTATTATCTATTTTTAAATTCTGTTATTTACAGTGGTACCATCTATCCTTGTTTATCTTACAAGACTTGGTGGGAACCTTTTTACCGCTTATTAAATTGTGGGAATAATATGTCTATGCGGAATACCGCATGCATGGTGAAATTCTTCTATTATTCCATTCTTTATTATTCTGTTGGAATAATCTGTCTACGCGGACTACCGCATGCATGGTGAAATTCTTCTGTTATTCCATTCTTTATTATTCTTTTGGAATAACATGTCTATGCGAACTACCACATGCTGGGTGAAGATCCATTTGCATTTTTGTATATATATTTTTTGTTGAAATATAATACTTGTATATATATTAACGATTGCATATTTTTTTTACTAAAATAATATGCTAATAACATAAATATAAGAATATTTATATTATTTATATTTGCATTTTATCACCACTTGAGGTTGTGACTTAGTTTATTTTTTCTATATCATACATGCAATTATTTATTATTTTAATAAATAATAAAATTATGTTTTGACCCAGAATAGATGGCAAACTTGGCAAAAATAGATTTTTCTATTTTGAAAATCTCTGGAGACAACTATTTGGCTTGGGCACTTGATGCAGAATTGTACCTTAGTGCAAACGAGTTAGAAAAGACCATTGAATCAGGAAATACAGCAACTTCGGCACAAAATACAAAAGCCATAATTTTTCTTCGTCACCATATTGATGAAGGATTAAAGACTAAATATTTAACAGTCAAAGATCCTTTGTCTTTATGGATACAACTGAAGGAAAGATTTGACCACCAAAAATTGGTTGTTCTCCCTAATGCTAAATTTGAGTGGCTTAATTTAAGGCTACAAGATTACAAATCAATTACGAAATATAGTTCAAATGTTTATAGAATAACCTCTACTTTGACTTTATGCGGAGATTCAATTTCTAAAACCCAAATGTTAGAGAAAACGCTCTCAACTTTTTATCCCACCAATATAATTTTGTCACAACAATATAGACAGAGTAAGTTCACAAAATTCAGTGACTTATTATCTATCCTCCTTATTGCAGAAAAGAATAATGAATTGTTGTTGAAAAAGCATCACGTACGGCCAACGGGTGCTACCCCATTGCCGGATATTATTAGCACGTCATTCCAGCAGAATAAACGTGACAATAGATGGTCATATAATGAGAAGCCTTGGGGACGAAAGAATAAATGAGGCTATCATAACAACAAATTCTAGAACCGCGACAATTCAGGCCACCAGAAGTGGCAAGTGTCTGGGTCGAGTAAAAATAAAGAAAATGCAACACAGATAAAGAATAAACCAGATGTTTATTTTAGGTGTGGGATGAAAGGGCATTGGTTGCGTACCTGTCGTACGCCGAGGCATCTGGCTAATTTATTCCGGGAGTCTCAAAAAAATAAAGTAATGGAGGTAGAAACAAACTTTGTTAATCATCAATTGAATATTGTTGAACATCCACAAATGACCAACAATGAGGAAAAGGTTGTTGATATTACTGAACCTTCTGAAAGTATCTTTTGGGATATCATTTAATTTTTGTTTTAATTAAACACCCTGCTTGTATAACATTATTAGTTTTCATTCTATATGTGGTATGTGTTTATCATGAATAAAATTATAAATGAAATGTAACTTTTTTTATTTATATTTTTATATGTGTCAGACCATCTTTAATGGATATGGAGGATATATGTTTAGCAGACAGTGCAACAACTCATACAATCCTTCAAAGTGAGAAATATTTTTCACAATTAATCAAAACTAAGGGAAATGTAGGAACTATCTTTGGCATATCAAATTTAATCGAGGGATTTGAAAAAACTAATTTCATGCTACCAAATGAGACACAAGTTTTTATCAAAAATGCTCTATATTCTAGTAAATCAAGAAGAAATTTGCTTAGTTTTAAAGATATTCGACTAAATGGTTTTCACATTAAAACAACCAATGAGAATGATAATGAATATCTTCTCATCACTTCTACTATTTCTGGAAAAAAGAACATCCCAGAAAAACTTCATTCAATTTCTTCTGGATTATATACTATGAGAATTAGAGCAATTGAGTCTCATAATGTTATGATTCCAAAAATCATAGATCCCAAATCCTTTATGCTTTGGCATGAAAGACTCGGTCATCCAGGTACTTCTATGATGCGTCGTATTATTGAAAATTCTACTAGGTCATCCTCTCAAAAATAAGAAGGTTTTTCCTAGTAGTGAATTTTCTTGTGCTGCGTGTTCTCGAGAAAAATTAATTGTTCGACCATCACCAGTAAAAGTTTATAAAGAAGCCCCAAAATTCCTAGAGAGAATTTAAGGAGATATGTGTGGACCTATTCACCCATTGTCTGGCCCATTTCGATATTTCATGATTTTAATAGATGTTTCAACTAGATGGTCTCATGTTTGTCTTCTCTCTTCTCGAAATTTTGCCTTCTCAAAATTTCTTGCTCAAATAATCAAGTTACAGGCTTAGTTCTCGGATCATCCAATCAAGTCAATTCGACTTGATAATGCAGCTGAATTTTCATCAATGACTTTTAATGATTTTTGTATGACTATTGGAATCTCCATTGAGCATTTTGTTCCTCATATTCATACACAAAATGGTTTAGCTGAATCTTTAATAAAAAGACTTCAGCTAATTGCACGACCATTAATGTTAAGAGCTAACTTACCTACCTCAGTTTGGGGTCATGTAATTCTTCATGCTGCAGCCATCATTCGAGTAAGACCAACGGCACTTCATAAATTTTCTCCTCTACAGTTAGTTCTTGGACAGATACCCAACATATCATACTTTCGAGTTTTTGGAAGTGCAGTATATGTTCCAATTGCACCTCCATAAAGAACTAAAATGGGAGCCCAACGAAGAATAGGTATTTATGTTGGTTTTGATTCTCCTTCTATTATCAGATATCTTGAGTCTTTAACTGGAGATGTTTTTACTGCACGTTATGTAGATTGTCATTTTGATGAATATGTATTTCCACCATTAGGAGGAGGAAAAGTTTTAAATAAAAAACCCTCTGAGATATCATGGAATGCATCAGAATTAAATTCACTTGATCCTCGTACAGGACAATGTGAAATTGAAGTTCAAAGAATTATTTATTTACAAAATATTACAAATCAAATTCCAGATGCATTTAATGATGCTAGAAAAATAATAAAGTCACATACACCTGCAGTGAGTACTCCAGCAATGATAGAAATACCTATTAAAAAATTAATTCTTGGAGAATTGACGAATAAGGTAATAGAAGAATCTAAACCACGCCAGAAGCGTGGAAGACCGATTGGTGCAAAAGACACTGTACCATGAAAATTAAAAGCAAATAAGGGAATCCCAGAAGGAATACCCGCTCCAGAAGTAGCACTTATTCCAAGAGTGGGAATAGCCCCAAAAGAGGTACAAATCGCTCCAAAAGTAGCATTTATTCCAAGAGTGGGAATAGCCCCAGAAGAGGTTCAAAATCTAAGTGAAGTGATAAGAGATGAACACCAAGAGATCTCAATAAATTATGTACATGATGAGAAAATATGGGATCAAAGTAAAGTCATGATTGATGATATATTTGCTTTCTCTATAGCATCAGATATTACTTTGATTCCTGACATGATCCTGAACCACAAGACGTGGAAGAATGTCGAAAAAGAAAAGATTGGCCAAAATGGAAAGATGCTATTCAAACTGAGCGACAATCTCTATTGAAAAGAGAAGTATTTAGACCAGCAGTCCAAACACCGCTGGGTGTAATCCCGGTTGGAAACAAATGGGTATTTGTACGAAAGCGAAATGAGAAAAATAAAATTGTGAGATACAAAGCCCGACTTGTAGCTAAAGGGTTTTCACAAAAATCTGGTATTGATTATCAGGATACATACTCTCCAGTAATTGATGGAGTCACTTTTCGCTTTTAGATAGGTATGACAACCATAGAAGGTTTGGAAACACGTCTGATGGATGTTGTAACAGCATACCTATATGGCTCACTTAACAATGAGATTTATATGAGAATCCCTGAAGGATTAAAAATGGCTGAATCACAAAGGCCTCATCACATATATCCAATCAAGTTACAATGCTCATTGTATGGGTTGAAATAATATGGTCGTATGTGGTATAATCGACTTAGTGATTATTTAATAAAAGATGGATATATAAATGATCAAGTATGTCCATGTATTTTTATTAAGAAATCACAAAGTGGATTTTCCATCATTGTTGTATATGTGGATGATTTAAATCTTATAGGTACTCCTGAAGAACTCATAAGAACTGCAACTTATTTAAAAGATGAATTTGAAATGAAAGATCTTGGAAAGACAAAATTCTGTTTGGGAATACAAGTGGAGCATTTAGCATCTGAAATTTTTGTTCACCAATCCACATATGCTGAAAAAATTCTCAGTCGCTTTCATATGGATAAAGTTCATCCTTTGACCACCCTGATGGTTGTTCGATCTTTAGAAGTTGATAAAGATCCATTCCGGCCTCTAGAAAGTGGGGAAGAAGTTCTTGGACCTAAAGTTCTATACCTAAGTGCAATAGGTGCTCTTATGTATCTTGCAAACTGTACACGACCTGATATTACTTTTGCTGTCAACTTGTTAGCAAGATACAGTTCTTCTCCGACTAAGAGACATTGGGATGGGATCAAACACATTTTGAGATACCTTCGTGGAAGTATAGATCTTGGGTTATTTTATCCAAGAGATTCAACGTCGCGATTGGTTGGATATGCCGATGCAGGATATTTATCAGATCCACACAATGGAAGATCACAAACAGGTTATGTATTTACATATTATGACACGGCTATATCTTGGAAATCCAGAAAGCAAACCATGACAGCTACATCTTCAAATCACTCAGAGATTCTCGCTATACATCAAGCAAGCAGAGAATGTATTTGGTTGAGATCAATTATTCAGCATATTCAAAAATCATGTGGACTACCATCAATCAAAGGCATTCCTACAATTATGTATGAGGATAATGTTGCATGCATTGCTCAACTTAGAGGAGGGTACATTAAGGGAGATAGAACAAAGCACACTTCACTTAAATTCTTCTTCACACATGAGCTACAAAAGAAGGGTGATATAGATGTGCATCAAATTCGATCATGTGATAATCTAGCCGACTTATTCACAAAGTCGCTACCAAATGCAACGTTTGCAAAATTTCAGAAAAAGATCGGAATGTGTCGACTGAAAGACTTATGATAACATTTCATCAAGAAGTAATGAATTCCTTTTGAGGGGAAGACTGTACTCTTTTTCCTTAGTCACGAGTTTTATCCCAATGGATTTTTCCTGACAAGGTTTTAACGAGGCAGTCAATTAAAATATTTATATAAAAGATATGTACTCTTTTTCCACCTCTGGGTTTTCTTAACAAGGTTTTTAATGAGACATAATCTTCTATCGTAGGGAATCAAGGAAAGTGTTAGAATGCATGTGATTCCCTCCTCAGGAAGGAACCTTTCTTTCACTCCGTGCTCTTCCCCTCCTTTTCTTCTCTCCCCTGTGACTTCAGAATTTCCTATATAAGGAATTCATACTGAAAGAAATAATAATAATTTCTCTGAACGGTTTCTCTCTCTTTTTCTCTTACTTATTCTCTCTGAAAATATGCAACAATTATAAGAATATATTTCTACACTTTGCTAAAGTTTTATAACAATCTAGATGTTTTTAAGGTTCACTTGTTCCTATATAGATCTCAAATTAAAAATTTAAGAGTAGAGGTTATATTATAATGTATTTTCTTAGCTTTAGAGAGAACTAGCTAGTGGTTTTGTTTTATAATATTTTTTACTAATAGTGATCAACTTGGCCATGGATTTCAACACAAAAAAAATGCCATTTTCAAAAAGAAATATAGTAAAGGGAGAGAAAATTTAGTAGCAGGTTATATATAGATTAGAAAATTAACCAAGCTGGAGAACATTTCCAAAGAAGTAGATGAAAAGAAAGGAAGCTCAACCATTAATAATATTATAATGCAAAACACCAACAACAAGATTTAATCCCCACCCAAAGAAACCCTTTCTCTTAGATACTACTTACTCCTCCTATATATGGAGTACTAGTTATTTTTATTGTTTCATGAAAACAATGCAGCAAAACAAAAACCCATAACCCCAAATCCCACAAGCCAGATTTAGTGACAACACATTATAACTCATAACCTAGCTATTATATATCCAGACGAAACAATGGTACAAGTGCCAAATATATATTAGAAAAAAAAGAAATTAAAAACCATAAAAAATTAAAAAGGAGAAATTATTTTTTATATTTGGTCTAAATTAAATAAATAGGAAGCACTGAATCCGTTAGCTAACAGTAATGAATTCTCAAACACATTTTCTTACAAAAGAAGTAGCTAGCTAGAGAGCTAGAATTAATTCCATCAACAACACCAATTAAGAAGATCATTATATTCCACAAACCAAAGTCACAAAAAACAAAAACAAAAAAACCCGAAAAGGTATAGAAAAAAGAAAAATAAAACCCCAAAATTAACTAAAGAAGAAGGAGCCATGTTCAAGGATGATGAATATAGTGCAGTACAGATTTGCTGACCTTATAATCCAAGAAGCCTATCTATCTCGATCCAATGAATTATTTTTTAGGTAGCTCAAAATTCTTGCAACAATAAGATCAGAAATCATCACTTGAGTTAAAATGGAGGGCGGCCACCAGAATTTCCGGCCCACCCATCAACCGGTAACTGAACATTAGGCGGCATATTAAGAGCTGGCAAATTGAAGAAAGGTAATCCACCCGAAGATGGATCCGGAAACGGGTCACCGCTCCCGGATCCTTCTGGTGGTTGCATCTGAATTCCCTCCTCCTCTTCCAACGGCAGCCTCTCATACGCAACATTTGTAAAAGATGACGCAATCACTATCACCGGCCCCGCCGCTGTCAACTCACCCACCACGTTTCCTCCCACTACCTGTCCTTGTCCACCGGCTAAAAATATAGTCAAGCTTGTTGCACCCGGCGGCGCTGGTGGAGGCAGAAATGATCCGGACAGCGATAAAATCTCGAACCTTCCATGCAGTGTGACTACTGAGCCAGCCGCAGCCGGCTGCCTTAGACTGACGTTGGTTACAGTGCCGCTGCCGCTCAATATACAAACCCCACGCTGCCGTTTCCGCGCGTATGTAGCCACGCACTCAAAAATATCACAACCATTTGCCACCTCTAGGATATGAGCTCGGAGAGTGTTGGCACTCTCCCTTGTGATGATGACCGGTGGTTTGGGCTTGTTTTTAGATCCGGGCGGTCGGCCTCTGGGCCTACGGCCCACGATATCGCCTGCGCCTGAGTTTCCGAGGCCTTGGTTGCCACTATCTTCGTCTTGATCACCGGAAAAGTTGTTATTTTGTTGTTGTTGCGTTTGGAGGGAGAAGTCTTGTGGATGGTGAAGTTGCTGGTGAATATTAAAACGAGAAGCAGTGCCTAAATCCAAACCAGCCATGCCCAAAACATCAAAAGAAAGAAAACACAGCACACAAACAACAGAAAACAAAGAAAATTATAATAATAATAATAGTAATATTAATAATAATAATAAAATGAACCCTAAAATAAGATTAATAAAATTAATCCATTTGTGCTTTGTTTATTATTTGGGAGAAGTGGGAGGAAAATGAAAAGATAAGGAAAAAATTATAGAAAAAGGGCTCCGGAACTCGAACCCTAGATTTGGATATATAGAATAGAAAACAAGTAGTGAGGGATTTTGAGCACAGAGAAAGGAAGAAGGGAAGAAGGGAAGAAGGGAAGAAGGGAAGAAAGAGAGGAGAGAGAAAGCTCAGAGGGGAGACAAGGACTCAAACGCAGTCATTTCACACACCCTAAAGTTTAAATATACTCATAAATATATATATATATATATATATATATATATATATATATATATATATATACACGGTAAGAATCAACAGCATTCTCCTTAAATAGCATTCCTCCTTAAATAACATTCTTTTATTAAAACGACGTCGTTTTGGAGGGACGCGGTGGCATTTTTGTAAATACGCGGTGACATTGTATTTATAAAAATATCACTGCGTCCCTCCAAAACGACGTTGTTTTAATAAAAGAATGTTATTTAAGGAGGAATACTATTTAAGGAGAATGTTCTTGATCCTGACCGTATATATATATATATATATATATATATATATATATATATATATATATATATATATATATATACACACACTTTAGTTTTGTGATATGAAAGTTGGTGAAGATCTAATGTGTGTTCAGAGCGCGTGGAAGAGTTTGGTTATTGACAATGAGTGTTAGAGGAGAATGGGATCCTTGTTAACAGATCAGGCAAGTAAAGTTAACCTTAGGTTAAGTTATAAGAAGAAAAAAATATTTACATATATTAGTTCCAATATATAGATGCAACTATATATCTTTTTAAATTAAAAAACAGTAGTTACTTCCACCCTTAATGAAAAAAGTTGGAGATGGTTCTATAGAAGTTGTTATAACTATTGTGTTTTATATATTAATAAGACAATAAATCTTAATTCATTGAGAATATTCATAAATATAGCTTAATTATTATATAAATCACATGATTTGTGAGGTATTGTATCGCAAATGAAATAGTGAAAACTGGAAACAATATTATAAAAGCAAATTGACTGAATTATACGTGTGTTAAAACACAAAAATAAAATATAATTAAATTCACAAAAAATATAAGGATTGAAAGACTAAATTGAAAGCAACGGAGGTGGAGATGTATATTTTAAAAATAAGACAAACTGATGTATGTATATATATATATATATATATATATATATATATATATATATATATATATATATGATGAGTAAATGAAAGGTGGACGTACGTGTGTTGTGTTTAATTTGTGAGGTTGGGGTTTAATGAAACGGTTTTTGTTGTTTCATGTTTTGTTTTTATTAAAATTAAAATTCTTAGAGACATTGGAGTGCATTTGGAATTTATGACTAACCGTGGTTAAGTAGGTCTAAGTTGACCAGATGGTTGTTGTGATGTAGTACTAGTCGTCGTAGTGTAGGCTAAAACGTGGACGTCGGCGTGGCGGTGGGGGTGGTGGGGGTGCGGGGACGGAGTGACAACTTTATTTTGAATACTGTAGTAATATATTACAAAAACAAGATGGAGGAGGAATGGGCAAGTGGACTGGGAGCAGCTACCACAGCGGCGGATGGGTCCCACTTTGATTGTCCTAATCTCTCTCACACACACTGGACGGCCGGCCGGCCATCCATGCTTGACTGCCTTCCTGCTTAATTAATTAACTAAATACATCATGCATTCTGATCATTATCAAAAAAAGAAAAATAATAATAATAAAATAGAAAAACATATATTATGCATTCTCATCTTGTGGCGTGTTTGGTTGCATATAAATTCCTATCCTCCTTTTCTTCTTCTTTTTGCTGGGAATGGAAGATAGAGATCGAGGATACTGGATATATATATAGGAACATCATCAAATCTTGAAGAATATATAAGAAATTTTGGAACCCTAATCCGTACTAGTACGTTAAACTCCTACCCAAATTTAGGTATTAACACATAACCTATATTCCATGCATTCCATGTTAGGGGGATTGATATATGACATTTTTCTTATTTTACTTAGTTCACATGTTGAAGTCGTGGCCTTTATAAAATTATATTCACTTCTAAAAAATGACATGCAACAACATTAATATTATGATAAATTTCTGACGGTATAAAATTATGTTTTTTATTATATATTCAGGAATTGGATGCAATTAATTATATAAGTTTAAAACCTGGTTGAAACAAAGATATGTTCACTTGTCCCATTTTTTAAAATTAAGTATAAACTCAATGGAATTCAGTGTGGCCGAATTTACGTCACTATTTCTTATGTATACGTTCATGTTTTTATGTAGGATTTAATTTTTATTAAATTAGCGGATAATATACTTCCTGCAGCTGAACTTAATTAAATTATATTTGATATTGACATGACAAGTTGCATGGACTAATTGATTAAAGTTTTTTCACACTACTTTCTCAAGTCTCATTATCTTTTTTTATCAATTTTTTTTTGTAACCTTATAATATAACTATAAAGCTAAAATATTTGAGATTTATGTCGGACGAAAAAAGAAAAGAAAAGAGAAGACATGACAGCAACCACAAATCTTAAATAAAATCCAAACCAGCATGAATAAATTAACATGCAAAAGTAATTAATAATTATACTGATCTTTTCAACCCACATTATATGCCAACTCTTTTTTTTAATTAAATTATTAGAGAGTGCAGTTATATATAAGACATGCCAAAAGTAAATTTAAATACTATATTTTAGATATATTTATAATGTACTTAATTAGAAAAATGACTGCATATATTAAAATATACTTCCTCCATTCTGAAATATTAAATATACTATCAATTATCTATATTGCTCTTATATTGAAAAAAGAGAGTATTATTTATTGGACAAAAATAGCGAGAGAACCAAAGTTATATTTATTACTTGGGTTAATATTAAAAACTAAGCAATTAATATTTATTTAAAATTCTCAAACGACTTATATTTAAGAAAAAAAATATTTTTTTAAAACGACATATATTAAAGAACGGAGGGAGTATTAATATATAGCGGCAGAATGAGTTTGCTAATAGTGATAGCTATATATAGTAAGTAATAATTAAGAGCACTAGGCAGAATAATTAATGGTTGTTAAAGTTAGACGAACACCTATGAAGATTTTGAGGTCAGGAGTCATAAATGTCAAATGTGAAGGTGAATTAGTACATATCATCACCCCACGCAATCTCCAGCAATATGTTTCAACTTTGAATACCCTAACTACCCAAAACTGCATGTCCTTTTTCTCCTATATATATATACTAGCTATAACCCGTGCTGAAGGCACGGCGTAACGAAAAATAAAAATAAAAATAAAATTAAAATTTGAAAAATATTACATTATCTAAAGACACATACCACCACAACAATTAATACATACTCAATCATCAATACATATCCAACCACCAAAACATCGAGCTAGTCGGTACTACTCTCAAGAAATTTCGGCAAAATTTTCTTTAAAAATATATATCCAAAAAATCAATCATAACCATGTATAATTAGATAACTTTACAAAAGACGGAACACAAAAAATACAAACATACAGAAAATAGAGAAACAACATGTTGTGCATAAGACCCATTATTTTACCACTTACACCAAGTATCCTTTAATGTATACCTAAAAATATACTAAATGTGATGACAAAGTTCAAAGTTTTTTAGATACAATTTTTCAGTTTTGAGGTATGAACTTTCAAATTAAAAGTATGCAATTTTTTGTGTTGAATAGAAAATCACAATATGCTTTGAATATTAAGCAGAAATGGACTACTGTTTATTGACTATTCTGCATAATCTGCTTTGAAAATCAAATTACTTCACTACTATTTATTGACTAAGAAGCAGACTATTCCAAATTATCATGCCCTGTAACATTTATACTTTGTGCAGTCTAAATGAGTTTTTGTTCATGAAATAGGGATTACATGCTTGAAACTGAATTAATACATATTCAAACTGAAAGAATGAGATGCACCTCACAATTCTATGATAAAAATTATATGTTAAGCAAAATTCTTTTCCAAATAAAAATTGGGAAGCCTAACCAAATTGGACTGTCCTCTTTAGCTATTTTAGATGGAGATTTAGAAATTTAAAGGCACTTTGATAATGTTATTCTCTCTTTATCCCCCCTCCCCCTAAATATTGGTTGTGTCACTTTGATAATTGGACTGTCCACATCTTGGTTGTGTCAATTGACAACGATTTCCACCATGCAAGTAGTCCACCCCAGGGTCTATAAATTGCATTATCACTTCCTCTTGACCTCCCCACAGGCATCCATCATGCATCTCCCGGCAACAAATAAGGCAAAGATCATAATAACATTGTGGACAGCTTCTGTGTAAGTCAGCAATTGAAGTTTTGCAATTGTTGCTAAATTGAACATATGAAATAATTAATCCCTGTCAAAATCTAAGGAATAGACTTTCATGGAAAAGACATTGCTTCAGTAAACCTACCAATACATACTTTCACCCAACCCGCACTTTGCTTTTTGTACTTTAAGCTTGGACAAAGATAATCCTGCGCAAACAAACCAACCTGGAATCACTAACATGTGTGGATATTATTTTCTAGTCCATTTTTCAAGCAAGACTTTTGAGCATCCTACTTAATTACTAACCCAGTATAGTTGAAATCCAATCATAAAGAACTGTAACGCCCACCCAAATTCGGGAACTAAATTATAATACCTTGAATTTTAGTTTCTAACCGCTTATCCACCATCTGCTCTTCATAAAATTATTTTACAAATAGGAGAAGCATATGTACGATATATTTAGAGTACTGAATCTTTTCTTCAACACATATTTAATTACTTTTGCCTTCCACGAAAAATTAAATTAAAATTCAAAAAATATTACATTATCTAAAGACATTCATACTCAATCATATCAATACATATCCAACCACCCAAACATCGAGCTAGTTGGTACTAATTTTACGAAATTTCAGCAGAGTTTCCTTTAAAAATAGATATCCAAAAAATTCTAAACCTGTCTACAAAACTTACAACCATCATTCCATACCCAAAAATCACCATAACCATGTATAATTAATTAGCTTTACAAAAGACGGAACACAAAAAATACAAATGGGCAGAAAATAGAGAAACATGTTGCATAAGACCCATTACTTTACAGCTTACACCAAGCATCCTTCAATGTATACCTGAAAATATTTGAAATATAAAAATTATCGAAATATGTGAGTCAAAATAAAATAACTGAAAATTCGAAACATAAGAACCCTTACTTTACCCTGAATTATAAATGGCAGGTAAAATAAATAATAAATGGTTCATGTAAACAAAGTACAAAGCACAAATTTCTCATATTCAACTGTATTAGAGGAGACTATTCAAAAGATTATGTCTAGTATTGGTGACGTTGCCTTTGTCTCTTTCATTATTAAATTTTGCCCACTAAATCTTGTTTCACCCTTAAATCATGTGTTTTCCTAATTTTATTTTATTTGGTTGTATTGCTTCAATCTGATCCGATTTTATTGTTTACTTTTCTCTACAGGAGTCCAAATCAGTTTCAATGATTTGTTTACTGATGAAACGAACAAATTTCAAAGAGCAGTGGATTCTGGAGAGCTAAGCAGTTTGATTGAGCCATGAGAATCTTTCCTTGGTTGCAAAAGCCTTCCGCTAGAACAATATATATCTCATATCTCTGAGCCAAGAAGGAATCCAACTTGTTCAACCACTTATGAAACATGAAATCACAGCATCAGTGCAAAAGAATAGGATCGGTCATGCTTACCTTGAGTATGTATATCTTCTGTTTTGGGTCAAGGTAGGCATCCAGGAACCATCTCTGAAGCTCTGTCTCACTGTTTGGAGGAAACATGCATGCTCTCCAGCTTTCAGACACATTGATGGCTTGCAATTTGGATTGGGAACCTACTTTTCCTTGGGGGAAACGCTTTTAGTTTTCCTGCTTTGTGACATCCAGAGGCTGATTCAGGCTGCAGGCGAACATGGGAATTCATTTAATAAGTTTTAAAACTCAAAACCAAGGTGTAAGGAAAAGGGACAAAAAGGACAAATGGGACTCTCACAGTATTAGTAATTTACAATTCCCTTCTGCCAATATATTGTTACTATCAATGGTGAATATAAAATTGTCAACAATGCAGTTTAGTTTCTTCTGCTCACCCTGATGCAATTTTTATCGGCTCTTTCTCAATATATTGTTCCTATCGGCGCTTTGGGCCTTAATTTTAGAGGAAGCAAAATTTGATGCGAGAGCCTAAGATAGGAAGTGATGTGTGAAATAAATTAAAAAAATTAGCGAACTAATATAATTTCAAATTCCTAATAGAAATTGTATTAATCTACTGCAAGTAAACACAACGTAAAAATTTACGAAGGGGAAACAAAAAAATTAACTAAGAATCTATAATATGTAAAAATGACTAAGGAAACCAATACATAATTTGGACAATATGTTAGCAGCTCAAAAATCAAATTCATGTAGAGCTGCGAAATTCATGTAAGAATAGAGTCGTGTGTGCGTGAGAGAGATGTGTAAGGGTGAGAGTGAAGTGTGAGGAACTCAAAAATATCACCGACAATATAGTGTATATCGCTCTAACCGAAATACCAACACGTTAGATAGCTATTAGATATCTACAACGAAAAATATCTTTTCCATACCAACTATGCTCTTACGGATTCATCTAATGACGTCATCACTACTTTCTGCCAGAACTAACTTATAATGAGGTGAGAACATCATTCCCATCCATTCCTGCTATCCAAATGAGGTCTCATGGCCTGTGATTACACCATATAAAGGCCCTTTACTCCATTACAATTGGGCTAGATGACAGTTCATAAGGATAATTAACTTCACTGGATAAATTTTACATAGTTACCACCCACTAACAGGTTTCAATGTCCATAAGCATCTCGTGGTTTCCTTTCCAGTCTCCAATAAAGGATAAGGATATATGGGAAAAGGAAGTGAAAAATAACAGACTTATCTTACTATCATTGTAAGATACTTAATTATTGACACGGTTTTAATGATCAAAGATAGCCAGAAAGAAAAAAGCAGCAAGAATTACAGAAAGCAATATAATAACTACAGTTACACAAGCTATACACTCATAGGATGGAGTTAGCCCAAGAATTTTCAGGTGGCTAGCATTACCTATAAGGCTAAAACAATCAAATAAATAGTCAATAACCAAAATTATCAACTCATCACACAAAAAGCATATGTACAATAATTAATTGTAAACAAAACACCTATGTAGGAAATCGAAAGTAACAATTATGCAATTTAAAAAAATAATAAATGGACTTACTTCAGAGTGGCTTCAACACTTTCTACAATAACTCTATCATTAGTGGCATCACGATTTCCTCATTACTAAGCTGATACTTCGGGTTGCTCGGTGGATAAAAGTAAGCATAGGTCGTTTGACCAGTAATGACTATTGGAAATTCAATGAACTCTGGCATGCTAAAGTATGATTTGTACTGCTGACTGTCCGAAGAAGAACACTATATAATCGGCAAGTCAACTACCTTGGACTTATGATCATCTAAAGTCACCTGCTAACACAGAATAGACTAAATAAAAATGATTGGAGAATAGTTACTTGCTACCAGTGAAGTCCTTACAAGAAAGGGAAAACAGAATAACTGTCCCAAAATACCTTTGCTAATGAGGATGGATGGATTGCAGATGCACCCTCAATGTATAGGAAATGATTGCCTGAAATCTAGGCATGATAATATAAAAAAAAATAGAACATCAAAGCTTTTAAATCAACCCACAAGTTCTAAACTTCATCTATAATGGCAAGATAAGATTTCCCATTTTTCCTACATAACATCATTACAAAACATAGTACTCACATAAAGAGTGGGTAAACAGTAAGCAAAAGTTCTATGTTTACACTTGGAATACAAAATCTGCTCATTACTCTGGACAAAATCATAAGAACTTGTTCCAAAAACCCACAAAGGTCTAGTAAACTCAACATCCAAAGAAAAAACTGCCCGGATTTCACTTTTGTTAACATATATGATATACTTTTGATATGAATTATTTCCAATTGGGTGAGAATATTCCCCGATTCATAATCTCTAGTATGGTTCTCAATTGTTAATGGTGAAATACCTCAACTCCATCAGTAAAGCAATTTTCATTTTAAATCGTGCATTTGTATATTTCATCTTAGAAGCATCGACTATTAAAAGTAAGAATGTCTATTATTCCTCATTTTTACACTAATATAATTTGTGAGGAACCAAATCACAAGTAAGAGACAAACTTTAAAAAAAAAGTAAAGTAATATAAGGTCGTTGTTTGCTTCAACATTAGTACTACATACAAGTAAAGTTCAACCAAATAACTTAGGATTAAGGATATTGAAATTTGCAGATACCTTTAATGCTCTATATATTTAATAGCCTTTTGCACTTGGAAGTTAACACAACAAAATTTAAGTCAAGCTAAAATTGCAAAAAAAAAAAAATCCAAGGAAGAAGCTATTAATGTTAGACCTCATGTGCAGAGGCTATTAATGTTAGACCTCATACCCGAGTAAAGTTTTAGATTTTTGAATCTAGAAATATTGGATACAGTACTCAACTATTATATTAGTTGCACCGTGCAGATTAATAGCTACACGACAGAATAAATGCAGAGGCAGATTCAAAGTAGTAAGAGGATAAGATAACAGTCATTAAGAATCAGTATCAAGATATCAGCACGCCAAGCAACAAAATATCATGATCGCTAAAGTGTGTCAGGTCCTTGCAGATATATTTATGGATTATCAATCATTCAAAACGATATCAGCAAGTCAAAACCAAATTAAATGTGAACAAATCGGTACAATATCCCTCAAATAGGGTAATAGATCTTATTATAAATCTATATCTATAAAATAGAGCAGAGAGAGAAAATAGACAAATGTCACATCAAGTTAACGTCAGCAGCTCTCTCTTTCATTCCCCTTTATTCAAATTTGAAACCTTCTCTCTCTCTGTTGTACCACACACGTCTCTCTGTTTTACCACACACAAAGCTCTCTCATTCCCTCTTATTTCCCCCCAAACAAGTCGATCCCTCAAAACTCCCCTAAATCTCTTTATCTCTCATACCCAACCCTAAATCCTCCTCTGTTTCTTCTAATAAGCTCGCCTGAGGCGAACCCCAAAATCGGCTGGCCAAAGACGAAGATCTGTACGGAGCAGATCTACATCGAGTTAATAAAAAAGCATTCTTTGGTGGAGTAGACCTCTGTGACTCTTCGTCTTCGTCTTCTCCGATTTGATTCGGGACGAAATGATCGGAACTTGGGTTTTCTCAACTTGCAGAACAAATTTTTTGGGACCCGGATCGGTCAACCCACCGGCCATTCCCTCATCCCTCCTTCCGCTGGCCGCACCCATCACTCCCCTCCGTCCTCTTCTTCTTGTAAGTCCCTTTTCCTCTCTTTCTGTATGGATCAAATTTATCAATTGTGATCAACATATTTTTATTTTTATTTTGATAATTTGCAGCTGGAATAGGCATTAGGGTTGCTCTAAAACCTGAATATCGTATAACACCACCGGTATGAATATTAGTTTTGTGGAATTTTAGACTTATTTACTAATTCGTGCTGATGTTAACATTGTGACTAATTAATTTACTTTGGATCAATTATTAACCACGTGTTCATATGAGGATCAATTATTGCTGGTATTGCTTTCTTATTTATACTAATCTGATTTTAATATTGGTGTCTTTTTAGTTTGTTCAAATACTTGGCATACTTTGATTAAAGGTATTGATCAATTACATGTAGCATCAGCGTTTTCCATGAACCTTTCCTTTATGGCTTCATCATTGTCCGACTTTCTTTTCTTTCCCCATTGATATAATAAATAGATTGAATCCCCCCATCCCTAATTCTTTCTCTTCCATTTGGCCTCCAAGGTTCACTAATTTCTCTTCCATTCTTTCTAAAGCTACAAAGCTACTATACAACTTGATTGACTGTGTACTTGGAAGTTATATAAAGAAACTTAATCACTCAGTTATTTTCATGGTGATATGTTGAAAAACAAAGAAATTTAAAGCTATATGATGGTAACATATCTAACCGGATAGTTTTTTTTCTTCATAGAACCTGCATCCACTACCTTAGGGTGTGTGTTGTTACAGAGAGGTGAAGAGTATAAAATGGATCATTATTTATAATTAACAAATGAGTTTAAAAACAATTCAAGTACATAGCTTCCTAAACTAACTCCTAAAAATAATGAAACTGAACATACAAAATTCAAACTTTAAATACCAAGTCAAACAGAATCTAAATGTGTAGCAGAATTTAGCTTGCTCTATTATGTGTATAAACCACCATATGCATGCAATACCCCACCCACCACACACCAATTAAGCCCAATAGTAGTAAATTTTATGTGGGTCGCCCTAAGGAGAGCATTCCCTTTGCGGAGTATTGACTTTTAAAGGCACATATCTCTAGGTTTAGTACACTTGAGCTATCCCCTTGGGTTTTTCTAAGCTTGAACGTAATGTGTGCCAATTTTTTCATATTAATACTCTTAACCAGCACTGTCTGCTAAATACAACGTAAAGATCCTGCTTGTTTCTAACATTATGAAGTTAATCTCCTCCAAGCATCTAAGTACCTATTAATTTTCTATAATTGCATCTCTATTTTGGTGGAGTATATTGAAAGCTAATTAAGGAACGTGATGGTTGATACTGATGTATTTAATTTTTGGTGGAGAGATATGAGGATATTAGGAGGCCCTGTTATAAACATGAAGTTTAGTTGATTTAGGGGCTGAATGAAAATCAATGTACTCCTGTTTGTATATAGTATAGCTGGAAGGTAAGCTAAGTGGGATATGAATGGCATTGGTTGGTAAAGGGACTTCCTGCCGGCATTTCTGCTACTGACTTGCACTTGGTTTTTTCTTTACCAACAGGTAGTTTTCTTTTCTCATCAGTTCATGTGACATTCAACTGTCTCCACAAATACATTTGGTTTATAATAAGACTAGCTATAACCCGTGCCTGAAGGCACGGCGTAACGAAAAATAAAAATAAAATTAAATTTTGAAAAATATTACATTATCTAAAGACACATACCACCACAACAATTAATACATACTCAATCATCAATACATATCCAACCACCAAAACATCGAGCTAGTCGGTACTACTCTCAAGAAATTTCGGCAAAATTTTCTTTAAAAATATATATCCAAAAAATCAATCATAACCATGTATAATTAGATAACTTTACAAAAGACGGAACACAAAAAATACAAACATACAGAAAATAGAGAAACAACATGTTGTGCATAAGACCCATTATTTTACCACTTACACCAAGTATCCTTTAATGTATATGTAAGACCCCGAATTTTATGAAATAAAAGTATTCAATTTTTCTTATAATTACTATTCAGTAAATGGTTTAATTGATAAATGTTAAAGTTAAGGGTGATATATGAATTTTTTTCAAAATACACAAGTGGTTATAAAATAATCATTGTTGTCGGGGAATATTCGTTTGGTCGTGGAATATTCTTTCTGTCGGGGAATATTCGTACGACGGCGCAGCTATTTGTGGGCCCCATAACGAATAACTGTCGGGTGAAGAAAATGACAAATTTAAGTTTTTACAAATAACGGCGTAGTTGTTACCGTTAACACTGTTGGAATACCCGGTGGTTAAAATACAGTAATACGCGTTATTGCACAGTAGCACACGGTATTGCATAGTATTTTTGAAATTATTGATTCTTAAGTAAGAAGGCACTACTCAATAATTGTTACAGTAATTACTGTTCAATATTTTATTTTATTGATTCAGTAATTGCTACGTTGAAATTTTGTATTATTGTTGTTCAATAATTGTTGCTGCACAGTATTTCCCATTATCAGATCAATAATTCATATTATTTGAATAGTATTATTAGATAGCATTATTGGCAATGTCTAGAAAGTTCTGTCTAAGGAGAGGTTTGGTCATCTAATTGCGCGCCAGTAAGGAGAAATCCTTATTGGAAAGCCCCCTCTTTCCTGGGAACGGCCTGGTTGTCATAAATGTGATTCTGTAATATTATTTATGAATAATTAATTATTGATTCATATGATAATGAAATATTTATTTTATATGGATATAAACGAGGGATATATTTTTGTGGTTAAAAATGAAGGAGTTAATGTTGAGGTTTTTATCAGTATTTTTGTTGAAATGGAGGTATTAAAAATTAGGGTTTTTGAGATATTTTGCGAGGGTTATAATTTTTAATCCGACCGTTGGATCGTGGTAATTTTTGGATATGTTATACATATATAAGTTGAGTATATGTCCACAAATTTTGAACCGTTAAAAATGAACGTATGATTTATTATGAATTTTACAAGATGACTGGTTCAGAAATTGTTGAATTTTCGGAGTTTATCATTTTGGTGGAAAATTCTAGAATTTGTGGGCTCCACTTGTGGTTGGTGAAGAAATGTGCTGAATTATATTTCAAATGTGGTGGGTGGGAATAGTAGCAGGTAAAGCCATCAGGTTGCAGGTCAAACCTACCAAAATTTTCCTATAAATAGAGGGCTAAGTTAGAATTGAAAATCACACCAGAAACATAATCTTTCTCTCTTTCTCTCTCTATATTATGAAGCATATTTTGTGAGTATTTAGATACTTTGAGAGTTGCTATTCAGTGCAAGTTTCCTTCGGATTTGCATACCGATCAGAAGTACTGCTCTTTTGAGGTAAGGGATTGTATGAGATTGTAAGGGATAGTAAGGGATAGTAAGGGATAGTAAGGGATTGTAAGGGATAGTAAGGGATAGTAAGGGATAGTAAGGAATTTTAAGGGTTGTTATGAATTTCAATTTCGTAATTTTTCTGAACTTCAAAAATTCTGGAAAAATTTGAAATGATATTTTGATGAGTTTTCTTGATTGTGTCCAAAAATGGTGATTTTTGGATGTATAGATTGAGAGTTATGAATTTTATGAGAAAAGACTATTTTAAAAGTAACAGCTTATAATTCCTTGTGGTTAACTCTAAAATTGGTGAAATTTTTATTGGGAGTACATGTATATGATAGAAGTATACTCTATAAATTTTGGAATTTTTGGATAAAAGTACAATTTTTGATAAATATCTAAATATTCGGCTGTTTTGGCCATATGAAAAATAGTAAATGAATTTTAAAAATTCTGAGAAAAATATATGTTCACTATGGGACTATATTATGCTAAATTCCAGAAAAGAAATATTTTTGGAACTGATTTAGTATTTTTCATGAAAATAGTCTGGTTATGAGTAAATGAATTAAATATGTTTTGTGAAGTAAGAAAATTGGAAAATAGGATTTTATGACTTGAGAATCCTATATGAGGTATATGCAGATTTTTGATGAGGGTTTTGGTTATTGGTGATGAAATCTTATGAGTTTGGCATTTTAGAATGATTAAATGCATTATTTAGTAAAGTGTAAACAATTAAAATAAATTATTTATAAGCTTAAGAAATATTATTCTTTCAATATCATTATACCGAAATATTGGTATGTATATTATTGTGGAATTTCTACCTTTTTTGTGTCGGGGTTACTATTCATGAGTTACTATTCATGAGTTACTATTCACGATAAAAATTGGTTTCTTTTTCTAACCAAATTATAGTTGAGTTATGAATATTACTCTTGAGATTAAAACTATATATTGATTATATTGATTTTATTATCATATATTACATTTTTATAACCCTGATGTTGAAATTCTCTTTCACTAGAGTGTAAAGATGGGTAGATTATTGGTATGATCATGACTAGGGTTCTCTTTGGCCTGTAGTGCAAAGTTGAATTGTGACTGGTATGATCATGACCATTAAATTTATAATTGAATATCTTAAGCTTAAGTGCAAAGGTGAATTGATCAACATGGTTATAATTATTGTTTATATAAATTATAAAATGATTATAATTCTTTGAGATATTAATATATTTGGCATGTAGTGCAAATATGAACTGTTGATGAATATATTTGGCCTGTAGTGCAAATATGAACTGTTGATGAATATCTTTGGCCTGTAGTGCAAAGATGATATGTTGTTGAATATTTTTGGCCTGTAGTGGAAAGATGAACTGTTGTTGAATATCTTTGGCCAGTAGTGCAAAGATAAACTGTTGACGAATATCTTTGGCCCGTAGTACAAAGATGAAATTATTAGTATGATTATGAACAAGAATTGTGATTTGGTATAACCATGATCTTTGATGTTTCAGGTAAAGACAGGTGATGAAAATATTCTTCGTCCTGGGTGCGAAGAAAAATTTATAGTCACAATTATGATTATGAGTTATTCATATGATTGTGGAAAGGAACTGTTGAGTGATGTTACATGGATAAAACATTGTTGGTGGATTTTTAACATGGAGAAGATAATAGACTTTATAGTCTATTTGACTCTTCTAATGGATTGCATGTTCCGCTGTAACTATGGTTGAAATTTTTATCATTTACCATATGTTCTAATCTCTGATTTATTATTGATGAAGGCTATTGATAATTTAATTATCTTTAGTCATGATATTCTTTACTGAGCTAGTTGTGCTCACCCTTTTGCTTCACAATTCCTTTCAGGTAATAAGAGTGTAGCTAGGTCGAGCGAGGGTAACGGGGAAATAGAACGGTGGTCTCTAGCTGTGGATGTTCTCCCGAAGCAGTATAGAAAAGTTCATTTAGTAGTTATATTTGGTGAATCCAATAGGGTAAGGTGTACCCAACGTTGGAAGGGTGGTTTGCCACTATCATACAAGATGTCTAACGACATACAACCTCGTGTCATCATAAGACGGGGATGTGCTCATCCACTTGCTGAGTATATATACGAGCACTACTTATATAATCTTGGTGTTTGTGTGAAGTATAATTCTCAATTAGAGACAGTGGAGATAATGATAAGTCAAGAGAAGACTCACCATTGGGAAGAATATGATAGTAATCTTCTCGTTTTTCTTTGGGGTCTATTGGGTCAACCAAGGATAATTCTGTGGCCATATGATATCTATCATAACCTAGACGCGTGGCCTCCCATGTACGAAGGTTTCCTTAAGCACTTTCCAAAGATTCTAATTTCTAAAACAGTCTTTGACTATACCTTTATGTAAGGTGCCACTGTGAGGTACTGTCCACGGTTGGGACATGAGTCACATTTGGTATATATTTGTATCCAAACTCACAGCATATGTGTTGTTGTATTTTGCACAACAATTGTTGTAATAAAGTTGTAGTTATTTTCTGTACCATGTATTTGGCGACTCAGAATAGGTTGGATGGAATGGACCTATTTTGGGGTTTGTCACATTTGGTATCAGAGCTTAGGGATATGATCTCTGGCGGAGATCGGGGAATACAACTAGGAGGGGAGAGATGAGTAAATCATTCGCTAGTGTGTCCTACCTAAGCTTATTTGTTGGTCAGTCATAATATCAGGATATTATGTGATATGTTAATTTGTTAAATTAACCCTTGTTTTGAAGCTGTATTCTAGAATGATATTTAAAATACAGGAGATGAGCAATGGAGAAATTATGATGACAGGGAAGATGGAATCTGAAATGAAAGGAAGGTATTCTCAACTCTTTGAAATATCAGGTACGTAAATTTCGGGGACGAAATTTCATAAGGAGGGGAGATTGTAAGACCCCGAATTTTATGAAATAAAAGTATTCAATTTTTCTTATAATTACTATTCAGTAAATGGTTTAATTGATAAATGTTAAAGTTAAGGGTGATATATGAATTTTTTTCAAAATACACAAGTGGTTATAAAATAATCATTGTTGTCGGGGAATATTCGTTTGGTCGTGGAATATTCTTTCTGTCGGGGAATATTCGTACGACGGCGCAGCTATTTGTGGGCCCCATAACGAATAACTGTCGGGTGAAGAAAACGACAAATTTAAGTTTTTACAAATAACGGCGTAGTTGTTACCGTTAACACTGTTGGAATACCCGGTGGTTAAAATACAGTAATACGCGTTATTGCACAGTAGCACACGGTATTGCATAGTATTTTTGAAATTATTGATTCTTAAGTAAGAAGGCACTACTCAATAATTGTTACAGTAATTACTGTTCAATATTTTATTTTATTGATTCAGTAATTGCTACGTTGAAATTTTGTATTATTGTTGTTCAATAATTGTTGCTGCACAGTATTTCCCATTATCAGATCAATAATTCATATTATTTGAATAGTATTATTAGATAGCATTATTGGCAATGTCTAGAAAGTTCTGTCTAAGGAGAGGTTTGGTCATCTAATTGCGCGCCAGTAAGGAGAAATCCTTATTGGAAAGCCCCCTCTTTCCTGGGAACGGCCTGGTTGTCATAAATGTGATTCTGTAATATTATTTATGAATAATTAATTATTGATTCATATGATAAGGAAATATTTATTTTATATGGATATAAACGAGGGATATATTTTTGTGGTTAAAAATGAAGGAGTTAATGTTGAGGTTTTTATCAGTATTTTTGTTGAAATGGAGGTATTAAAAATTAGGGTTTTTGAGATATTTTGCGAGGGTTATAATTTTTAATCCGACCGTTGGATCGTGGTAATTTTTGGATATGTTATACATATATAAGTTGAGTATATGTCCACAAATTTTGAACCGTTAAAAATGAACGTATGATTTATTATGAATTTTACAAGATGACTGGTTCAGAAATTGTTGAATTTTCGGAGTTTATCATTTTGGTGGAAAATTCTAGAATTTGTGGGCTCCACTTGTGGTTGGTGAAGAAATGTGCTGAATTATATTTCAAATGTGGTGGGTGGGAATAGTAGCAGGTAAAGCCATCAGGTTGCAGGTCAAATCTACCAAAATTTTCCTATAAATAGAGGGCTAAGTTAGAATTGAAAATCACACCAGAAACATAATCTTTCTCTCTTTCTCTCTCTATATTATGAAGCATATTTTGTGAGTATTTAGATACTTTGAGAGTTGCTATTCAGTGCAAGTTTCCTTCGGATTTGCATACCGATCAGAAGTACTGCTCTTTTGAGGTAAGGGATTGTATGAGATTGTAAGGGATAGTAAGGGATAGTAAGGGATAGTAAGGGATTGTAAGGGATAGTAAGGGATAGTAAGGGATAGTAAGGAATTTTAAGGGTTGTTATGAATTTCAATTTCGTAATTTTTCTGAACTTCAAAAATTCTGGAAAAATTTGAAATGATATTTTGATGAGTTTTCTTGATTGTGTCCAAAAATGGTGATTTTTGGATGTATAGATTGAGAGTTATGAATTTTATGAGAAAAGACTATTTTAAAAGTAACAGCTTATAATTCCTTGTGGTTAACTCTAAAATTGGTGAAATTTTTATTGGGAGTACATGTATATGATAGAAGTATACTCTATAAATTTTGGAATTTTTGGATAAAAGTACAATTTTTGATAAATATCTAAATATTCGGCTGTTTTGGCCATATGAAAAATAGTAAATGAATTTTAAAAATTCTGAGAAAAATATATGTTCACTATGGGACTATATTATGCTAAATTCCAGAAAAGAAATATTTTTGGAACTGATTTAGTATTTTTCATGAAAATAGTCTGGTTATGAGTAAATGAATTAAATATGTTTTGTGAAGTAAGAAAATTGGAAAATAGGATTTTATGACTTGAGAATCCTATATGAGGTATATGCAGATTTTTGATGAGGGTTTTGGTTATTGGTGATGAAATCTTATGAGTTTGGCATTTTAGAATGATTAAATGCATTATTTAGTAAAGTGTAAACAATTAAAATAAATTATTTATAAGCTTAAGAAATATTATTCTTTCAATATCATTATACCGAAATATTGGTATGTATATTATTGTGGAATTTCTACCTTTTTTGTGTCGGGGTTACTATTCATGAGTTACTATTCATGAGTTACTATTCACGATAAAAATTGGTTTCTTTTTCTAACCAAATTATAGTTGAGTTATGAATATTACTCTTGAGATTAAAACTATATATTGATTATATTGATTTTATTATCATATATTACATTTTTATAACCCTGATGTTGAAATTCTCTTTCACTAGAGTGTAAAGATGGGTAGATTATTGGTATGATCATGACTAGGGTTCTCTTTGGCCTGTAGTGCAAAGTTGAATTGTGACTGGTATGATCATGACCATTAAATTTATAATTGAATATCTTAAGCTTAAGTGCAAAGGTGAATTGATCAACATGGTTATAATTATTGTTTATATAAATTATAAAATGATTATAATTCTTTGAGATATTAATATATTTGGCATGTAGTGCAAATATGAACTGTTGATGAATATATTTGGCCTGTAGTGCAAATATGAACTATTGATGAATATCTTTGGCCTGTAGTGCAAAGATGATATGTTGTTGAATATTTTTGGCCTGTAGTGGAAAGATGAACTGTTGTTGAATATCTTTGGCCAGTAGTGCAAAGATAAACTGTTGACGAATATCTTTGGCCCGTAGTACAAAGATGAAATTATTAGTATGATTATGAACAAGAATTGTGATTTGGTATAACCATGATCTTTGATGTTTCAGGTAAAGACAGGTGATGAAAATATTCTTCGTCCTGGGTGCGAAGAAAAATTTATAGTCACAATTATGATTATGAGTTATTCATATGATTGTGGAAAGGAACTGTTGAGTGATGTTACATGGATAAAACATTGTTGGTGGATTTTTAACATGGAGAAGATAATAGACTTTATAGTCTATTTGACTCTTCTAATGGATTGCATGTTCCGCTGTAACTATGGTTGAAATTTTTATCATTTACCATATGTTCTAATCTCTGATTTATTATTGATGAAGGCTATTGATAATTTAATTATCTTTAGTCATGATATTCTTTACTGAGCTAGTTGTGCTCACCCTTTTGCTTCACAATTCCTTTCAGGTAATAAGAGTGTAGCTGGGTCGAGCGAGGGTAACGGGGAAATAGAACGGTGGTCTCTAGCTGTGGATGTTCTCCCGAAGCAGTATAGAAAAGTTCATTTAGTAGTTATATTTGGTGAATCCAATAGGGTAAGGTGTACCCAACGTTGGAAGGGTGGTTTGCCACTATCATACAAGATGTCTAACGACATACAACCTCGTGTCATCATAAGACAGGGATGTGCTCATCCACTTGCTGAGTATATATACGAGCACTACTTATATAATCTTGGTGTTTGTGTGAAGTATAATTCTCAATTAGAGACAGTGGAGATAATGATAAGTCAAGAGAAGACTCACCATTGGGAAGAATATGATAGTAATCTTCTCGTTTTTCTTTGGGGTCTATTGGGTCAACCAAGGATAATTCTGTGGCCATATGATATCTATCATAACCTAGACGCGTGGCCTCCCATGTACGAAGGTTTCCTTAAGCACTTTCCAAAGATTCTAATTTCTAAAACAGTCTTTGACTATACCTTTATGTAAGGTGCCACTGTGAGGTACTGTCCACGGTTGGGACATGAGTCACATTTGGTATATATTTGTATCCAAACTCACAGCATATGTGTTGTTGTATTTTGCACAACAATTGTTGTAATAAAGTTGTAGTTATTTTCTGTACCATGTATTTGGCGACTCAGAATAGGTTGGATGGAATGGACCTATTTTGGGGTTGTCACAGTATACCTAAAAATATACTAAATGTGATGACAAAGTTCAAAGTTTTTTAGATACAATTTTTCAGTTTTGAGGTATGAACTTTCAAATTAAAAGTATGCAATTTTTTGTGTTGAATAGAAAATCACAATATGCTTTGAATATTAAGCAGAAATGGACTACTGTTTATTGACTATTCTGCATAATCTGCTTTGAAAATCAAATTACTTCACTACTATTTATTGACTAAGAAGCAGACTATTCCAAATTATCATGCCCTGTAACATTTATACTTTGTGCAGTCTAAATGAGTTTTTGTTCATGAAATAGGGATTACATGCTTGAAACTGAATTAATACATATTCAAACTGAAAGAATGAGATGCACCTCACAATTCTATGATAAAAATTATATGTTAAGCAAAATTCTTTTCCAAATAAAAATTGGGAAGCCTAACCAAATTGGACTGTCCTCTTTAGCTATTTTAGATGGAGATTTAGAAATTTAAAGGCACTTTGATAATGTTATTCTCTCTTTATCCCCCCTCCCCCTAAATATTGGTTGTGTCACTTTGATAATTGGACTGTCCACATCTTGGTTGTGTCAATTGACAACGATTTCCACCATGCAAGTAGTCCACCCCAGGGTCTATAAATTGCATTATCACTTCCTCTTGACCTCCCCACAGGCATCCATCATGCATCTCCCGGCAACAAATAAGGCAAAGATCATAATAACATTGTGGACAGCTTCTGTGTAAGTCAGCAATTGAAGTTTTGCAATTGTTGCTAAATTGAACATATGAAATAATTAATCCCTGTCAAAATCTAAGGAATAGACTTTCATGGAAAAGACATTGCTTCAGTAAACCTACCAATACATACTTTCACCCAACCCGCACTTTGCTTTTTGTACTTTAAGCTTGGACAAAGATAATCCTGCGCAAACAAACCAACCTGGAATCACTAACATGTGTGGATATTATTTTCTAGTCCATTTTTCAAGCAAGACTTTTGAGCATCCTACTTAATTACTAACCCAGTATAGTTGAAATCCAATCATAAAGAACTGTAACGCCCACCCAAATTCGGGAACTAAATTATAATACCTTGAATTTTAGTTTCTAACCGCTTATCCACCATCTGCTCTTCATAAAATTATTTTACAAATAGGAGAAGCATATGTACGATATATTTAGAGTACTGAATCTTTTCTTCAACACATATTTAATTACTTTTGCCTTCCACGAAAAATTAAATTAAAATTCAAAAAATATTACATTATCTAAAGACATTCATACTCAATCATATCAATACATATCCAACCACCCAAACATCGAGCTAGTTGGTACTAATTTTACGAAATTTCAGCAGAGTTTCCTTTAAAAATAGATATCCAAAAAATTTTAAACCTGTCTACAAAACTTACAACCATCATTCCATACCCAAAAATCACCATAACCATGTATAATTAATTAGCTTTACAAAAGACGGAACACAAAAAATACAAATGGGCAGAAAATAGAGAAACATGTTGCATAAGACCCATTACTTTACAGCTTACACCAAGCATCCTTCAATGTATACCTGAAAATATTTGAAATATAAAAATTATCGAAATATGTGAGTCAAAATAAAATAACTGAAAATTCGAAACATAAGAACCCTTACTTTACCCTGAATTATAAATGGCAGGTAAAATAAATAATAAATGGTTCATGTAAACAAAGTACAAAGCACAAATTTCTCATATTCAACTGTATTAGAGGAGACTATTCAAAAGATTATGTCTAGTATTGGTGACGTTGCCTTTGTCTCTTTCATTATTAAATTTTGCCCACTAAATCTTGTTTCACCCTTAAATCATGTGTTTTCCTAATTTTATTTTATTTGGTTGTATTGCTTCAATCTGATCCGATTTTATTGTTTACTTTTCTCTACAGGAGTCCAAATCAGTTTCAATGATTTGTTTACTGATGAAACGAACAAATTTCAAAGAGCAGTGGATTCTGGAGAGCTAAGCAGTTTGATTGAGCCATGAGAATCTTTCCTTGGTTGCAAAAGCCTTCCGCTAGAACAATATATATCTCATATCTCTGAGCCAAGAAGGAATCCAACTTGTTCAACCACTTATGAAACATGAAATCACAGCATCAGTGCAAAAGAATAGGATCGGTCATGCTTACCTTGAGTATGTATATCTTCTGTTTTGGGTCAAGGTAGGCATCCAGGAACCATCTCTGAAGCTCTGTCTCACTGTTTGGAGGAAACATGCATGCTCTCCAGCTTTCAGACACATTGATGGCTTGCAATTTGGATTGGGAACCTACTTTTCCTTGGGGGAAACGCTTTTAGTTTTCCTGCTTTGTGACATCCAGAGGCTGATTCAGGCTGCAGGCGAACATGGGAATTCATTTAATAAGTTTTAAAACTCAAAACCAAGGTGTAAGGAAAAGGGACAAAAAGGACAAATGGGACTCTCACAGTATTAGTAATTTACAATTCCCTTCTGCCAATATATTGTTACTATCAATGGTGAATATAAAATTGTCAACAATGCAGTTTAGTTTCTTCTGCTCACCCTGATGCAATTTTTATCGGCTCTTTCTCAATATATTGTTCCTATCGGCGCTTTGGGCCTTAATTTTAGAGGAAGCAAAATTTGATGCGAGAGCCTAAGATAGGAAGTGATGTGTGAAATAAATTAAAAAATTAGCGAACTAATATAATTTCAAATTCCTAATAGAAATTGCATTAATCTACTGCAAGTAAACACAACGTAAAAATTTACGAAGGGGAAACAAAAAAATTAACTAAGAATCTATAATATGTAAAAATGACTAAGGAAACCAATACATAATTTGGACAATATGTTAGCAGCTCAAAAATCAAATTCATGTAGAGCTGCGAAATTCATGTAAGAATAGAGTCGTGTGTGCGTGAGAGAGATGTGTAAGGGTGAGAGTGAAGTGTGAGGAACTCAAAAATATCACCGACAATATAGTGTATATCGCTCTAACCGAAATACCAACACGTTAGATAGCTATTAGATATCTACAACGAAAAATATCTTTTCCATACCAACTATGCTCTTACGGATTCATCTAATGACGTCATCACTACTTTCTGCCAGAACTAACTTATAATGAGGTGAGAACATCATTCCCATCCATTCCTGCTATCCAAATGAGGTCTCATGGCCTGTGATTACACCATATAAAGGCCCTTTACTCCATTACAATTGGGCTAGATGACAGTTCATAAGGATAATTAACTTCACTGGATAAATTTTACATAGTTACCACCCACTAACAGGTTTCAATGTCCATAAGCATCTCGTGGTTTCCTTTCCAGTCTCCAATAAAGGATAAGGATATATGGGAAAAGGAAGTGAAAAATAACAGACTTATCTTACTATCATTGTAAGATACTTAATTATTGACACGGTTTTAATGATCAAAGATAGCCAGAAAGAAAAAAGCAGCAAGAATTACAGAAAGCAATATAATAACTACAGTTACACAAGCTATACACTCATAGGATGGAGTTAGCCCAAGAATTTTCAGGTGGCTAGCATTACCTATAAGGCTAAAACAATCAAATAAATAGTCAATAACCAAAATTATCAACTCATCACACAAAAAGCATATGTACAATAATTAATTGTAAACAAAACACCTATGTAGGAAATCGAAAGTAACAATTATGCAATTTAAAAAAATAATAAATGGACTTACTTCAGAGTGGCTTCAACACTTTCTACAATAACTCTATCATTAGTGGCATCACGATTTCCTCATTACTAAGCTGATACTTCGGGTTGCTCGGTGGATAAAAGTAAGCATAGGCCGTTTGACCAGTAATGACTATTGGAAATTCAATGAACTCTGGCATGCTAAAGTATGATTTGTACTGCTGACTGTCCGAAGAAGAACACTATATAATCGGCAAGTCAACTACCTTGGACTTATGATCATCTAAAGTCACCTGCTAACACAGAATAGACTAAATAAAAATGATTGGAGAATAGTTACTTGCTACCAGTGAAGTCCTTACAAGAAAGGGAAAACAGAATAACTGTCCCAAAATACCTTTGCTAATGAGGATGGATGGATTGCAGATGCACCCTCAATGTATAGGAAATGATTGCCTGAAATCTAGGCATGATAATATAAAAAAAAATAGAACATCAAAGCTTTTAAATCAACCCACAAGTTCTAAACTTCATCTATAATGGCAAGATAAGATTTCCCATTTTTCCTACATAACATCATTACAAAACATAGTACTCACATAAAGAGTGGGTAAACAGTAAGCAAAAGTTCTATGTTTACACTTGGAATACAAAATCTGCTCATTACTCTGGACAAAATCATAAGAACTTGTTCCAAAAACCCACAAAGGTCTAGTAAACTCAACATCCAAAGAAAAAACTGCCCGGATTTCACTTTTGTTAACATATATGATATACTTTTGATATGAATTATTTCCAATTGGGTGAGAATATTCCCCGATTCATAATCTCTAGTATGGTTCTCAATTGTTAATGGTGAAATACCTCAACTCCATCAGTAAAGCAATTTTCATTTTAAATCGTGCATTTGTATATTTCATCTTAGAAGCATCGACTATTAAAAGTAAGAATGTCTATTATTCCTCATTTTTACACTAATATAATTTGTGAGGAACCAAATCACAAGTAAGAGACAAACTTTAAAAAAAAAAGTAAAGTAATATAAGGTCGTTGTTTGCTTCAACATTAGTACTACATACAAGTAAAGTTCAACCAAATAACTTAGGATTAAGGATATTGAAATTTGCAGATACCTTTAATGCTCTATATATTTAATAGCCTTTTGCACTTGGAAGTTAACACAACAAAATTTAAGTCAAGCTAAAATTGCAAAAAAAAAAAAAATCCAAGGAAGAAGCTATTAATGTTAGACCTCATGTGCAGAGGCTATTAATGTTAGACCTCATACCCGAGTAAAGTTTTAGATTTTTGAATCTAGAAATATTGGATACAGTACTCAACTATTATATTAGTTGCACCGTGCAGATTAATAGCTACACGACAGAATAAATGCAGAGGCAGATTCAAAGTAGTAAGAGGATAAGATAACAGTCATTAAGAATCAGTATCAAGATATCAGCACGCCAAGCAACAAAATATCATGATCGCTAAAGTGTGTCAGGTCCTTGCAGATATATTTATGGATTATCAATCATTCAAAACGATATCAGCAAGTCAAAACCAAATTAAATGTGAACAAATCGGTACAATATCCCTCAAATAGGGTAATAGATCTTATTATAAATCTTATTATAAACCAAATGTATTTGTGGAGACAGTTGAATGTCACATGAACTGATGAGAAAAGAAAACTACCTGTTGGTAAAGAAAAAACCAAGTGCAAGTCAGTAGCAGAAATGCCGGCAGGAAGTCCCTTTACCAACCAATGCCATTCATATCCCACTTAGCTTACCTTCCAGCTATACTATATACAAACAGGAGTACATTGATTTTCATTCAGCCCCTAAATCAACTAAACTTCATGTTTATAACAGGGCCTCCTAATATCCTCATATCTCTCCACCAAAAATTAAATACATCAGTATCAACCATCACGTTCCTTAATTAGCTTTCAATATACTCCACCAAAATAGAGATGCAATTATAGAAAATTAATAGGTACTTAGATGCTTGGAGGAGATTAACTTCATAATGTTAGAAACAAGCAGGATCTTTACGTTGTATTTAGCAGACAGTGCTGGTTAAGAGTATTAATATGAAAAAATTGGCACACATTACGTTCAAGCTTAGAAAAACCCAAGGGGATAGCTCAAGTGTACTAAACCTAGAGATATGTGCCTTTAAAAGTCAATACTCCGCAAAGGGAATGCTCTCCTTAGGGCGACCCACATAAAATTTACTACTATTGGGCTTAATTGGTGTGTGGTGGGTGGGGTATTGCATGCATATGGTGGTTTATACACATAATAGAGCAAGCTAAATTCTGCTACACATTTAGATTCTGTTTGACTTGGTATTTAAAGTTTGAATTTTGTATGTTCAGTTTCATTATTTTTAGGAGTTAGTTTAGGAAGCTATGTACTTGAATTGTTTTTAAACTCATTTGTTAATTATAAATAATGATCCATTTTATACTCTTCACCTCTCTGTAACAACACACACCCTAAGGTAGTGGATGCAGGTTCTATGAAGAAAAAAAACTATCCGGTTAGATATGTTACCATCATATAGCTTTAAATTTCTTTGTTTTTCAACATATCACCATGAAAATAACTGAGTGATTAAGTTTCTTTATATAACTTCCAAGTACACAGTCAATCAAGTTGTATAGTAGCTTTGTAGCTTTAGAAAGAATGGAAGAGAAATTAGTGAACCTTGGAGGCCAAATGGAAGAGAAAGAATTAGGGATGGGGGGATTCAATCTATTTATTATATCAATGGGGAAAGAAAAGAAAGTCGGACAATGATGAAGCCATAAAGGAAAGGTTCATGGAAAACGCTGATGCTACATGTAATTGATCAATACCTTTAATCAAAGTATGCCAAGTATTTGAACAAACTAAAAAGACACCAATATTAAAATCAGATTAGTATAAATAAGAAAGCAATACCAGCAATAATTGATCCTCATATGAACACGTGGTTAATAATTGATCCAAAGTAAATTAATTAGTCACAATGTTAACATCAGCACGAATTAGTAAATAAGTCTAAAATTCCACAAAACTAATATTCATACCGGTGGTGTTATACGATATTCAGGTTTTAGAGCAACCCTAATGCCTATTCCAGCTGCAAATTATCAAAATAAAAATAAAAATATGTTGATCACAATTGATAAATTTGATCCATACAGAAAGAGAGGAAAAGGGACTTACCAGAAGAAGAGGACGGAGGGGAGTGATGGGTGCGGCCAGCGGAAGGAGGGATGAGGGAATGGCCGGTGGGTTGACCGATCCGGGTCCCAAAAAATTTGTTCTGCAAGTTGAGAAAACCCAAGTTCCGATCATTTCGTCCCGAATCAAATCGGAGAAGACGAAGACGAAGAGTCACAGAGGTCTACTCCACCAAAGAATGCTTTTTTATTAACTCGATGTAGATCTGCTCCGTACAGATCTTCGTCTTTGGCCAGCCGATTTTGGGGTTCGCCTCAGGCGAGCTTATTAGAAGAAACAGAGGAGGATTTAGGGTTGGGTATGAGAGATAAAGAGATTTAGGGGAGTTTTGAGGGATCGACTTGTTTGGGGGGAAATAAGAGGGAATGAGAGAGCTTTGTGTGTGGTAAAACAGAGAGACGTGTGTGGTAGAACAGAGAGAGAGAAGGTTTCAAATTTGAATAAAGGGGAATGAAAGAGAGAGCTGCTGACGTTAACTTGATGTGACATTTGTCTATTTTCTCTCTCTGCTCTATTTTATAGATATAGATTTTGGAACAAATTTTGATGTTATCTATCTGGCCTCCAACAACCATAACCTTACTTGTATTCATTTGCAAAGTCGATCAATTAAATTAATTCACGTGTGGATGTCCCGACTCAAACGCATACTTCTTAGTACTACATAATATAAGAAGATGCATGGACAAGGCGAGGGTTTGAAAGGCCACACCCTATACCTGTCGGCAGTCGGCCACAAGGCAGCTTCCCCCTCTTTGCCCTTGGGAATCGGTCTCCTTTTCTCTCTCTATCCTCTTCCTGCATTCCGTTGGGGCCCACCCCATACCCACCCTATTACTACTACTCTCCCGCTAAAAATATGGTTCAACGCATTGTCTCAATAATATTATTTGCTCAAGTTCATTCAAAAAATCATGGTTAGCAACTTGACTTCTTATATACACATTCAAATATCTCACGTATTACAATGTTAGACGGGATGTTACACTCATCTCAAATGTAATTCATCCGGAAAAGGTAAAGTCGGGATTCTCAAAATTTAACATCGGCCTTCAATTCGCACGGTCATGCCCCCGTAGCTATATATTATCAGGAACAAACCTCCACCGCTACTAATGCATGCATAGTCCTAATTTATATATCTATAGGGCAAATGTTAGTGTCTGTATTATTAGAACATATATTGAGGTATTGTATTATTTATTAATGTATATTAGGTTATTAGCCATGGTTAATGGTGTTTTTTTTTTACGATTCTTTGTTGATGGAGATAATTAATTTTTGGAATATTTAACTATATATAAATTACTACATGAAAAGTGGAGATACGAGTAATATAGGAGTCCGGAGGCTAGTTAAAATTAAGAAACAATAAGAAAAATAAGGACATATAACTTATAAATATGTTAAAACTGCATGCGAGTAGAAAAAATTGTTTTATATATATATATATATATATATATATATATATATATATATAGAGAGAGAGAGAGAGAGAGAGAGAGAGAGAGAGAGAACAAGTCGTCCCTCCGCCCGCTTTATTAAAATTGGTAAAATTAATATGAAATGATACTACTACTCTTCTAATGTCTTGTGCTTTTATTATTTGACCCCAACTTAAAGTAGTTTTATTCTTTTTTAGGGCAAGCAACGGAGAAGGAAGGAAGCAATAACCTTCAAAACACATAAAGAGCCAACCCAAGAGCAATTGCACAATTGTCATCGAATGCCCTAACACCTTGACTTTTTATTTATTTATTTATTGAATAGACAGGTGAATTTGTCTTTTATAAAGATGGATGAAGAAATTCCAACAACTCCATCAGTTCACACGTAGCCATCCCACGTCCCCATCAAATCACACCTAAGCGCGCACATACACACATATCTCCTCTTGTAGAATCGACGGGTTATATATACTAGTTATTTGCATGCACGCGCATTACGTGCGTGATTTATAATAAAAAGATACATAAGAATGTTAAAAAAATATAAAAATAAAAAAAAATATCTATTTAAAAGAATTAATAGAGATAGAAAGAGAAGAAAATTAGGATTTTAAAAATTATTTATATCAAATAGAGATGCATGGATGAGGGTTGGGTTACCACACACACACACACACACACACACACACACACACACATATATATATATATATATATATATATGGGAGAACTTGCACCCTGTATTACATATAGATGGCTGGACAACCTTCCAACATCCAGGGTTCTGTTAAGATAAGACTTACTTTTAAGTGCACTATGATGAAACAAAAGTGGGGTGCTGGCAGTTGAAACATGTTTTAAATTGTTAAAATGAATAGCAAACGGAAATAGTAAAAGAAAAATAATTGGGAGGTGGTAGGTTAATAAAATAATAGGGTAATTAGAATTTTCTTTTTTTACTCTATATTTATTGGTACATAAATTAATTAATTGTAATCATCCTTTATATATAAAATCTCTTTCTTTGTAATTATAAAGATGCTAGCTAGTATTGTAACCACCTCCAAAATAAGTTAAGGAACAATATATATATATATATATATATATATATATATATATATATATATATATATATATATACAGAGAGCTTCAGGTGTGGGTGGTCCGCATGCGGACCACCTCTACCGACGATTCGGACGACGGTCCGATCCACTGCTATATGTTAGCAAACTGTCGTCATAGCTATAGCTATGGACTGTAGCGTCCGTGGCTATAGCACATATATACAGTTTGCTGTTTTATATCGATAGACCGAATCACCATCACCCGGACCATAGCTATAAATAATCCGCATGCGGACCACCCGCACCTGAAGCGAACTATATATATATATATAGTCAATTCACAATGACATCTAATTTTAGTTCTGCTCAGGAGTGGCGGATGCCGGACATAGGCTTAATACAAAATATTATAAGAAAAATAAAGAATAATAATAACATTTCAAAACGTTAATTATGTTAATATCAATTATTATTTTTGCACAAAAACGTTTTAATTAAGTGATTTATAATGATCCTCTTCATGGTCTCATATATTGAAACCTTTTCAAAATAACTCATTGTCAATAGTAAATATCTATTTTTATGTACGTGACATATAAGAATTTATCTACCCATCTTTCATCCCACTCTTCAAGTGTTTGCAGTTGTAACTAGGTATGATTAATTAATAACAACTTCACTAACAAATAAACAATTTAAGACTTAAAGAATGGAAATTGTCAATTAAAAAAAGAAAACAAAAAACAATTCAAATATTTAAACCAACAATTATTTAAGTACATAGTAGAATAATTGAAATTTCTTAAGGTATAAGAATGTAGAGTATATTACTTTCTAATTTGTCATGTAACATACGGGGTATTAATTCCAAGTTTTTATTATAAAATTCGAATTGAATATAATGGAATGGTGGAGAATTTATTTTGCTTTTGAATTTTTTAATATTAGAGAGCGAAATGTGTAATAGATAGTGAGAAGGAGTTCTTTTCTTTAGAAATTGAATATGAACATAATCTCAAGAGTTTATTGTACCGAAGTAACAATACATTATTTAAAAAGTTTTAGTTAGTAGACCCTAAAGTACCGCATGTTAGAATTTGAGCCTAATTTAAATTGGATTTTATTAATCATTTAAAATAAATCTACATATCAATGTGTTTTACTTCATGAGTAGATTAAAATCAAATATTTGGAAGCTAGCTCAAATTCATGAGATAATGAATTAACTCCCAAAGATTCATTGAAAATGATAATAAACACTTGTGGAGATAAGTCACACATCGACTAAAAACTAAACGTTGAGTGAGTATATATAGAATTACATTGTTCTTCAGTTTGGGCCCCAGAGGGCATCTCACTTTTGAGGAAGGGAGAGTACATATCCAAGACTTGGGTTTGTCCAAATATGCGCGTTGCCTACTCGGCCATGGGTCTGGCTCATTGTATGTATCTTTTTGGGCAATTTTCACTTCAATTTTGTTTTGTTTAGTTTCAATTTTATTTATTACCAAAATTGCGTCGTTTTGAGTTCCAGCGCTGCAGCGCTAAAGTACAGCGTCGCACCTCTACTTCCCAGCCCTAATCCCCTGGAGATCTAGCGCCACAATGCCTAGATATAGCGTCGCAGCGTTGAGTTTGAAAACTAGCCTAGCACCGCAACGCTGCTATTTAGTGTCGCAACGTTGAAAATGTTTTTTGCACGAAAGGACGTGCCTATTCTATCACGCCTTTTCATATGGTGTCCCATGACTTTTCAAATGCATCCAAACCTTTTCAAGAGGGTGTGTCTCGTTTGATGGGTCACTAAACCCTCTTTAGCTTAGGGGGCAACCATTTGAGTCATTTAAATGCAATGTCAAGTCATTAATCAAGTATTAAACATTTCATAAGTAATTCAAAATTTATTTTGAGAGAGAATTCAGAGCATTTTTTTTGGTTCGTTGTGTGTTATTTGTAGTATTACTATAACACACATTGTCATTGTATCTTGTAAGACATGTGCATGTTGCTAACTCTAAGCACCAACAAAGAGAACATAGTACCAAGTACTAGTCTTAACATGTTAATTTTTTTTATTTTTAACTCTAATTCATATGAGATAAGTTTATATATATATATAATTAAGATTATATTTGTGTCTCTACATAAGTTTGGAATTAAGGATTAGAGATAAGTGGAGTTACTTAATTACAGGTCTTAATTCTTTATTTGTGACGTGAGATTTTCATCTACTTGATATTCCAAAAAGTTGATTAATTAAGAAGGTAAAACTTGAGGTGTGAAATGTTAGATAAAAAATCAAACTTATGTTTGTTTAAATTGACTAAAACTCAAATAATTGAGAGCACTTCATGATCATCAGCTCCTCCTCGTGATTCTTACAATAAGCAAGTGCTCGCTCCCATGGAGTTCAAGTACCTGCCCTAGCTAAATTTGTCGTTGTGCCTAATATAAAATTAACAATAATCTTCTTGATAATCACAATGACACAGCTAGCACCTTCGACCAATAATATATACCACGTTTTCGGACCCAAAACAAGTTATTAATTTTCGCTAATTTAAGCTTTAAGATCCGAAGGATACGTTACGTACTACTTAATTTTTTTAAGATTAAATGTACCAAATATTGAGTTGACACGCAATTTTTTTAGGTGGACTTGAACACATAAATTCAAATATATATATATATATATATATATATATATATATATATATACATATATATATATATATACGGTCCGGATCTTAAACTCATCCCTTATCCAACTCACCGAGCTCACTGTCCTTTAGCGACGGACCCGACGACGGTTCAGTCATACAACCGTCGTCTATACTTTTAGCGACGGACAACATATAATGTCGCTAAAAGTATAGACGACGGTTTTATGATCAAACCGTCGCCGGGTCTGTCACTAAAGGGGAGTGAGTTCGGATGAGTTAAATAAGGGGTGAGCTTAAAATCCGTGTGTATATATATATATATATATATATATATATATATATATATATATATATGGTCCTTGTGACAGTAGTATTACAGTAAATGGATTCATTAAATTAACCAACCCAATTTTTGGTGGAAATTATTATTTTATTTTATGTTATCAAAACCTACTTCACTTTTTTAATAATAATAATAATGTTAATAAGCCAACTGTAAATTTAACCACCAAAAAGAATCGATCGATAAGTACTTATTTCTCTATAAACATTAAGAAATTAGTATATGCTCTAATGACTTTTTTGATAAGACGTATGCTGGCAATATGCAAGTGAATGAGTTATTGAATTTTATAGACAACAACCTAGCTCGACCATTTTTTCTTTCTTTCTAATTATAGGTCTTTCCTATCTTGATTTTGAATGATTGATATAATGGAAATATATATTTAAACCTCGTATTAGCCTTTTTTAAACAAACTATTAAAGCCTCTTTTGGCTGCGATATTATATATATATATATATATATATATATATATATATATATATATATATATATATATATATATATATAAATTATATATTTGTTGGAATTATATCCAACAAACTAATTAAATTATTCTGTTTTGGTAATTATATATTATAGTTAATTACTTTTGAATATGATAATGTATAAATATATATATATATAATCCTATTAATTCTGTATTTGCACGAGCATATATAGTATATATAAAAACAATGTTATTTAAATATGCTACTCGCTCAAAAGCACAATTAATGGATGTAATACATCGATCTAACACGAACATATATAGGGATTAGATTAATTTAAAACTGAAAGTCAAATATTAGAATATAGCATGGTTTTCTTAAAAAGTAAAATATAAACCATTAAAATCAAGTATGTTGCTGGTTTCAATTATTAATTTGCAGTTAATTAATAAAGAACATTGTACGTAAAATCTCACTATGATCTTTCTCAGATGAATATTAATTTGATGCTTTAAAAAATTAATCCTAATAGGATAAAATAAATAAATAGATAAGGAGCTTCTCATTTCGCCAAATTGTTTTGGAACTTTTTCTATTGCAAATGCTCAAGTAGTAAGTAATAAACATGCCTGAGTGAGTGTACTAATTAATAAACTAACAACTTGAGTGTCCAATTGTCTTCGAACCTCGACTTTTACCATTCTTTCCCTTTTCTTTTAATTAATTTGTTATATTCTTCAATAAGCTAGATGCATGGATACAAAATGAAGTTTTCTTCTTAATTTGAAGTACTTGCTGCTCCCTCCAAAATTAGAGTTTTCTTTTGTCTTTTCTTTTTAGATTATTCTAAAATTAGTTATTATGTATTTTCAATTTTGGATTATATGAAGTGACATGAAATTTCTAACAAGTCGTTACATTCTTGGTAAGTTGAATACTATCATGACACTACTATATATATATATATATTTGCTAATGTTATGGACATGCTTAGAAAATAATATAAATTCACTAGAAGAAGAAGAAATTTCATAATTCAAGTACATCATCACACTATTACAATATCAAATATCCAATCAAACCTAATTAGAAGAGAAATAAATAAACTCAAACCATACAAGACAAACTTCTAATAGTGGAAGAAATAAACTCACCTGAGTGACAAACAAATATGAGACCTAAAGGTCATAATATTTCAGTCTTAACAACTAAGTTAAGACCTCATCGACTTATATATTATAGCTTAACCTTAAACTAAAAAACTTAATTATAAGAATATTGTGGTATTTAAAAGTCGGAAAATTTGGTTTGTATAGACACCAAACCACCAAAAAATGAAATTAATCAAGATCAAAATGGCAACCACTATACAAAACCAGCTTTACAAACTGCTTACACTAAAGCCAACTTGTTCAGGCTATATTAATTAACATTTAATTTAACAATGGTAAAATATTCTTTTGAAATGGTCCTACCTTCACTAAACAAATACGAGAACAAATTAAAAAACACCCATTACCGCATAGATTCCGTGGTGTTTAAAATCTTAAACAACCAAAAAGAAAAAGTTAAAACCTAATTTAATTGTGAGGGGCTACGCTACACTATGATAATGAGCGGTCCATGTGCATGATTATGACTAATGCATATTGTCGTCTTGGTATCATGTGAGGGTACGGTGGCTTAATTATGTTATATATATATATATATATATATATATATATATATATATATATATATATATATATATATATATATATATATATATATATAATCTTCCACAACTTGCATTTTTTTTCTTAATTAAACATGATAAAGTAATCTGTTAGTACCAATTAATTAATAAAATTTTATTGAATCATTTTTATATCATGTTCAACAAATCATTAGCTAGGTATGTTTGGGTGTAGGTTAAGGATTTTTCTCTGTTAGTGTTTCCTCATCTAATAGCACAGAAGCACTTTATTCATGATTTCTCTCTAACTATGTCCATAAAAGATATGATTTGCACAAATTAACAAAAAGAAAAATAATAATTATTATATTATTTAGTTTGGAATTAATTTTATACGTACGGTGTGTATATAGTTGAAAATATTTGACACATATATTTATCTAAATCTTGACCCAAATGTTAACTTGTTAAGTTTATTAGAATATTACATGTTCTCAATCTTTCTCTTTGTATTTTGATGTGAAACTTAATAATCTATCATGAGATACCACAACAATTTCTCCATTAACAATCTCTTCATCCATATCAACGTTACCAAACTTTCTCTTGAACTAGTTGGCTATGATGAGTCATTCTGTTCATTATATATTGTTTGATATACCAAAAGCTTCTACCAAACACATCAAGTCTCCCTATCTAACGAGCTTATCTCTTGTTAATCATATATATAACATCTACCAAGAGCCTCCCCTAGCGCCCACGCTCTTTAATATCTAATAATATGACGAGCGTATCTCTTGTTGATAATATATATATATATATATATATATATATATATATATATATATATATATATATATATATATATATATATATATATATATATCATCTACCAAGAGCCTCCTCGAGCCCACACTTTTCAATATCTCTTGTCAAATACTCCATATCATATCCATGACTCAAGCTCATAGATTTTTCGTCCATCATGTGCACAATCCATACTATATCCATGACTAAAGTCCATAGTCATCTCTGATACTAGTTGTTGTGAATATTCTTTCAATTTATGGACATTTAAAACCTGACCCAAAAGGTAACCTTTTAGGTTTATGTTTTATTAGAGAATATATGTACTCAGTTTTTTTTTCTTGTGTTTTGATGTAAAATTTTATTATCATGTGTTACCACAACAAATCAATGTTCCCTAATTAACATTTACAATTTTATATGTTTTTACACATAATATTGTTGCTAATGTTTATTCATCATTAACCAGTTGTGTGCACCAAATTACTTACCAAAAATTTAAAATAAATAAATCATTGAAAATAATGTTAGTCGTGGAATGTGAAGAATGTCAAAAGAATTTTCATCTTTTCACTCTTTTAACATCCCATTTGATAATCAATGCTTTGTTATTTTCCAAATATTATTTTATGATAAGAATCATTATTGAGATGTTTTTGTCTTTATATCATCATAGCCGGTTATATATAAGGCGACAGTTTGAACAGTCGTTATATCTCAAAAAATTATCGTTATATATATCTCAGTTCGTCTTTGGTTCGTTTTTTTGATTCGTTGGATAAAATTTTCATATATATATATATAGCTAAGCTCTTTTCAGTGAACTACTGGGAGTGAACTAAAAACAAATCGGCTATAGTGACAGTTTTTTTGCTCCCTGTGATTCGCTGAAGAGACAGATGGGAGCTATCGTTTACACTCCTAAATTAATCTCACTTTCACTTTACAAATTTAAACAATTAGCACAATAGTAAGCAAGGATCGATCCCACAGAGAGTGATTTGTTTTATATTTATCCTATGATTTCTAATGAAAAGGGGATTTTAAATTAATTAACTAAATTAACAAGAATAAACTAATAAGAATAAACAATGAATAAAAAGTTTCTGTTCTTTAGTTCAGTATCACCTTTTTACAATAATAGAGGAATAAAGTGTAACATAATTTACCTTTCAATGAAACTAATAGGCATAGGTAACAACAAGCTCTGCTACCCGAAACTCCCCTTAGATCGTCACTCAATGAAACAAGCTCTTCACAAGATTCTAACAATTATATAACCTAGAACAAGCTCTCTAGATTTAATATAACAGCAGCATTAAGAACTAGGGAATTAGACTATTCCAAGCAACAAACACATAAGCTCGGATTGTTTAACTTGTCTTCTGATAATCATAGCAATACTCAAAAGCTTGTCCACAATCAGGTATTACTAATTACTACTTGTGATTAGAAACACTATCAATTACACGTAATATTATTTCTTGATCTAGCATATGATATTTGTTAACCAACTCAATCCTGCAAAAATCAAATAAGTTAAGCCAAATAGCATTCAGAAATTAAATCAGATTATCAAGAATGAATTTCATGTGAGAATGAATAAATAATGAATACTCAATTAACCATTAATTATAAATAAGGTTCAACATCCCTTACAACTGAATAAAAAGAACTTAGGTCATGTCTTCAATCCTCCAATGTTGTAGATGAGAGAATGTAGTAGATGATTGAATGAATAAAACTCTGACTATCATCGTCTATTTATAGTGCTAGACAAAATCCTAAATTCTATGGGAAGTTAAAATTCAAATCCCAAAAGGAATTACAAATCATAACTAGTTTCCATAAAGAAATAGAATCTAATTTGAAAATAAATCTTAGTATAAAGTAAATCCTAAAGCTAATAGAAATAATAATCCCATTCCATGTTGAAATCTGCCAAAATTTGCATTTAGAAACTTTCCAAAAATCCAAGATTTCCAATTTTTCCGCTCAAATTCGCTGGGGCGAATTTCCATTTCCTGTTGCGATGTCATTTGGTAAAACTACCATAACTTTTGATCTGAAAGAAGTTACGGGGCCTGCTACCTATCAAAACGAAGACATCGACGAGATCTATAACTTTCATTCTTTACGATTTGACAGATTCTGGCAGGATCAAGGTCAAAATCAGGCTCCAAGTGACTGCTATGCAAATTCCAACTTCCAAACTTTGAAGTTCAACTTCCGTCTGGTAAAAAGATCATAACTTTTTCATATGAATTCCGATTGGGACGATTCAAGATGTTCCGGAAAGCTAAGGAAGAGCTCTACAATAAAATCCAAGTCCCAAGCCAAGACCATGCATCCAACTTAATGCTAAAAATCCTGCAATTTTCCCTTTCTCCTCATTTCAGCTCCAATTCTTCCTGAAATCATTAAACACATTAATAAACTCATATACACATGAAATATAGAATAAAACTAAACAAAAAAAATCAAAATAAATGAATAATATGCACTCATCAACAAACTATCTCAATATTGTGTTATTACGTATTTAAACGGCAAAACTAATGATTTAGCCACCAAAGTTGGCACGTTTTATTGAATACCCGATTGAAATTTTAATTTTTCAAATTAACTCACTGAACTAATTTTTATTTTCAAATTGGGTCATTTCGTTGAAAAAAGTTGACAGACGTTAATTTTTTATCTACGTGGCACTGATGTGAACTTAAAAAAAAGGAAAAAAAGAAAATGACATGAAAAATAAAAGTCAGCATAAAAAAATTAAAAAAATACTTATGTGGCAAAAAAAAACTCCCTCTCTCTTCAATTTCTTCTTCTTTTTCTTGGATTCCCACTTTCTCTCTCACACACAAACACACAGTGAATCTCACTTCTTCTTCCTTTGTTATCAATGTCTTCCGAAATCAACAACAACAAAAAATCGAAACAATAGCAACACCAAGTATCCACAATGATAAAACAAGGGTTTCTCAGATTACTTTCTCTCTCCTCCTTCCCCATCCAAAACCCAACTTCCAGTCTCCAAGATTTCTCTCTGATCACCTCCGCCGCCCCCCTTCCCGGACTCCCCCGTCGACGGCCGGCCAATTTCGATCCGACCCAGCACCTCCCTCTTCGAAATGATGTCGGAGGAGCAGGCCCGGGACTTCAAATACTCAATTGAGAGTCGCCAGAGCGCGCAAGAACGAGTTTCTAGGATTTTGGCCGAAGCCCCATTTTGAAACCCAGTGGATTGGGGTTTAGGGTATGGGGACGTGAAGCTCACGATCACAGCGCGTGATGGGTTTAAGGTGTCCATAGACGTCCACCGGAGCGTGTTATCCAATCGGAGCCGCTTCTTTGCTGAGAAATTGAAGCGGAGCGGGGCGGCTGCCATGGTGGAGATTTGTGATATCTCAAGCTGATTTCATGTCATTTTCTTTCTTTTTCTTTTTTTTTTAAGTCCACGTCAGCGCCACGTAGATAAAAAATTAACGTCTGTCAACTTTTTTTAACGGAATGACTCAATGAAAAAAGTTAGTTCAATGAGTTAATTTAAAAAATTAAAAGTTCAATCGGGTAATCAATAAAACATACCAATTTTGATGGCTAAATCATTAGTTTTGACGTATTTAAACTAATACAGAATGAGACTTCGCTTTTTAAAACTAACAACCCATCAAAACATATACAGTACACATATTTAATTTGCTACATGTGATACCTATATTAAAGTTTTACTTTAAAAATATTGAACTTTCAAAATTAGTTAAACTCATTTTGGAATAGATAAAACATATATTTATCCATTTGTTGACCATTAATTAACTCAAGTAATGTATGAGACTCTGGAGGATATTTATAAAGTGTCATTTATCTAAATTAAGCTAAGAATCATTATCAAATGTCTAATGCTGACTTAATTGGTTACTGACCAATGCTGAATTGATTACTGACTAATGCAAACTTAATTACTACAGAGATTAATTGGTTGTAATATTGGTTGCTGAAGCATATTACTGTATAATGTTGTCAAGTTTGGAGTGTCGGATTTTGGCGTTTTCGGAGCCTAATTTCATTGAAAACGGATCAACGATCAAAAATCACAACTTTGCTGGTGAACTGCATGGTTTTTTGGTCAAATTTCATCATTTAGGGCTTCAAAACTGCATGTAAAAATTTGGTTTATTTTCTAGTTACTAAGATTATGTAGTTTGGTTACTGTCTAATATTGATTTGATTACTTTATAATGTTTATTTAGTTGTCAAACAATGGAGACTGACAGTAACCAATACAACAAATTTAATTGTTTACAGAAATATATAATTGTTTAATGTTAGTAACCATTAACCACATGGTTGGTAACATTTTTGATGGTGTACAGTAACCAAAAGTGATGTTGATTAACAAAGTCAGTATACTGACTGTTTTGGTAACAAAGTCATTATACTGACTGTGTAACATTATACTGTCTAATGCTGTCTTAATTACTGACTAATGCTGTCTTGGTTACTGCATAATATTACTAATTAATGCTGACTTAATGCTGACTTGGTTACTGCATAATATTACTAATTAATGCTGATTTGGTTACTGACTAATGCTGATTTGGTTACTAAGTAATATTATATTAGTTACTGACTAATGCTGACTTGCTTACTGTGCAACACTATAATGGTTATTGACTAATTCTGAATTGGTTACTGTATAAAATTATAATGCTGACTTGGTTACTGTGTAAAAATATTATTTAGTGACTCATGCTGTCTTGGTTACTGACTAATGCAAACTTAATTACTGCAGTGATTAATTGGTTACTGTATTGTTGGTTGCTGAAGCATATTAATGTACACTTCTACTTATGTTTTTTATAAATGGTTACTTGTTAGCCAAATTGGTTACATTCTTACAAAAGTATGCCTTTAGTTGGTAACAAACAAATTATACTGGTTATTTTTTACTGTAAAATGCAAAGAAAAATGTGTTTATGTTCTGGTTACTAAATAGACATATGTTGGTTACTGTTTAATCTAAATTTGGTTACTGTCTAATGTTGTTATGATTACAGTATAATATTAGTGTGTTTTATACTGGTTTATTTTATATTGATGATTACTTATTGACTACATTGCTTAACTTCGTATAACTGTTAGTCTTTAGGTGGTAACAAACTGATGCGGTTGAAGAGCAGGCGTGTCAATTTATGTAAAGATTTGATCCAGTGAGAATTTGATAATTTTTGTCAAGTTTGGAGTGTCGGATTTTGGCATTTTCGGAGCCTAATTTCATTAGAAACGGGTCAACGATCAAAAGTCACAAGCTTTACTGGTGAACTGCAGGGTTTTTTGATCAAATTCCATCATTTAGGCCTTCAAAATTGCATGTAAAAATGTGGTTTATATTCTGGTTACTAAGATTATGTACTTTGGTTACTGTCTAATATTGATTTGGTTATTTTACAATGTTTATTCAGTTGTTAGACAATGGAGACTGACAGTAACAAATACAACAAATTTAATTGCTTACAGTAATATATAATTGTTTACTGTTAATAACCATTAACCACATGGTTGGTAACATTTTTGACGGTGTACATTAAACAAAATTGATGTTGATTAATATTTTAATTTTTGATTCCATCATGAGTTATCAATATAAAGTAAACATATACAAGCTTTATAACAGTCTTGATACAAGCTTATAACAGTCTTGATACAATCTTATAATTATCTGGTTACTAACAAGCTTGTAACTATCTATGATAATTATCTGGCTACTAACAAGCTTGTAACAATTGATGTTTGTCATGATATAAGCTTGTAACTATCTGGTTACTAATAACAGTAACCATAATGTAACATAATAAAACAGTAATCATATAATTATATGATAGTATCCAGAACAGGTTTTAATTGTAACAAAAACAGAAACATCATGTAATGAAACCTAGTTTAAGCAATCCATGTATACTAAACAATTACATATTAACCAGAATAAAAAAAATAAAAGTATCCGAAATCCCACATTGAGGACACAATAATAGTAGCCAAACCATAAGGTAACAGTAACCAAAACATAATAAAGAAGTAATCAAACAGTTATATGAAAGTAACCAGAACATGTAAGATGTGTTTGTGAAAATGAAAGTAGAAATAGAATAGCATAAACCTTGTAGAATATATTTGAAAGAATTTACAAAAATAATACATCAATGTATACTAAGCAAATACATGATTTATTATGACTTGGGTTTATTATTTACAAAAATAATACATCCACAAACTAATGATGCCTTAAACTTCTTCAACTGTCTTGGGTTCAATTTCTTGTTAATAATGACGGGGACTTCCATGTCACACCAATGTATAACTTTTTCAATGAATTTTCTATTGCATTCCTCATAGTAAAGATTCCATAACTGCAAATAAAAAAAATTAGATTTACAGTCATTAGTAACCAAAACAATATTTATATCATAAACAGTTTACCAAACAAATACATTGTAACCAAAACAACATATAAAAGTAACCAAAATCTCAATTGAGAAAAAAAGAATGGTATCCAAATCATAAGCTAACAGTAACAAAAAATATACTAATGAAGTAACCAAACAGTTATATGTTAGTAACCAAAATATATATTAATGGTAACCAATACATAAACAACATATAGACCAAACAAAGTTTAGTCAACCCATATATTAAGCAAATATATGGTAACCAGAACAACAAAAAACAGTAAGCAAAATCCCAACTTAAGGAAACAAATTTGGAATCCAAATCAGAAACTAACAGTAACCAAAAACATACTAAAGAAGTAACCAAATATTTATATGATAGTAACCAAAATATATTTTAATAGTAATCAATACATAAACATCATGTACACCAAAACCAGTTTAGTCAACCATGTATACTAAGCAAATACATGGTAACCATAACAACATAAAAAAGTAACCAAAATACCAAATCAAGGTAACAAATATGGTATTCGAATTTCAAGCTAACAGTAACCAAAACATAATGCAGAAATAACCAAACAGTTATATGATAGTAACAATAACAAAATAATATTAATTATAACAGCGCCACATTTCCATAAAAAATATTTATAATATGTGCTTTAATGAACTAATATCAACATAAATAACAATAATTTTTGCATATAACAACCAAAAGATTAATAATAAACTACAAAAACTCTAACTATACCTTGGTTAGAGATTCAATTTTTCTCCCAAAAATAAAAAAGAAAAAGCATAAACTTTATAAAGTAGCACAATAATTCAAACCTGAGTGGCGAAATCTTCGAGAATGCCATCTTTGTTGATGTCGTGCTCGAGGCAAAGTTGCTTCCAAAACTCCATTCCAATCTGATTCCCGCATTGTCCCACTTGCAGTGTTATAATTTCTTTCGGCATTTTCCTCTCCTTTTTTTCTTCTTAGGATTTCGATCGAGGAAGACAACTTTCGGATTTTCTCTCTCTCCCTCCTTTGGCGAGGACAATGTTTTAAAAAGATAGATCCGAAAAATAATTAAAGAAAAAGAAGGGTTAATAACAGATATTCACGCGTTTCCCTAAATTAAGGAATTCTAGTTGTACTAATATTATAAATAAATATGAAAAAATGTATTATTTTTGTAATTATTTTATGAATGTATGATTTTTGTAATTACTTTTAAAAATGTACTATAATATATAATTGTTCCTTTTTATTTTGAAATGGAGGTAATACGAATAATGAATGAGTGGTGGTTAGTAGGGGTGCTCATCGGTAAAAAACCGAACTGGTACCGAAAAAACCGAACCGGTACCGAACCGCAATAACCGCAAAAACAAGAACCGGAACCGGTACCGAATTACCGGTTTCGGTACCGGTTCGGTACAAAAGCGGTACCGATTTTTTCGGTTCGGTTTTCGGTTATACCGTATACATGGCAATATTTATAATTATTAATAAATAATAATAATTAAATAATTTTTTTTAACATATTAACAAAAAAAAATTAAAAGTAAGAAATCATCTACAATGTTTAAGCTAGTCAAGACTCAAGCTACTATACTGTGTGCTTGTAATTCACCAATATCCAATATCCAAAAAAAACTACTGTAAGCAATATTACAAAATTAGAGACTTTCGTTTACTGTGCTACTGTAGTATTTATGTTAGTAATTCAAGGCTTCAAGCTACTGTGCTAGTAATTCAAGTTACTATTATTTATGTTAGTAATTAGAGACTTTCGGTCACTGTGCTAGTAATTCAAGCTACTGTGCTAGTATTTATGTTGTGACTTGTGAGCAATATTATAAAATTAGAGACTTTCGGTTTTTTTTCGGTTTTTCGGTTTTACCGAATTCGAAAATTCTATTACCGCTACCGGTACCGAAAAGTATAAAAAAATCGAAAAACCGGTACCGAAAAAACCGAAACCGAAAAAAACCGGTACCGCCAGTACCGGTTTCAACCTGTTCGAGAAAAAAACCGAAAAACCGCTTTTTTTGAGCACCCCTAGTGGTTAGAGGAGGAGGAAGAGAAAAGAATACATAAGAAGTTTAGCCCAAAGACTGATGATGACAAGTCCTTTCTAGGCAACCCAATATTGGCCCAATAGCGCCTCAGTGAGTATAGTATAGGCTTGGGTTGGCTTAGTTATGAAATGAGAACAAGAAGAGATAAGATTGAGCTTGGGCTGAGTTGGGCCAATATTGACCTTTCCCTCCGACTAGAAAATAAGAGTTACAAGAGTACAATTTCTTTACTTTTTGTATATTAGTTAAAAATAGCTTTTTTGGCAAATGAAGTTTTAACCTAATGGTTTTAGTATAATTGTAAATTAAGAAACAATTTTTCTGTGCCTGATGATAAAACAATGGTATTCTTAAAACTTATTTACATTTTCTATTCCTTTTTATTTTTTATTTATTTTAAATATAGTCGGAAATTAAGAGATTTATGTCTATTGTCTCTTCTTCTCAAATTAAATCAATTGTAGAATTTCTTATCATATTATGAGTACAATACTAATGGAAGACTATAAAATTAAGGTACAAGCTGGAAGGTCCACCAGATTAATTGGTCAACAACAACAATTTCAGAACACAAACCATGAAACCCACAATTAATATCTGCGAAATTACGCGATGCCATATATATATATATATATAAAAGTAAGTTTAATTCGAGAACAAGTGAAACTTCCGACAATTTTTCTTGAAGAAGTCAAATATATGTGACAAAACCTAGTTTCCTTCTCAACTTATTTATCTGTAATTAAGTTCATGTTATTTTAATTACTTACATACATATATAGTAGTTTGTAACAATACAGGTCAACGTTTTATGCTACGTTTTAGATTAAATAATTCATTCCTATGATTCCTATGAAATTACACATTTGTATGGAATGAAAATAATTGTGTTTAGTTGTTCTATTGGAATTGAATGAACCATTCACATACATGTCAAATTTATGAATTTTATTACTTGAGGATATGAAATGACGTATTTCAGTCATGAATGAAGTGAATTATTCTATTCTTCATTCTATTCCTTCATCAATTTCAATTCAATCCAAGCGTATAAGGTTTTAAAGAGTAATAATAAAGGTTTAAGAAACAATACGGGTTCCATTTTATATACTTATATTACTTTTTCTTAAAAATCAAGTCAACATTATGAACACAAGCTTTGAGAAATCATAACTTGGTATTTTTCTTTTGTTTTGTTGTAGAATACAAATAATTAAAAAGCTCTCAAATTTTTATTTAATTTTTATTAAAGACTCCCTCCTTAAAGGATTAATTATGCGTACAAGTATAATTAATAAATGACATAATTAATTTCAAAGATCTCTTAACTATAACATATGTAAACATACCGATAATGTAAATCTCACAACAACAAAAAAAATTCATATGCTATAAGTTAATTAGACTTAAGACCTATGCATGAATGATACCCGTAATCTAAAATTGATATAAAAGAATCTTAATTTTATTGTAAGTGTGTGTAAACTGTATAAGCAGTAAGCATTCAATCTCTTACTTTAATTATTTTTAATTAAAAAATGCTTATTTATATATATATATATATATATATAATATATATATATATAGAGAGAGAGAGAGAGAGAGAGAGAGAGAGAGAGAGACGCTGTCTGTCAATGTCTAGCTCCATATTGCGATATCTTTGTGTGTACAATTAAATGTTGTGTTATGATTTGGACATGAAGCAAACCATTTTAATTTATATGCTAGCTTAGCTAGATGGATTTCGACAAGATATTGTACTGTTACATTTACTTAAAAAAATCCTTTTTATATTGATTTAAATTGGGACGTTATGTTTGGCCTGAAATATATATAGAGTATATTTCATCTCAATTGTTCCTATATATTAAGATAAGTGGAACGGATATATAATAAACACGAATATCCATCCGTCAACGATCAAAACAATATAAATCTGATCACTTATATATAATTAATGAATAGGTTGATTTAATTAAGTTTAAAGTTTCAAACTAACCTCGTTAGTCACTACAAATAGGGGGCCGGGGAGTAGAAGAAAATGTGCATATTAGTGTTTAGATTTATTGCATAACCTATAAGTTTAACTTATTTAGTCCAGCCAAAAATATATATGCTTGAACAATCTCTCTCATCCGACAGAAAATTCGAATAAAGTGGGACAAAATTTCTACAATAAATAATTTCAAATATTTTAATTTGATTGAATACAAGAATCAAGACATACTATATAAACAAGGGACAAATACACTTTTGTTACACTAAATTTTATTCTCCTTATAATTTGGATTCTAAATTAGTTAGGCTTACACATCCGTTACATCAACAACCTAATTTCACACAATATATTTTCTAATTTAATTTTCGGTTGAAATCGGTCAGAATACCCGACACGAACACCCGTTAGAGCCTAATGGGTTGGTACTGTTTGACTTGATAAATTTTTTTAAAATACTTCTAAATACAATCAACCCCAAATTAAAATATTCTAAATATCATTAACCTCAAATTAAAATACTTCTTAATACACTTAATTCTTAATTAAAATTCTTGTAAATACAATTAACCCTAAATTAAAATACATATACAATTTACCCCAAATAATATTGATTTTAAAAATCAAAAATCAAAATTAAAATTCACCCCAAATAATGTTGACTTAAAAAATAAAAATCCTATTCACAATTTAAATTAAAAATTTTATGATTAATTTTAGGGTTAAGTTCAGATGACCACCTGGGTTTTGAGCGGTTTCCCACCTGTAGTCAGTAAAGTTACATTTAAACACCCGACCTTTTGAGTTAAAATGAAAAAGTGCTTTCCGTCTTAACTTCGTTACTTTATTTGGCTAAAGACTTAATTACCCTCACTTTAAAACACCTACTCTGTTTCAATGACTACTCTGTTTTGGTACCACCATTACCAAATTGGTGCAGAGATTGGAGCAAGTCGTGAAGCAGCTCGCGTGGAGGAAATATAAATACACAGAATTCCTCATCTTAGCCAAAGTAACAATATAAGAAGGCATAAATCAGTGACACCAACATAATTTGAGCCTTTGATGCAAACCCAGAAAACCCAGAAAAATATGAGGAAACTGAGGAATCGTATAGATGTAAGAAGCATCCAGAAGCTAAATCTAAAATTGAGGTGATGAAATCAAGGGAATTTTTTTTAAAACTACCCAAAAGCTAGATTTTAATGTATTGTAATAAATATTGACAAAAATCACCTCTTCAACAAAATCAACACAAAACCCAAACCTTAATAACTAAACTGGCCAATCTTCATAAAGCAAAATGGATCAAATAGAAATGTCCAATAAATTACAGTCCATCACAAAGTCCTTTTTAGTGATGGGAACATTGAACAATACCCAAAGTCCTTTTTAGTGAAGGAAATGGAGAAGCATAAAGTGGGCATACAACAAAAAACACCATAAAAAATAGTTGCAGAAATTAAGAGTAGAAAAATGGTAGTGAAGAAGAAGAAAACAGAGTAAATTTTCCCATAAATTTTTTTCCCAAAACTAAAACAAACCCACCGAGATTGCTCCCAAATGCAGCGAAACAGAGTAAATTTTTCAGCTCTTCAGCATCAACCAGGACACCTCGGAGTTCATCAACTGCAATAATAAATTCCTCGTAATGAAGCTTGCATAGCTCCTCAATCCTCCATCACTCCTCTGCAAAAGTTTACAATTCACAATTTAATCTAGTCACATATTCATATAATTTTCCTCTGTTGCTAGTCAAAAATTTCCAATACCATGTAAAAGTTCACTGCCAAGAAGTTCGGCATCACATTCCCTGCTGATTTATAACAGGTTCCAACCAAATTAACAAGCGAAGCTGAATGCTCTTTACAAGCTTCAGACTGAACTGGGAAGGTAGGGAAATAATTCTATAGAAAAAGAGAAGCACTTTTTGAATTAAGCGACTTTGATTCCTTTCTATTTGGGCAGGAGCCTTCTACCACACCGCCATCTCCAGCTGAAACCAATTACGAACGAAGAATAAATAAAAAATGGTAAATCCTTGTCAAGCCTGCTACCGTCGCCGCCCTCTTCTTCCTCCGCAATGTTGGGGACTCCGCCGTTCTCCTCTGCTTTCAATCTCAGACCAAAACCCTCGAAACCATCCATTTCCCTCAAATCGATTGGAACTCAATTCCGCCCATTTCGGATAAATCCACCCCTTTTCCAATTTTCGATCCGATAAGTGGATCGATCCGATAAATCCACGCCTTCAGATTGGAGCCTTAAAGGTACTATCTTTCTCTCTCTTGAGCAACAAGCTATGTTAGGGTTTAGAGTTGAGGCGTGATGGAGGGATGGGGTGGTGATCGGAGTTGAGGCGTGACGGAGGAGAAGGAGTAGCTTCGGTGGCCATCGAGGGGGAGGGAGTCGATAGGAGAGAAAAGCATGCCCTAATCAGAAATAAAGGGAAAGACTGAAGTTTGATCGCAGAGGAGAAGAAAACGAGAGGAATGGGGGGTATTTCAGTCTTTTTAAATTATTAAAGCCCCTTTTCACGCGCTTTTGGCTTGTGACATACACGCACAGTTAAATTGAATGAAAAATGTGACGTTTTTACTTTAACTCAAAAGGTCGGGTGTTTAAATGTAGCTTTACTGACTACAGATGGTTAAGTGGAAAACCGCTCAAATCCCAGGTAGCCATATGAACTTAACCCTTAATTTTATCTATAAACTAAAAAATAATATCGAAAAACACCTCCAAAATTTGGGCCCAAAACAGCACTCTTGGATTATACTTTTCCTCATCAAACTTATAACCATATCCAATTTGCTCAAACCCGTCCCCAGTCCCCAGTCCCCAATCCCCACTCTCCACTCTCACCACCCTCCCTTTCCTTCCTCGCATCATTCTTCCATTTCAAAAATATTCATAACATGTATTTGTTATAAACTAAAAAAAAACGTACAAACACCATTTATAACGTATGTTCCAATTATTAACGACTAAAATTAAAAAGAGAAATGCGATGTCCGCTAGTAATACTAGCGGACGATGTAATGACACAAATTGAACCATTATACCCCAAGTCAAAGAAAGTCAATGCGTCAAAAAATTACCCCATCCGTTAGTAACTAGCGCACACGCCTTAACACCTAAAATTGCTCTAGCGAAACCCTTCAATTGGCAACAAAATTGCAAAATTCGCATACAATTTTTAAAGATTTGTGTTCTACATCATCTGAATCAACTAGGGTTTATAATTTATTAATCAGAGCTTAGGGTATAGTAATACTAGCGAACTATTTAATTGGGGGTATAAAGATTCATATTGTTTATTTAGCCCGTACGTCTGCTAGTATTACTAACGGACGTCGTGTCCTCAATCATTGCAATAGACGCTCTAGATGTTATTTATCCATTTATGATTCATAACAAATACATGTTATGGATCATTAATTGATATATATATATATATATATATATATATATATATATATATATATATATATATATATATATATATATATATATATTAATTTGGTAGAAGAATAATATACTCTCAGTTGAATTTGTATAATTATGTATGAACATTCTTGCAATTTAGTGGTCTAAAATTCTTTTAGTAATAAGATACATATAACGGAGAAACTAACACTTTCTTCTAGAGAATTTTGCAATGAGACATGAAGAAAGTAACAGAAGAAGGAATTCATGAGCTTGGCGTCAAGAATTATGTTGTTCTTGACACTCAACGTACATCTATCCTGGTGGGAACTACGTTTGACATACGCAGAAATTTGATTTAACAGTTTCTCATTAATTATATACCAAGGAAATCTTATCATCCTTAACCCTTAAATATTAGTTTAAATACTCAGTTTGGACATGCAACAAACAAAGTACAAACGTATATCTATCAGAGAAATCTAGTAATAATGGGTTTTTTTTATTTCAATTAAAAACTGATCAAAAAGAAAATTTCAAGTACTATCAAATTATGACAAGTTTAACCTTTTTGTCTGGTATCTTCACTGTATATATACATATACTAGAATATGTATATTAATTTTGAATTGGTTTTGGGGATTCTGGAAGCTTCTGGAGGAAATTGGCAATTAAATTACACTTGCGGTAATTCTTTTCAAAAATCTACGAAGTTCCAATCGGGGTGCGTAAACTGTTTGTTATCCATTAATTTTCAATTTGAGTGTCATGAGGTGGATCAATGGCAAAAAGTTTTTTGCACAATTCTTTGACTTTTGGATTTGAACGATTAAGATTAAATCTGATTTTTAATTTATAATCAAATAAAAATAAAAGCAAAACCTGAAACTTTTTATCTCATCTTTCTCATGTCTAAAACTTTAACCCGGAGCTGTCAAACTGTCACCATGATAGAGGAAGCCCAAGATGTATCATCCAACACTCACCTATCTCTAGTATGTTACCATAATCTTTGTTTTTATTTTTATTTAATTATAAATTAAAAAATAAGTTAATCTTAGCCATTAAGAGTGTTCAAATACAAGAGTCAAAGAATTATATAAAAAATTGTGTAAAAAATTTAGTGTAGTTGATCCGCACCTAATATATATATATAAATAATAATAACCTTACATCTTCATTCACTACGTTGGCTACAACGCCCTTTTATATTTATTGATCTATATCATATATATATATATATATATATATATATATATATATATATATATATATATATATAGTACATGTTAGAAAAGTAAATAAGTAGCACAAGTGGTAATGTATGTCCTTACTTCGTTGTCACCGATCTCTCTCCAAGTAAAAATCCAAATGCTTGCTTCAAAAACAGGTTGTTGATATCCCCGGTGCTAGCTAGGGCTATATTAATTTGTCTCCATTTCCCCTACTAAACCCATCCCCCTATTTAACCCACAAAATTTCCATCCATCCTTTCTATCACCATATATAAATGTACTAATAGCTAGTACCATGGCTGCTGAGCTTGGTCTTCTCTCCTTAACCCAGCTCCAAAAATTATCACAATCTCAACAAAATCAACCACCAAACCTCACCGCCGGCACGTGGATGTGGAACCCTAAGCACCAAGCCGCGGCTGATCAAGAAGCCGACGACGACTCATGGGAGGTTCGAGCCTTTGAAGAAGACACTAACAATGCTATGGGCACCACTTGGCCCCCACGCTCATACACTTGTACCTTTTGTAGACGGGAATTCCGGTCCGCCCAAGCCCTGGGCGGTCATATGAACGTGCACCGCCGCGACCGAGCACGGCTCCACCAAACCCCGCCTGTGCCCGGCTCAAGCACCTCAGCCTCCCCTGCTACTCTTATAATGAATCCAACTCATCATCAAGAACTTGTTGCAAACGGTGGATTATGCCTCGTCTACTCTTTATCAAACCCTAATGGCCTATTTTCTCCTACAACAATGAATCATTGTATGGAATCACCCTATCCCACTACACCTAATCTAATGCCACATAATTCATGTCCACCGTCGATAAATTTTCCGGTAGGGACACCACATAGCATCAATAATTCCTCCCTATGTCACTCTAGCAACACCGAACGTTCGGGGTCAACAAATAACGATAATATTATTAATGAAGATAGCCCTAATTCCGGCCCTATTAAAGAAGAGCTTGATCTGGAGCTCCGGTTGGGACGCAGGTCATCGCCGTCGTAAAACACCAGGACCGGAGGGGCAATTAAGACAAATATAAATATAGTGTACTGTGTTTGTGTGGTTAATTTCTAGCTAGTTTGATAAGAGTAGTGGAGTGTGTGAGAATTTTATTGATTTGGTATAGTAGTAATTAAGGTTTGATTATTTAATTGGGGTGTGATTGAATTAAGCTGTTAATTCAGTGGCTGATAAAATCAAGGCCGAAGAAATTATAGCAGCTTTGTAAATTCAAAGAAAGTAATCATAGGGATGATGAATTAATAAGAATAATGAAGGGGAGAGAGAGAGATTAGCCAGCTAGGGTTTGGAGTGAGAAACTAGGTAAAGCTAGTTTGCAGTGCAGTGTCATTTTCTAGTACAGATTTCTGAGTAAAAATAAAGTCTGGGCATACATTTCCGTGGGGATCATTGTCTATCTACTTAATTAGTACGTACGTACATGCATCATATATATATATATATATATATATATATATATATATATATATATATATATATATGTACCAAGGGCATTTACTCTTTATTATTGTTACCTCAACTTCTTCAATATTTTCTTTTTTTAGTAAAACTAAACATGCATTAAATAGAAATATAGAACATTTTTTGTCCTAGCTTTTTTAGCCAAATTAACAATTGTGATTCAAAATGATTCAATAAGAAATTGTTGTCTTTCTTCAAGTTTTTAATACTTCAATTCAAGAACAATCAGAGGCAGGAGGAAGGGGGGTCGCCGGGTCGTCATATGACTACGTAATCTCCGGCTCCTCCTGTTTCACCACTTAAGCCTCCACTCCCACCTTCATATGCATATTCATTTATAATATTTTAACTTTGTGTGTGGCCAATATTTATGGTATACTCTCTCCGTTCCTTAATATAGGTCGCTTTAGAAAAATATTTTTGTTCTTTAATATAAGTCGTTTTAGAATTTCAAGTAAGTATTAATTGCTTAGTTTTCAATATTACCCCAAATATTAAATGTAACTTTGGTTATCTTACTATTTTTTATTCAATAAATAACAATTTCTTATTTTAATACAAGGGTAATATAGACAATTGATATTATAGTTAATGCTATACAATCATTACCTTAATGCTTGTGCATAACCCTAAAACGACCTATATTAAGTAACGGAGGGAGTATTGTTTAATATGGCCAAGATTTATAGTATATTGTTTAAAATGGACAGTATTGTAGTTGTCAATGCTATAAATGAGTATGCATATGATAACATTTAAAATGGCCAATATTTATGGGATATTGTTTGTGAAATAATTAAATTAGGTTAGTTGATGAAATGTTTGAATTGATGAAATTATTATGAAATGTTTAAATTGATAAAATTATTGTGAAATACTATAATTGGGCAAAATGAATTTGAAAAAAATACTTCAATCATCAATAAATAATTTTTTTTACTGATATATATATTTTGAAACTCCTCTAAAAATATTTTGGTTATGCCACTGTGAACAATATGAGATTCTCTTGATCAAAGAGTTATCCAAACTATATCCGTTTGGAGTCTGCTTTACGTACGATTATATTATATTAACGTATTAAATTAAAGAAAACCTCATTACCAACTAAAATAATAAAATAATGGTGAATTATAGGTATTTCTTGCGTGCTTAATTAAGAAGAACTAATAGTTTAGATCTTAAAACCAAAATATTTGCCTGGATCCTAAGCTAGACTTTTCTAATGAACTAGAAATTTGTACAAGGTTTAGGCAAGAATTAAGTATCGGAAAAACTAGGCGTTGCCTCGGAGCAAGACTTGTAGACATGGTTTTTGGTCCAACTCTTTTTTTTTTCCTAAAATAACTAGAAGAAAAGAAAGGGACTTTGTAGTTGCAGGGTTTACTTCTGTACACCAATTAATAGGATTGTTAAGAAAGGGTCCTCAAATAATACTCTAAATACAAAAACTAGAAGAAGAAAGAACAATTAAAGAATAGTAAAGAAGGGATCCCAATTAAGTGTCAGAAAAGGCCACATAGAAGAATTTGAGAGGTAGAGAAGGAGAAGACTCCTCTATAACTGAGATCCCCTTGTTAAATAAACCAAACATTAAATAGCTGTCATGATGCTCAGCCAGTCTTGTTGCAGTCGTATATATGCATCTCACTTCTTCTTAATTAGAAAGGATATATAGACTGTGAAAATGCTTGTTTTTTTTTTCAGTGTCTTTTTAATCTGGGGTTGGAAAAAGGGTGTGGAACTCTTTCACTGAGAATTTTATTGAACTCTTTCACTGAGAATTTTTAAGTATTACTGTGAAAATGCTTGATTTGGTGTGGACTCATTACACAAGTTCTAAATTATACGTACCTTATGTTTGGAAAAGAAAAAAGAAAAACTGAGAAGAATATATCATTCAATTCTCACAAAATTATACAAAGTAATACTAGGAGGACTCACATTTAGTTGTTTTGAATTAATTTGATCAAGTACGATTACGTACTTTTAGTTGTAAAACACATACACACACACACACACATATATATATATATATATATATAGTAACCTAAAGTTTACCGTTTTGGTGGACCACCAATGGATCAAAATTTGTAATGCTAGGCAGACAGATCTGGAGGACAGCTAAGAAACCACAATAGGCCTGCATAATTTCAAGTACTTGTTGCAGAACACAATGCTTTCTTAATTTGGTCCCCTCTTCCTCTTAGACCTCTCCCCACTCTTTTTCTTGAATGAGATGATATATATATATATATATATATATATATATATATATATATATATATATATACACATCATCACTTGATCACATAACAGTAACACTACTATATATATGTATGTCATGAATTCAGTGTCCACGTACCATGCATTTCATTTATAGTTAGTAGCTAGATCTCTCTGCATTAATGGAGGCTACAAGAGAGAAAAAGTTAGTAGTAATAAAAGAACAATAATATTTTATACTCCAAAAGATAGTATTAATTAAGTAACACACAAAGTTTCACTTCAATATTTAGTGTAAATTACACGTTTAACATATAAAAATGAGCTCAAGACCTATCAATTTAAGTGTCAAATTATGTTTGAACACGTGTATTGAGTCGTTTAGTGATCCCTCCAAACTCAATAATAAAGTCATAGATTTTAATCAAGACAACGGGACACATACTTACTAGAACTATGGTGAAATATATATATCCTATATATTTTTTAAGAAATTAATATACAGGGTCGAGCACTATAATTAGTTTTAAAAGAGGCTCCCAACAATAAGTAACCCTAAAAAAGTATAAAAACAAACAACAAAACACGACCTATATATATATATATATATATATATATACTAGCTGGTGATCAGACATGCATGATCATAATGCTAGCTTTTGGCTGACAGAAATCTTATATAGACAAAGATTCTCAAAAGTAAAAACACTCTCTCTCTCTCTGTAACTAAGATATAGTAGCTACTACTATAAAGAGAGATTTAGGCAGAGAGAAATAAATCGACCAAGATTCGGATAGTAAAAAGTTGCTTTTATATATATATATGCTTCCTGCAGACAGAAATTAAATTAAATGATGGATCGATTTATATATTTATAGAGATAGATAGTGATGATATCAAGAGGGGACTGACTGGTGCATGTAGGGTCCTGTAAAACAATGTGTGTGAAGTGGTTTTGAGGTTAGTCCTCTTCAGTGCATGGGCTCGGTTATCCATGCACTACTCTCAAGTCTCACCCTTTCCCTTTGCAGTAGAGTATTAATCATATATCATCTCTTCTCTCTTTCTTATCCTCATCCCTTCTCTCTATTAATGCTCTGCTCCTTGTCTCTTCCAAGAAACATCAATCACTTCTATACTACAATCACATTTCACTCTCTTTTTTATATATATATATATATATATATATATATATATATATATATATATATATATATATATATATATATATATAAATTCTAATTCATATAGTATCAAATAGTGGTTTGAGAACTTAGGTGTCGTTTGTTTATGTCTGAAAGTCTCTGTCCAACATAGTTTCTTTTTCGGTAAGAGGACAATCTTGTTGACAAATTTTTTGATGCCTCTGTATGAATTTTTCTTCCTCCCTTTCGATCAAACGTTAACCCAAGTCTAAATTATACAGAGGCAACCAAATTCCTTTATTGTCCCTCACATCTCCTCCCTCGCTGACTCCGACCACCCTGCTCGCTCCCCAGAGCCGGTCCTGGGTTTTCTAAGGCCTAGGGCAAAAAATTTTAAGTGTGCCCCTTTATAAAAATTAAATAAGTAAATAAATAAATTATCAACTAATTATTTTTATTAAAATTTTAAGAATTTACAAAAGATAAGGAAGAATACTTTAAAATGTCATCGAAGCAAAAAATCATCATATGTACTTACAAAATAAAAATATCAATGAAATCGATAAAACTAATGAAATACTCACAGTAGTTGGCAAGTTTTACTGATTACACCATTGAACTTTAATTTTTTAAATTACCCTATTAAACTAATTAAAAATGATTATTTTAAATATTTTTAAAAATAATTATTATTTTCAGTAAAAAATATTAGAAACTTTATTTATTTTTTTTCCATAAAATGAGTAAAGTTTCATAAAATATAGATTTAAAAAATTAAAGTTTTATGAAACCTTATTGATTTTAAAAAAAATCTTTTTTTTTCCTTTTGACAATAAAGTTTATTTTTTTGAATCTATGTTTTATAAAATTTTACTCGTTTTTTTAAAATATGAAGAATTTTTCGATTTTTTTCTTGAAAATAATATTTATTTATAAAAATTATTAATTTCTTTTTTGAAAAAATTGAATCAGTTTTTTTATTTATCTTTTACTGTTTTTTTATTTTAATTTCTATTTTTAGTTTTTTAAAAAAAAATTCTAATATTAAGAATGTCTCATTCTGTTAAAAAATTAAGTAAACATTAATTTAATTTAAAATCACTTTAATTTTTTTGAATTTATATTTTATAAAACTCTACTTATTTTATGAATAAAAAAAAGTTTCTAATATTTTTTACTTAAAATAATAATTATTTTTAAAAATATTTAAAATAATTATTTTTAATTAGTTTGATAGGGTAATTTGAAAAATTAAAATTTCAATGATGTAATCAGTCAAATGTATCAATTATAGTGGGTAATTCATTAGTTTTATAGATAAAAAATTAACGTTCGTTTATTTATTTTTAACGGAATGACCTAATTTCAAAATAATAATTAGTTTAGTGGTGTAATTTGATAAATTAAAAGTTCAATGGTGTAATCAGTAAAACATACCGACTACAGTGAGTATTTCTTTATTTTTGCCCAATGAAATCTAAACCAACAAACAACATTTAAAATGTCTTCTTATTGTATTTTTAGATGCAAAATAATCAATTATACTATCATATTTAATATTTTATAACATATTAATTTTAATGCATAATATCACTAATTTTTTTTTTTTTTTTTTTTATACACATAAATATATAATCTTATAAAAAAATTTGGGCCCCTTTCAACTATGGGCCCTGGGCGGTTGCCCTGGTGGCCCTTGCCCAGGGCCGGCTCTGCCGCTCCCTCCCTCCTCCCTCCCTCCTCCCTCCCTCTCCCAACTCTATTAACAAGTCTAACCAAGAAGAACAATAAATTTGATGAATATGTCCCTCCCCAACTCTATTAACAAGTCTAACCAAGAAGAACAATAAATTTGATGAATATGGAGTTTTGTTTTTTGCAATAAAGAGAGATTTATAGAGAGAGAAAGAAGATAGATAAAATTTGGTAATGGTAAAATTGGGGCGGAGGGAAGAGAGAAGATGTGTATAGATCTGCATATTTGAACTCCTCTTTCTTCACCTTTCGTTCCAAACAGAGACTCCTCCTTCACCTTCCATGACTAACTTTGTCCAATTTCACCACCATTTGAAAATTGGGTTTGGATCAATGACAGGGAGGGTGGTGGATCTAATGTATATGGGTCTTGAGTGTATGTAGATTATGCATATCTTACGTATCTAAATTGAGAGGTACGGTAATGGGAAAGGAGTGACTATGAAAGCAGAGGGAGGAGCCAGGAACAATGGCGGTGGATCACAGTTGAGGGTGGTGGGGAAAAACCAACTTTTAACAACTGTTTAATAACTTTTAACAATTGTTTGAAGTTAATTTAATTTGTATGATTGAATTATTATGTTATTTTGATATTTTTGGGATATGATACTATGTTTGAAGTTAATTTAATTTATACGTTTTTTATTTTTATTTTATCATATTGTGGTCAAAATATTATAAATATGTAATTCAGACTTTCTGATTATCAAACATGTTTTGTTTAAACTGTTCAGAGGGTTAAAATGGTAAAATACCGTTATTCAGACATTTTGAAAAAATTAATTATCAAACAACATTTTTTCATTCAAACACAATTCTATTCAGATGCTCTATATTATTCAGACTTCTAAACTGTTCAGGTCTTAACACTCAATTTTATCAAACACCACCTTAGTGGGTTACGAGATATTGCATCCTACTAATAAGATAGGGTGGTGAGGATTTAAAAATAGAATTAATATTTTTATAAATAATAATGTTATTATCACATAAAAGTATCAGATATCGTTTACATACGGTATGTGTGACATCCATAAATTTATTGTTGAGTTAAGTGTACCATGTCAACAACAAATTCATAGATGTCACCCTATGCAGTATATGAGTATTATGTGATAATTTTATGTGATAGTAACATTATTTTTTTATAAATAAATTTGATAATTTTATAATATCTTTTCTCATATGAGGTGGACTCTATTTATTATTAATGTAAGAAAAAATTTGTACAACTATTAAATTTATTTGTGAAAATATTAATTCTCTCTAAAGAAGACAGAATATTTGGTAAAACTATGTCGGGGAACAATTTAATTAGGGCAACACATGTTACGAAAGGAAAAAGTTACTGATTTTGAAATAACAATAAGACAACTTTTAGGCCATCCGCAACACTACACTTCTCATCCTTAACACAACATAGTAATAGTTAAATTGTTCTATAACAGTACGATGTTATCGAGTGTTTCCTGGACAATGCAAGATCTAAATGTCAGTTAACATCTTATAGCCATGTAAATTAAATGGTAAAAGAGGAAGAAAAAAATATGACATTGTAAGGATAAAATAGGGATTTTAATTGAAGCCAAGACAAAAGGAGAATTGGGACAGAACCTATAGGTGTTTATTAGAGCATTTATATATATTCACTAAATTATTGAGTTTTTGGAGATGTTTATAATCAGCTCAGTTTGGGTCATCTTATAATTAATTTTCATTCAATTTTTAAAACATCTAATACCGAGTAATGGACATGGAGGTCGTTCTTGTAAAGAGTCGATCCTCATATTTACTTTTTGGGATTGCTTCCAGCACAGTTAGTTTAGCTAATTATATGCGATTAATCCATATATATATATATATATATATATATGAAGCTTCAAGATGATTAAATTGAAAGCTTCTAATTCTATGCAGGCTTAATTGATGGCTACATACCATACAAAGACTGAGTACTGCCTAAATTTAGATGACATGGTATAACCAAAAAGAGCTTTCTTTATGATCTACTTTCCTTAATTTGTAAAAGAATCATTCCCATAGCACAAACAAAATATGTATGTTTTGAACTCCCTCCATTCAAAAAATAGAAATACAATTGGGTTATGTTTGTTTGCAAAGATTATAATCCCGAAATTATAATTAATGAGATTATAATTTCAAGATTATATTATAATCCCGAGATTAATTATAATTATAATGTCAAGACTATTAAGTCATTTTATAATTCCGAGACTAATAGTCCCAAGTCAAAATTTGAAAACAAACAAGACACGTGGGATTAATAGTTCTATCTCAAATATAATCCTTACAAACAAACATAGTCTTAATAATAATAATAATAATAATAATAATAATAATAATAATAATAACAATAATATATTAGTATTATATTAAATTAATGGCTAGAGTTAAATTGATGATTTTTAAATTTTAAATGAGGTGGCGAAAATTAGATTAGTAATTTTTAGATGAGGTGATTAGATTTAGATTAGTGGCTTGTAAATGAAATGATAGCTTCTAAGTTTTAGATCCAATAATTTTAAAATCTAAACTATTTACTACCTCCATCCCATAATAACTGTCGTTTTAGAAAGAATTTTTTTTTCTCAATTTATTTGTCGTTTACAACTTTCTAGGAGAAACAATTATTTACTTTTCAATATCACCCCTACCTTCTCTCATTGTTCCAAGAAATTTTTTCCTTGTATTAATAGTTTTCAACTTCCCATAAAAGGGTAGTGATGAAATTTCACACCAATTTTAATTAATAAATGATAGCATACTTTCTTAATCCATGTGCATCAAGCTAAAGCGACAGTTATTATGGGATGGAGGGAGTAAATGGAGAGTCTGCATTTCATATTGAACGAAGAGTATCCGGATCCATAAAGACACAAGCACAAGTGCCCAACCCAAGTATATGTAAAGTAACAGAAGGAAAAAGTATTGGTCCAGAATGTTTCTCGGGAACATTCTGGACCATCACAGTCCATTTACATGTTTGAGCTAGACAATTTACTTTGCCATTGCACGATTACTATGGTACAATAGCATTTATTGTTAATGTTAAGCCTGTAATGTAGGAAGAATATACAAGTTCCTATTGATCAAAAAATATATACACGCACAGGATTTCTCCATCTCCCGCTATATTACGGCATCATTATCCGGCAGCTTCAGAATTTACTTTCCTTTCCTTCCAGTTTAACTTGCTGAATTCTCTGTCGTAGTCTTTTTCTGTGATCGTGAATCTTCCAGAGGCCGTGACCAAGTATTACAGCAGAGTAGATCCCATGTGTGATAATGGGCACAAAAATATTATTTGTCTGTCATATTTGAATCATCAGTACAAAAATTAATACATTAATCAACAGTAATATCTATCTGAATATTCCTGAAAAAAATTTAGTTACCTGGATCCATTCAAATCCAAGGTATAGGGCTAGGAGTCCTTCCAACAAGGGCGAGTATATCTTTTTCATTTGCCTCCTCTCGTACCAAGCTGCAAAACGTTAATCATAACTAATTACTCTCTCTCTGTTCTAAAATTAGATATTTATATTTTTTTAGTCCGTTCCAAAATTAAAAATACATTTCTATTTTAGGACTATAAAGTGACATGATGTTCCTAATTTGTCATTACTTTTTACTATCATTTTTAATATCAAAACATAGAGCATATCACTGATTTGTCATTTTACCTGAATTCCTAGCTAGCTAATACTAAGGTAATATTTGAGAACATAAAACTAATCTTAAAAGTAGCCGTTTTACAAACACATCTCTAATTTTGGAACGGAAATAATGCATTAGAAAAATTGTTCATATCGAGGTAAAACATCGTGAGCCGTGTAATATTGGAGATTTTATATTTTTACATATATTTATATTGGAGATTTATCAAACAGGAAAAATCCAAATCCAAATCCAACTATTAGTACTAGTTGTAAGAATTTTCTAATACCTGTAAAGAGCTTCTTCAGATCTTGACGCCCAGAGCGAGATTGTAACACTGGTGCTACAACATACGTAGGATCTGAAGGAAGAAAAAGAAAATTACACATATTTCACCTAAATAACTTACAGGCAAGGTGATCTCAGTGGAACATTATGCAAAAGACAATTGTGACAAAACAAAACCTTTTGGAGAGGCAGCCACATAATAAAGGGAACCAGTAAGAGCAGCTGTACACACAGCTGCAAATGCTTGAGCAAATGGGACGAACGGAGGCAGCACACCACTCTACGTTTTAAAGGAACAAAGCAGTACTCAATCAGCAAAAGGATGCAACTACAAAAGAAAAGAAGGGTTTAAGGAGAAGCGGTTTTATACCAATGAAGCCATTCCACGAGCATCAGTCACCAAATCTGTGCCCCTTAGAAATATGTCAGCCAATGCTCCCTACCAAGTTGTGAAAGGAAAAGAAAGGATGAGTACATTACCACCAAAACTGATTCTCATGAATAACTATAATGCATTTAAGTGCTTAAGATGTAGATAACGTGAGAATTAAAATCTAAAAGAGGAAAAAAAAACAAGAGTGGAATAAAAGACAACAACTCAGATGAGGCTACAAACACAAGTGAAGAGCAAAATGAATGGAATTTAGAGTGGATATGGTCAGATCCAAATCCTCATTCCATTATTATCACTTATATAATTATATTCATTTACTCAGTTGGATCTTTCATGTTATAGAAAATGAGGACAAAGAACAGTTTAGGAAGCTAACCTGAACAGCAGCCCGATAAAAAAGCTCTTCTCCAACAGAGCTTGCGGCAACAATGAGTATAAACTGGATGATTGTACCAAAAAATATCAACTCTTCTTTCTTTTTTTGTGTCTAGAATAGACTTCTTCATATTATAACTATTGATGATGCAGATCATGTAGAAAGAGTATACTTATACTTATTTAGCGTATGTGTAATACCTGCCATGGTGACATTCCATAAAAAAAGCTTCGGAGTTCCTCATCCTCTACATCCCTGATGGCACGAGCATGGGGCGATACCTTCACAACTTCATCCTGCAACCATGGCAACTTGCTTTAAGGAAATATTATATTAAAGTAATGCATAAAAATAAATAAATTAAAATGGTATAAGAAAGTCTTATATAAATACACAAATCTCATTCATCAAATTAAAATTTAATATTTTTTCCTCAAAACTTTCAAAAGGTGACGCAATATATACCAAAAGGAAACACAGATGATATAAGAGAATATGGTTACAAAACATAATTCAACTTTAACCTACATCTAGTATAAAGAGAAGGGCCATAATGGGAGGAGATGCATATCCCAGTCCTTCTACAATGGCATCTAATGATGGATTGAAACCTCCCGTACAATCAGTTCCTGTAATGGTGCAGATCAACCTTCCTGCTAAAGCCATTGCGCCATATATGCCTGATTTTCCAAAATAGAACGAAAGCTCAATCAAATATTTAAAACACATGATGTTATCTTCGCTAATAGCAGAAACTGTTTTGCACTTCTATACAAAAACTATTAATAAGAAAGGGGGGAAAACCAGCATTTCACAGTAAGTTATTACTATTTCACCCGTAAACAAATCATTTCTACTAAATTGAATTTCAGACTATCACTCATGCTTTTGTGTAAACTAAGTGATGGATCCTCATTTGATTAATAAAAAATAGTAGGAATTTAAAGAGAAAATCTGTTTATATATGAAAAAACCGTCCATAAGCTTTCTTCCTTTACATACCTACTAAAAAGCTGAATTTGAGTTGCATTGACAAAAATGCAAATTTAAATATTTAACTGGAATGGGTACGAGGTGAATAGACCATATAAAATGATGCTATACAATATGACCAGCTTGTGGGGGATTTAAGCAGGGAAAAAGTAGTGGTGCGTGAGCATCCATACTGGAAATTTTGTTTCAGAAAATTAAAATTGGCGTGTTGTTTATGATTGGTAAAATTAAAGGATATTTATAAAGGAAAGTGCTGTCTTTTAATGTGTATGCAGCTGCTAGGCTAGGTTGATTTGTCTGTCATATCTATGGATTATGTATTTTTAGCAATGACAAAAAGCGCAAATTACTTGCAAGTGTAAGCTGAACAAAGTAACACAACAAGAGATGCAGTGAGGGTCTAGTATGTTTCTCCATATTTCTATTACGGTACATTTTGATTTGCATAGACATAGGCAACTACTTGCTGAACCATGTAAATGCTTGTGTTCTTATATTTGATTATTGATTCAATAATAGTGCAAGATTAATCAACCATAGATCATAATTATTTCATAACAGCAGCTAAATTTATTTAATTCCACATCTTCACCAGGAAATAAAGCCTTATTCTCTTTTGTCTTCTTCTTCTAATGACCATTTCCTAGATTCATTGTATAGAGAAGTTCATATCCTTTTGACCCTCTGTTTTCTCATTCTTCATTTAGTTCTAAATTCTAAAGGTCATTCCCAAATCCCAACCATGAATTCTTCACTTCTCTTCTTTCTTTCTCTCTCTCTCTCTCTCTATATATATGTGTGTAAAAAAGAAACGAAAAAAAAGAAGTATACATTCAAAGCTTATCACAATATTTTATCCACCCCACTACGGCACCACCAAATGAAAAAGAATACAAAAATAGAAAAAATAACTTTACAAATTCCTTTACTAAAAAAGTTTAAACATCCAATCAAATTATATTCAATCCAAAATGGGTTGTTCAACCAAGAATGAAACAGAGCACTCTGTTCCCAGAATTGAAATTTAATGTATTCATATCTAATTATAAAACAAAATTTCATTTTACTCAACAATTTACCAAAGAAAATATGATACTCCTAATAGGTTATTTAATTATCTTTGTTTTTCAATATTGCAGGTCAACACACTTTCACAGCACCACTAGATGCAACAACATGAGCATGTGCACCTACAACCAAGGCATACACAGCTCCAGCACAAACTAGCACAAGGACTTAAACAGATTGCCAGCATAGACTCGATACATTGGGATTAGTACATATAACATGTGTCATGAGATCATGAGAGTAATCATTAGGACAGTTGTATTCAGTTACAACTATGGTTAGACTTAACTAACCATAGCTACATGTTATATAAATCCATTAGATAGGCAGCTTGGTGTAAGTAACAAATACTAGAGATTGTTTTTTTGTTATAGCTTAACCTGTAAGAGCATGTAGCAAAAAAAAACTCTTTTAATAGAAGTTTGTTGATTTACGTGATAATTTGAAGAGTATTATTTGTTAATTTCATATTTTATGTCTCATCGGTGTCTTCAAAATTGAATGAGTTTTACATCAAATCCATCGAGCGTCTGGCAATCTAATTAGTTAAAGTTGGGTAAAGTTTGAACCTATATTTCTAAAAAGAAATTTAAGCCTAAACGAGTAACTTTTAGTAAGAAACGTTCACACCCAGTTCATCTCCATTATAGGCAAAAAAGAAAAAGAAAATGAATTTTGAATCTCCATTATTCTCGGTTTGGAAATTCAATGCTTCATAAGTTTGAGAGAGATTATAAAATTTAGAGAGAAGAAAAAAAAAGTATATAAAAGAATTGAGGGCGAGAATTTTTGGAGAAAGTAAGTGTATAAAAAAAATCTAAAAATTTTATACAAGGTAAACGAATATAAAAATTAAATATCATAAATAATTTATTTAATTAAATCATGAGATTGAAATTTAAAAGATGAGTTAACTCATAATTATATAATTTTATATCACATAATCCACGTTAAAAATAAATGATGTGATTTTGGTTACTTAACTAAATTTTAAAAACCAAACCTACTCGTAACAATATTTTGTCAACGTACCGGTACCTCTAAGCAATAGACAATTGTTCTTCTTCTTGTGTGCTAATACTTCATTTTCATTACGTTAATATTCAGTAAATTAAGTGAACTCACCGATTCCATAGCTGAGTCTGACAACAGCTCCGATTTTCTCCCAAACAGGGAACTCAGCATCTCCTGCATAGCTCTGATTGAAGGTGGTCATCTCCACGGCCGAGCTCGTGTACCCTCCTCCGCCACTCTTTCTCTCTCCTCCGTCCATTACTTCGCGACTCCGTTCCGCCACAACCTTAAAGGCTCCAACTTTACTGGCGGCAAAGCTCTTCTTGCTCTTCTTCTTTATCAAACTCACCGGAAACTCGCAAAATCCAACTTTAAAAGATGAAAACGATGTCGACGGCGGATTTGGAGCCCGCGAAATCAACGGAAACTCCATTTCCTAACGGTCGAATTTACCGTTTTAACACAAAACCGTTGAATTGATTTTTCTCGAACTTTTTTCTTCTATCTTCTTCTTCTTCTCCTTCACATGAGCTGGGCTGAGTAAATAGTGTGATGGGGCTTTGAGTTTTGCGAGGGACTTCGGATTAATAACATCCGTTCGTTTCAGCTGTTTAGTTGCCCGTTCTTTATTGGGGAGAGAGGGATCGGACGGATAGGATTTAAAATAGTATAAAGTTGTGGGACCTAGTTGCCGTTTCAGGTGATTTGGATATTCGTAGGATTGAATATCTGGGAAACCAATCATAGTCTGCCAGGTGGAGATAACGCTTTTTTAAGTGGTATATATGGGCCTTTTTCATCAATTTAATTCTGTGGGCAATAGTCAAGTCAAATGCACTATTTTTTGTTTATTAGTCAGTGGTGCAAAATAATTGTCACAATTAATAAACGGAAATGCCTTTTTATTATTTTTTAGTGGTCGAATTAGATTTATTTCTATTCCAATTTATAGATAACAAATAGTTAATTCTATACATTCCTAATTCGGTAATTCCTATCTCAAGGATGCAAAATATTAGCTGCTTTTCAAAAAATGGTAATATACTTTTGTATTAATCTTTTACATTTTTTTTCACTTGTCTTCAATGGAATTCAATTCTCATACACATATCAAAAGATGATCTATGCACCCCATGCGTAAGGACTAAAGATGGGTTTGATAAAAATTGAATGAATTTGAATCTGAATCTGAATGAGTTGAAAAAAACTATTTGATAATTGACATATCTGAAACATCTGAATGACAAAACTTTATTATTTTATCCCTCTGGAAAAAATTCAAAATTACTGTAAATTTATTTAATATTACTTAATATAATAGTTAATATTTTTTTTTAATTTTTTAATTTTTTTTTACTTCATTCAGTTGGTCATTCAGCTAAAAAAAAATTGACTTTGTCATTCAACTCGCCATCTTATCGATCCAGCTATTCAGACCAAAACAAACACACTGGTCAATTCAACCATTCAGATTCAGCTCTATTCAGCTTTAAACAAACACCCCCTAAGGAAGAAAAAGATTCCTCTATATGTTAACGACTGGTATTAAATTAACCATTTACACATTCCAACTTCGAAATACTCCACTAATTAATGTGTCAGCTAAGGACATTTTTTATTATTTATTTTTCTTGAAGAAAGCTAAGGACACGAATTCTATATAATTTTTTTTAAAAAAACGAAACATATGTTACTTCATGACTTACAAACGAATCAAATCGTTCGCGAACATGTTCGATTCAATTCGAGTTCGATTCGATTTAAGTAACTCGTCGAGTCGCGTTACCACATGATATTACGTTTGATTGCTTGATCGAATAAATTTGCGAACCATATGGTTCGGTTTGACTTTGTTCGCGAATAGTTTGGATTCGATTAGTTCGCGAGCAGCTCGTGAAATGCTCAAGTTCGAATTGTATTTCTTACATGTTTAATGTCTTTAAATTATAAATAGAAATAGTTAGTTATTTCATATTAAATTTTAAAGTTTGTCTTATCAATAATGGCTAACTTTGTAGTAATTTTCTTTTTTTATTACTCATTTTTTTGTTTTTTTAATAATTGATTATAAGTAAATATTTTTATTAAATAATTAATAAATAATAGTGTGTACTTTTTCACATCTAATTTAATTAAAATAATTTTCATAAATTTTTTTTAACAATGATTGATGATTTATTACAATTTACATCACTAATAATTTAATAAATTATAACTCATGTGCAACCAGCAGCATATTAGAAGACTATAACTTTGAAGTGGTTGGACATGAACATTTGAAAGACTTGGATATTAATATTTGATTTTTAATATTTGTAAATCAATAATTTCTAAATACTTGTTAACTTCTAACTTCTTTTAAGTAATCAATTTTAATTTTGGATAAACGATGATTACAATATTTGACCTATTTTTTACTTTCGTACATGTAATGAGTTGATTCAAATGTTCGTGACAAATATGTTCATGAGTTGTTCGCAAACGATTTGTGTTCATGAACGTTCAGATGTTCGCGATTATGATATTCGCGAACACGATAATGTTTGATTATGTTCGCGAATAAGAGTATGTTCATGAATTCGAATATGTTCGTGAACTGTTCCCGAATAATATATAAATATGATTGAGTTTGACAAATAGTATTCGAGTTCGATTCAAATTTTTTAAAGTTGGGATCGGATCATCTGCCGTAGTAGTTACTTACTAATAACTAACGTAACGAAGCCCATGTCACAACACAGATATAAAAAGATAGAGAAAACAAGGAAATTGAAGAGAAAATAAAATATGAAATTTCATATATCTTTTTTCATAGCATTCAAGGACAATTCTCGTGACATATATACTGTCACCAGAGCAATCTATTCTCTATCATCTAACAACCCTCACCAATAAGCTTCTTACACGTGTTTATTGCTAACTTTAATGCATAACTACTACAGACATGATCGAAACGCTGCGTTTGATGGACACTTGCAACGACTAGCTCCTCTCCTCATCTATTTATTCCTGACAATCCCCATTGCTTGAAGAGTTCCTTGTCCCTAAGGATTAAAATCTGGATATTGTGCACTGATTTTGTTCCACTCTTCCCAAGTTGCATCTTCTGGAATACTATTGGCCTTTTTTGATCAGTTGTAAAACCCCGAATTTTATGAAATAAAAGTATTTAATTTTTCTTATAATTACTATTTAGTAAATGGTTAAATTGATAAATGTTAAAGTTAAGGGTGATATATGAAATTTTTTTTCAAAATACACAAGTGGTTATAAAATATTCATTGTTGTCGGGGAATATTCGTTTGGCCGTGGAATATTCTTTCTGTCGGAGAATATTCGTACGACGGCGCAGCCATTTGTGGGCCCCATAACAGAATAACTGTCGGGTGAAGAAAACGACAAATTTGAGTTTTTACAAATAACGGCGTAGTTGTTACCGTTAACACTGTTGGAATACCCGGTGGTTAAAATACAGTAATACGCGTTATTGCACAGTAGCACACGGTATTGCACAGTATTTTTGAAATTATTGATTCTTACGTAAGAAGGCACTACTGAATAATTATCATAGTAATTACTGTTCAATATTTTATTTTATTGATTCAATAATTGCTACGTTGAAATTTTATATTATTGTTGTTCAATAATTGTCACTGTACAGTATTTCCATTATCAGATCAATAATTCATATTATTTGAATAATATTATTAGATAACATTATTGGCAATATCTAGAAAATTCTGTCTAAGGAGAGGTTTGGTCATCTAATTGAGCGTCAGTAAGGAGAAATCCTTATTGAAAAGCCCCCTCTTTCTTGGGAACGGCCTGGTTGTCATAATTGTGACTCTGTAATATTATTTGTGAATAATTAATTATTGATTCATATGATAAGATAATATTTATTTTATGTGGATATAAATGAGGGATATATTTTTGTGGTTTAAAATGAAGGAGTTAATGTTGAGGTTTTTATCAGTATTTTTGTTGGAATGGAGGTATTAAAAATTAGGGTTTTTGAGATATTTTGCGGGGTTATAATTTTTAATCCGACCGTTGGATCGTGGTAATTTTTGGATATGTTATACATATATAAGTTGAGTATATGTTCACAAATTTTGAACCGTTAAAAATAAACGTATGATTTATTATGAATTTTACGAGATGACTGGTTCAAAAATTATTGAATTTTCGGAGTTAATCATTTTGGTAGAAAATTCTAGAATTGGTGGGCCCCACTCTTGGTTGGTGAAGAAATGTGCTGAGATTTTTATTCAAATATGGTGGGTGGGAAAAGTAGCAGGTAAAGCCATCAGGTTGCAGGTTAAGTCTGCTTCGGCGTGCTAACATTTTCCTATAAATAGAGGGCTAAATTAGAATTGAAAATCACACCAGAATTCATAAGTTTTCTCTCTTTCTCTCTCTCTAGATTATTGAGTGTATTTTGTGAATATTTAGATACTTTGTGAGTTTCTATTAATCAGTGCAAGTTTTCTTCAGCCTTATACCGATCAGAAGTACTCATCTTTTGAGGTAAGGGATAGTAAGAGATTTTAAAGGTTGTTATGTTTTTCAGTTTCGTAATTTTTCTGACCTTCAAAAATTTTGAAAAAATTTGAAATGATATTTTGATGAGTTTTATTGATTGTGTCCAAAAATAGTGATTTTTGGATGTATAGATTAAGAGTTACGAATTTTACGGGAAAAGACTATTTTAAAAGTAACCGCTTATAACTTCTTGTGGTTAACTCCAAAATTGATGAAATTTTTATTGGGAGTACATGTATATGATAGGAGTATACTCTATGAATTTCAGAATTTTTAGATAAAAGTACAATTTTTGATAAATGTCTAAATATTCGGTTGTTTTGGCCATATGAAAAATAGTAAATGACTTTTAAAAATTCTGAGAAAAATATATGTTCACTATGGGACTATGTTATACTAAATCCCAGGAAAAAAATATTTTTGAAACTGATTTAGTATTTTTCATGAAAATAGACTAGTTATGAGAAAAATGAATTAAATATGTTATGTGAAGTAAAAAATTGAAAAATAGGATTTTATGGTTTGAGAATCCTATATGAGGTATATGCAGATTTTTGATGAGGGTTTTGATTATTGATGATGAAATCTTAAGAGTTGGCATTTTATGATGATTAAATGCATTAATTAGTAAAGTGTAAACAATTTAAATAAATTGTTTATAAGCTTAAGAATATTATTCTTTCAATATCATTATACCAAAATATTGGTATGTATATTATTGTGAAATTTCTACCTTTTTTCATGTCGGGATTACTATTCACGAGTTACTATTCACGAGTTACTATTCATAAGTTACTATTTAAGAGTTACTATTCACAAAAAAATTGATTTCTTTTTCTGACCAAATTATCGTTGATTTATGATTGTTGTTCTTGAAAATAAATGCAGTTGTTGATAATATTGTTTTTATTATCATATATAATATCTTTATAACCCTGATGTTGAATTTCTCTTTCACTTGAGTGTAAAGATGGGTAAATTATTGGTATGATCGTGACTGAGGAATATCTTTGGCCAGTAGTGGAAAAGTTGAATTGTGACTGGTATGATCATGACCATTGAATTTATAATTGAATATCTTTAGCTTAAGTGCAAAGGTGAATTGATCAACATGGTTATAATTATTGTTTATATAAGTTCTGAAATGATTATATATTTCTTTGAGATATGAATATCTTTGGCCTGTAGTGCAAAGATGAACTGTTGATGAATATCTTTGGCCTGTAGTGCAAAGATGAATTATTGATGAATATCTTTGGCCTATAGTGCGAAGATGAACTGTTGTTGAATATCTTTGGCCCGTAGTGCAAAGATGGTTTGTTGATGAATATCTTTGGCCGTAGTGCGAAGATGGATTTATTAGCATGATTATGAACAGGAACTGTGATTTGGTATAACCATGATCTTTAATGTTTCAGGTAAAGACAGATAATGAAAATATTCTTCGTACTGGGTGCGAAGAAAAAATTTAGAATCACAATTATGATTATGAGTTATTCATATGATTGTGGAAAGGAACTGTTGAGTGATGTTACATGGATAAAACATTGTTGGTGGATTTTTAACATGGAGAAGATAATAGACTTTATAGTCTATTTGACTCTTCTAATGGATTGCTCGTTCCGCTGCAACTATGGTTGAAAATTTTTATCATCTACCATATGTTCTAACTCTCTGATTTATTACTAATGAAGGCTATTGATAATTTAATTATCTTTAGTCATGATATTCTTTACTGAGCTAGTTGTGCTCACCCTTTTGCTTCACAATTCCTTTCAGGTAATAAAAGTGTAGCTGGGTCGAGTGGGGGATAACAGGAAATAGAACGGTGGTCTATAGCTGTTGAGGGTGAGGCGAACCCAACGTTAGAAGAGTGTTTTGTCACTATCATACAAGTTGTCTAATGATATACAACCTCGTGTCATCATAAGACAGGGTTGTGCTCATCCACTTCCTGAGTATATATACAAGCACTACTTTATATAATCTTGATGTTTGTTTGAAGTATAATTCTCAATTAGAGACAGTGGAGATAATAATAAGTCAAGAGAAGACTCACCATTGGGAAGAATATGATAGTAATCTTCTCATTTTTCTTTGGGGTATATTGGGTCAACCAAGGATAATTCTGTGGCCATATGATATCTATCATAACCTAAACGCATGGCCTCCCATGTACGAAGGTTTTCTTGAGCACTTTCCAAAGATTCTAATTTCTAAAACAGTTTTTGACTATACCTTTATAAAGGTGTCATTATGAGGTGCTATCCACGGTTGGGATATGAGTCACATTTGGTATATATTTGTATCCAAACTCACAACATATGTGTTGTTGTATTTTGCACGATAATTATTGTAATAAAGTTGTAGTTATTTTCTGTACCATATATTTGGCGACTCAGAATAGGTTGGATGGAATGGACCTATTTTGAGGTTGTTACATCAGTCGCCTGTGGAACTGCTACTGGCCTTAATTCCCTTGCATGGTTAGTCTCCGGTAGGTCAGTTTGTACCACCTTGGTCTCTCCAATCTTTTTTTTCAGTTGTGACACATGAAAAACATTGTGGATTGTAGCACTTGTAAGAAGCTGCAGCTTGTAGGCTTACCTACCTATTCGTTGAATTATGGTGTAGGGGCCATAGTACTTAGCAGATAGTTTGAAGTTCCTTCTTTGTGACACTGACATCTGCCTATAAGGTTGCAATTTTAGATACACCTCATCCCCTTCCTTGAATTCCCTTCTGTCATCTTTTTATCTGCATAGAGTTTCATCCTTTCTTAAGACTTTTGCAGGTTCTCTCTCAGCAATTGTTGGGTCGCCTCCCTTTCTTTTAAAAAATCTGCTACCAAGGGATTGCTGCTTGTGCCCACTTGGTGGTAGTTGACCACTAGAGGATTAGTGCCATAGAGGGCTTTGTATGGTGTCATTCCTGTTGCAGTATGGAACGAAGTATTGTACCACCATTCGGCCATGGGTAACCATTTACTCCAATGTGTGGGTTTGACACTAGTCATACACCTTAAGTACATCTCAATACACTGATTGACCCTTTCCGTTTGACCATACGTTTGAGGGTGGTATGTTGTACTTAACTTCACTTTGGGTCCCTAATGTTCTGAATAGCTCCTTCCAAAATGTACTCACAAATATTTTGTCTCTATCAGAGATAATAGTTTTTGGAGGTCCATGTAATTTGACCACTGAATCCAATACTATTTGTGCCACATGAGATGCTGTGAAGGGATGGGTGAGTGCCATAAGATGACATCCTTTGGTAAACTTGTCCACCACTACCAATATTGTATCCTTACCATCAGATTTGGACAATCCTTCCACAAAATTCATGGTTATCACTTCCCATGCTTGGTGGGGAATGGGTATAGGCTGCAGGAGTCCTGGACTGGGGACATGCTCTCCTTTTGCTCCTTTGACACACCTCACAATTTGTAATT